>JAVXUP010000550.1:7500-423362 GCA_033070095.1 Escallonia herrerae
GACCTCAACCAATATTAATTATATCTGCTATCATTACATTATAATTTATTATTCTAAAATTGTTGCTAAAGATCATCATTTTATAATGCTCCCTCAAATTCGTCGCTGAAACTCAAAAGAACATCGCTTTTAGAAACTGTCGCTAAAGTAATAATAACCGGGTAAGCCTTGGTTCGGGGCATTACGATGTTGGCCATGAGTCAAACCTAAAATGTGTCACTATCCGATTGGGAGTATATTTTTAGCTATATCATGAACCAAAGCCAGTTGCCTTAACTTGTTAAATAAAAAATGATCGAATTACAAATTCCTGAAGATTATGTAATGACAGTCAAAACAAAAGTCGCGGTTTTTATAAATATGGGCAAGTCCTCTTAAGAACAAATATCAAAGGATGCTAACACAAGCCCGATATAATGACTCATGCAACAACGAATTGATCTTGGTATCTTAAATGTAATACTTATACGTTGATTGTTTAGTTTTTTTCCCCCATAATTTACTAAAGGCAATTGATGAGTTACTAAAATATACGGGTCTTTTCATTGAGTGATCCTTCATAATTCTGTTTGATTAGCTTAGTACTCTTATCAAATCAAGAAAATTCTCATCGTCCACATCAAAACCAAGTAACCCCTTGTATTTCCAAGCAACATTTACTCATCAAATTACATTGTAATCCTCATTTTCGCCGCCCTCGCCATTGGCACTCCCATTAAGCATCATCTATGATATCTTTTTTTCTAAGCAAAATTTCATTAAGAACCATTACCCATTACAAACTAAGGCGATACCCGAACATGTATCCCTAGAACAACAAAGACAATGCATCCAAACGGATGGTCTTGGAAAATGGCCCACATGGCCTTGGAGGAAAGCACAGTAAACATAAACATAAGGACTACTCGTATTTGGGATTACCAAATAAAAGGGTAACCAGAGGAGGGAAGATGCAAAAAATTGCATCAGATCCCTAGCTCCCACTAAAACAGGGGCAAGAGCCATGGGCTGCTTCAGGTGGCAGTTTACATTACTGCTGCAGTTTTCATCAGAGCTCCAACAGCTGAAAGGGGGGGGGGTCCTCCCAAGGCCGGATTGAAGCAATTCGCAACTCGAAGGGAGTGTGCATCCTCCAACTCTTGTAAATCCGACATCTTCAAGCCGAAAGTTCTCCATTCCTGATTTACATCGGACGTATCTAACCAAACCAACCAGATCATAGATCCGGCAACGATGATGGAAAATCTAAGAAAAATTCTCAGATCTGAGGATATAAGAAGAAGGGGGAGAAACCTTGAGGCCGAAGGAGTTCCAATTTGAGGGTGAAATGATGATCGGAGCATGGAGGAAGTCGGTGATGGGCAGCGTGAGTCGGTTGAGATGGAGTGCCGATGGAGCAGGATGAGAGAATGCCTTAGAGAGGAAGAACGAGAAGAGGAAAATAGGGAGGGCCTCCCCTTCCATCCTCACAACCATGGAAGTTGAAGGAGGAAGGGGCGGCGGTAGGGATCTAGGGTTTCTTCCTTGTTTCGCTGAGAGAAGAGAGAGCGCTCCCTATGCATATAATTGTAGTGTTTTTTTTTATCAGATATGAGATCTTAATACATCTTCTACACACCTTCACTTTCTTCTTGGTTTCGTAAACACGTAGTAGCAACACGTCTCACCAACCATCACTACATAGACCATTTACTCTCTTTAAACTTGCATTACGGCTACAGAATTTGAGGAAACTATGCTTGGTAATTTGCAAAAAGTGGAATAACAATTTTTGCAACTTTCTGGTACTTGATATGGTTTGGCAAAGCCGCATGTCGCAAGGTGTTCATGGGGGCACAGTCATGGAAGCTATTGATAATTGAATACAAAAATCTTCCCTCCCAAACTTTCTTCCACTATTTTTGGAGCATTTCAAACAGACTATGCAGGTTCTTTCATTATCTTGTGTATAACAACTGTCTCAAAAAGATGCTTAAAATTTTTTTGGCACTTGTTCAACAATTGCTGAAGTTTATTGAGTTGTGACACATACAGTACAATTATAGTGAAAAAAATTCTTTAACAAAAACCTTGTAGTAAAAGTATACACACGTGTAGATATAGATGTGGGCAAGCCTTGAATGTAGAAATATCGAAGGATGGTGCACAAGCCTGATATAAATGAATCATCCGATGTGAAGAAATCTTGACAATTTCAATGTAAGCTTATATTTGGGAGGTTTAGTAAATCTTTGTGTTTAAGATAAGGTTTTAAATTTCGTCCTTCTATATCATAGTTATGAATACCGTACCTGAATGCGTACCGTTTTTTTTTCATAAGATGGCACATACCGGTACCGGTACCGTCCGGTACCGTCTTAACTTTTTCATCAATAATATACATGATACATCTGCAATTCATTCATTGGCTAACTAACAAAACATAAATATATTTTTTTACCAACAATATTTTAGGATAAACTGTTTGTCCTATAGAGTTTGAATTATGTTAATTTTTAAATAAAATAAAAAGCTTATTCAATTGAATTATCTCCTCAAAGATTATCCCTTCTTTTCAACAATCTCATTGGCAAATTCTTATGTAAGAATAAGTTGTTTGTTAAATAATAACGTTGTCAGGTTCAAGAATAAGCTATTTTTGTGTGTGTGCGTGTGCTCGCGCACAAGTGTGTAAAACAGTTAATCATATAGATGAAAGAATATGATCAAAACTTTCAGGTATAAAGTAAATCAAAGTTAAGTGAATATTATGAGCAATAAGTTACAGAGGCTTTGATAGGTATAAAAGAACTTAATATATTTTTATTTAGTCTTTATATGGTCAATTACAAAATTTCTGACAAAATTTGTTACTTTTACTTTTGTTAAGGAACCGGTACAAAATAGAATATCTCGGCCGGTACATGGTCAGTACGTAATTTTCGGCTGGTGTCACCTGTACCGGCCGGTACAACCGGTACAGAGCGGTATTTTATCTGGTACAAAATGTAAGGAGTACCGTACCAGTAGAAGGTAAAAAAAGTACGTACCGACCGGTATGTTATTGATAACTATATAGAATCTATATAGTTTCATGCATAAATTCCTCATGCCCATTGTTTTTTTTTGGGTAACAGGTCCTTTATTACCATTGACATTCATAACATTTTAAATCTATGTCAGTGCGTCACTACACTTTCGAATAAAAAAAACAAGATTACATCACAAAACTTTAAGATTTTAATACTGTTGGTGGCAGTTCCCAGTTACAACATAACTACTGCTTATTAATTTAGTTTAGCACAATTCTTTTCCAGCTCAACACTCTATAGACCACCCATTTCTGGATTTTCGCAATGATTTCAGAGCTCCTTTACTAATTTCCTGTGAATTTCTCTTCTCCTAAATATTGTAAACTATTACAGCCAAGGCTAATTTAAGGCTCTGTTTGACAATTTTTTTTATTTTCAGTTTTCAAAAATAAAATAAAATTAAAGAGCAGTTAAAATTTTTTTTTTTACAAAAACAAGTGGGTGTTTGATAACCCAGTTTGTTTTGTGGTGGTTTGTGGTGGCGGTAGTGGGGCGTGGCGGTCACTACAAGAAACAGGGCCTTTAGCGACCGCAATTAGCGACCGTCCAAAAAAGCTGTCGCTAAGTCTCAATTTAGCGACTGCTTTATCGACTGCTCTCACTAGCGGTCGCTAATTGTGGTCAAAATGTGGCTAGGTCAACCAAAAAAATGGAGTGTAATTTAGCGACCGCCTTTAGCGACAGTGTTGGCGGTCGCTAAATCGAAAGTATAAAAACATCGCTAATCTCTCTCTCTCTCTCTCTTTCTTTTTCTTACTTCTCCCTACATGAACTGTGCCCCGCCTCTGTCTCTCCCAACCACCGTGCGTGCACCACCGCCGATGACCACTTCCCCGACGCGAATCCTTCCCCGCCGGCAAGCCTAATCTCCCCGAACCCTTCCCTGCTGACAAGCCACCTCGCCATGAACCAGCTGGCAAGCCCAGCTCTTTCTCTCTCTTTTTTGTTTCTCTCATCTTACCTGGTTCAGTCTAGGACTCCAAAGGTAACTTCTAATCCGATAGATTCAATTTTTACTGCATCGATGTTAAGTTACGCTTTGTTGATCTAAATTTGTTTGAGCTTTATTTTTGTGATACTTAAATTTACTGTCAATTTTATAGAAGTTAGGGTTCCATATCAAAAGGGCCCTTGATCTTAATTTGTCAATTTTTGAAGTAGATTCGATTTGGTTCTTGATTTTTCTGTTCGCTCCAAGTATGCTGTAGATGCTTGCTACGTTTTATGAGCAAAACTCAAAGATGAATGCGTGTTGGATTCCTAGTTACCTAATCTATTGTCTGCATAATCTTCCATGTGATCTGTAGTTTATTCCATGTGAAAGTATTTTAATAGATCTCAACTTGCCAGCTCCAGTGGAAGATGAAGACTTTAGCCAACTAGAGGAATCTGCAGTTTCTGATGCTGAATTCATCAATCCCGTCAGAGTTTGACCCACCATTCATAGCCATTGACAAGTTTTTGAGGTTAAAATCTTCACTTTACTGCTTGCCTTCCTCTGTTGAACTAAGACTTCATTGGGTTGTTTTTGTCAATTATGTCAAACGAGTTATGCTGATACAAATTTCTTGAAAATGCCCAGTAGATTGTGGACAAGTTCTGCATTGGTAGCTGTGATACATTGCTTTGAGATTGTCACAATTCTTCAAGTGTTTTAAGACTTTTGGTCACAATGTGGCATACTCTGCAGTGGTGGTAACAGAAGAGCAGCAAGTTCACTTTAATCTAAACTCCTTTCTAGTGATACATAAGAGTTTTGCTTGTGGAGCAAGAACTTTGTCTGTGAAATTGGTCCTTTTAATTTTGTTAGCTGGTTTTGTTTTTCTGTTTCCAGCTGTTTCTTGTGACCTGTTACCACTCCTTTCTTGTAATCTGTAGCAATTAATCTTCCATGAATGCGTGATGTATGGTGTACAATAGTTTATTCTTTTCTCGTAGACCTAAAAGTTTTGTGACTGCACGAGTTATTGATTCAATAGATTATGTGCTCTTTATGTATTAAAAATACATATGCCATTTGTTTACACGATTTTGTTTCATCTGATAGTTTTTAGTTCTATAGTAAGTAGACCCGCACCACGGTATTCGTGGCTGGCTGAATTTGTCATGGTGCTTAGTTGTTTATGGCAGGATGGAATACTTCTTGGATTTATCAAAGACATGATGCCACAAGCTTCCACTTTAAGTCCTTCAATAGGTAATTTTGAGATCTGAGAATGATGTTATTGCTGATGGTGATTGTTGTATCATTAAGGAGTGATGATTCATTTTATAACTATATGTTTAGGCATTTTGAGTTGATTAATTGCTTTGGAATTAATTTGAAATTAAACAAATATATTTCTTAGAAAAACCAAAGGAGTTAGTGTATATTATGTTAATATAATGTTCAATAACACTCAGTTATGCCTTTCTGCTGAAATTCGGGTCCAATTAATCTGTCTTTTACTTTTAGTTACATCTTGTATATTCAGTCTAAAAATTTATCCTAGTTAGGGGTGAACACGGTTTGATTCGGTTCGATTGGTTTGTTTTGGAGGCTGAATACCAAACATAACTAATCAACCTCGGTTGAACAGTTCGGTTTCTGCGGATTGGACAGATTGAAAGGTTCGATTTGGACGGTTTGGGCCAAACTTAATTTTGAGCAAGTTTAGGTTCAAAAATTAATAACTTATACATACTAATAGGTTCTAACAAAACTGAAATTTTTATCATAATTATATAACACTTAGTAAGATGTAGGCGACAAATGAAAAATGTGTGTGTTACGTTAAGAGATTTAGGATTTATCCTATTTTATATGGGTGGTTAAATAACTAGAGTTAGTAAAAAAATAACTAAGATTAGGTAAAAATATAAACATGTGATATTATTATTATTATTATTATTATTATATACGGTTGATTCGGTCTATGCAGTTTCAAAAAAATCCGGATAGAACCAAATGTTCGGTTTGAAAAAAATAATTCAAACCGATTGATTTTTAGAATGGTTTGGAAATAGACGGAATGGTTGGTTCGGTTTTTACGATTGGATCGATTTTAACGGTTTAAATGCTCACCACTATTCCTAGTATGTATTTTTTACTATTCTAAAAAAAAAAAGTATTCAATTAAGAAAACAAAATAAAGTTGTCATTTTCCCCTACTCCTATAAAACACAAGATGCAGCAGAACTGGGTTTTGCAAGGCAGTACCAACTAAACCAACCTGCAACCCTACTTTTGGAGGTGCAACCGTGCGCTCAGTGCCAAGCTTGACTAGGATGCTTCACCTTTTTCGAAAGAAGAGATACGAATGCATTTTCTAATTTTGGCTTCCTTCCCACCAGATCCTAGCTAGTAAGCCTCATATGTAACATCATCATACAACAAAAAGCGAACTTCTACTTGTCATTAATTATTTCTACTAAAAGGTTCAACTCCCGTATGTAAAACCATACCACAAAGTGATCAATCGTCATGCATCCCAAAAGGCTAGCGATTAATTCAAAATGCCTTAACTGCACTGCCCCCCTCAGAAACATAAAAGATCAATTGAGCAGAGTTACAAAACTGCCCCGTCTACTTACGCAGACGACTGGGAGTGTCGTCCACTTACTTGCGGTGGCGAGGGTCCTCGGAGTAGTCCTGCGGCCGGGTTTCCTCGGGACCGGCCACGCCGGCTGCCACTTTCGCCACGTCGCCTGCGGTGGCGTCGGGCTTCTTCTTGACATACAGTGTGAAGTAGCCGAGGGCGGCAACAATGGCGAAACCGCCGAGCGCCATGGTGGAAAGGCTTAAACGCCCCCCGGGTTGTGACCTGGAGCCCTCTTGGATGCCTCCACGCGGGCCCTTTTCACCTCTTCTGGACTCATCTTGTGTGTATCCGCCATCTTTCTCCACTCTTCATCTCCACCCATCTCTCTCTCTCTCCATGGCCCTGAGTTCTCACTGCACTGGAAGGTTGAAGAGCAGTTTTCTCCTCCTTCTTGCAGTGGGTTGCCACGTCTTGTCGTAGAGTAAAGCGAGGGGGTGCATGGGCACAACACGTGGCAGGTGTTTGTTCTTTGTTGTGACACGTTTTGGTTTCCTGAACAAGTAACAAATGGGGAACGTGGTCTTTTGGGAAGAACGAGAGAGAGAGATGTATCAGTAACGGTTCCCCATGACATCATCTTATCTTACGATTACCATAAGCGATTCATCACGATCGTTCCACAATTCCAAGAAGGCATAACACGTTCTAGTCTTCCAATTTCCGATAGCCATAGCTTGCAACCAAACACTTAAAATCCTTTTGGATGATTAAGCCCGTACGTTTACGCAATTTATTTTCGTATTTTGTATTATATTTTTATTTTTTAAATTTTAATATTCAGTTTTAAAATTGGATCTTGTACTTTTAATTTTTTCCGTATTTACTTTTTGAGTTTTTCTGTACGTTTACCATTTTCATTTTCATTTTCATTTTTACCAACTTTTTTAGATAAATTCTTGTATGTTTTTAGCATTTTCTCCATTATTTCCTCGTGGGCCCATATCTGTGTCCTCCTTCCCTTTCCATTTCCCTTCACGGATTCCCTTTCCCTCCCCCTTCCCTGTTCCCACATCTGTGTCCCCATTTCCCTTTTCCCTTCCCCACAACCATCGAAGCAAAAAGGATCACCCACCACAAATATCGTAATTAATTATAGCATTTTCAATCAGCACCGCACTAATCAACAGTAGAAATAACAAGAGAAAACTCGCAGAACCCAATCGGTCTCTGCACGGTCCTCGGCCGCTTCTTCGGCCACCTCGACGGCCTCGCTCTAGTCATCGCAAACACGTCCTCCTCAGTCTCCTCGCGTGTGAGCGCGATCGCCAATGTCCGCCTCTTCTCCTTCTTCTCCTCGCCGTTTGGCGTCTTCAAGGGATTTGGGCTTCTGTGGATTTGGCTTCTGCAGGGCGGCCTTCCTAGGCGACAGAGAAAATCGTGAGAGAACAAATGCACACCGCAGAGAAAATCATGAGAGAGAGAGAGGATGCAGAGAAAATCGTGAGAGAATGAGACATGATGTTATTCTCTGACACATAGAATACTAGCAATGGAAAAAGGTGAAAACACCTACTGTTTGGATTTTTTTATCCAAAACGAAACTGAAAAAAGATAAAAGTACACGAAAAAGGCATTTTTTTCATTATCATTACAAAAATGAAAACAGAATTTGGTAAGCGTACAGCCCCTAAAGTTTTGGACAAATTTTAGGATAATTTTAATTGTTATTCAGATAATAAGAAGATAGCTACCGTCCCATGTAAAATGATAATTAATGGTCGTCAAGTATTTTCAGTATTTTTTCTGCTAAAATTTTCAGTTACAATTTTAGTAACATTTTTTTTAACGTCATTAAATAGAAGTTACTAAAAACATGTAATGACAATTAATTATCTTTATATGAAGGGTTGTAACTATCTTCTTACAAACAGAATAGCAATCAAAAATTTTCTTTAAACTTCTCTTAATTTTTTTTGGGAATAATAAAAATATATACATATGAAAAGCATCGGTTGTACACTAAAGTTGTACCACTAGTATGAATAGATCAGCTAAGATAGTATCAAAACTCACCACCATTGATATGCCTCACGCGTCGACAAATCCTATTGTTCCAAATTCGGTGGTGCTGTTGAGTCAGACCATCATTGCTGAGCAAGTTGCTTCAAATCTTCATAATCCGGAAGGATTTTCCATATCTTCTCACTCTTATCCTTTGCTTCCCTCAAATCAAAACCCACTTGCACTACCTGCCACCACATCTTGTGAGAATAAGGCACCACCGAATCTCTTGCAATCTTCTGCTAATTTGGTGTCTACGTTTGGGCCAGATAACATTCATTCGTGTCTAACTACAACCAGACTCAATCTCAACTTAGCCGAATTCATCATGGGCCTATCTGACTATGGCCTTTCTCTTTTAGCCCACCCCACAAATAAACACATTTCTCTAACCAAATAACCAGCCTTTACCCAAACATTCTGAATCAGGCCTCTCATCCCGACCCAAGTAACCAACCGTGCTCTCCAACGGCCCAATCACTATCCCAAACCAATCCACGTTTTACCTCTCCTTTGGCCCAGCCGCTCCACCAAGCATCTGCCACTCCTTCTGATTATTCGGATCCCACGCAATCTCCCCCGCCAAGTGAAGCCCCAGCCATGGTCATCCCTTCCCAGACATCTCCTTCAAAAATAATGGCTTTCCAACACTCTTTTGATAATATAGCCACCTACAATTTAGCTCACACTATTTTAAACCTCCAACAAGATCTGACTTTAAAAATTACCACCCCTACTCATTTGACCCGTAAGCCTTGATTTTTATTGGAATGCAATTCAAGCAATTGGCAAAGGAAAGCGTTTTACAAGTCCCGAATTCTTTATCAACATTGATTGATGATTCTGAGTCGAACTCTAATACCGACTCTATGGACGGTTCTCCTCTATCCAGCCATATAGGCACTCCATTTGCGCGTATATCTCGCAAACAACCTCTAACTCCACTTGAAGAATCTCTGCGTATGCTCACCATGAATATTGAATCTGAGCTGAGGAAGACTGACTTGAAAAGGATGAAACAAACTAGTGATTTCATTCCTCCTAGATCAAGCAATTTGGATGTAGAACACTTTATTTTGGACAACAATCAGCTCAATCAAATTCTTGTAACTCATCCTCAAAACCCACTAGGTGACGCTCCTTTCCATTCTTATACCTATTCCTTTTCTCATGCCTTTCTTTCATATCTTTGCTATCATATGTTGTTAGCCATACAAATTTTCTCTGCCTTTTATCCTCTGTTTAAGCACACTAGAAAACGAAAATTACTTAGCGTTGTTTGGGATTTTGATGTTAATGCCTCTCTTCGAACCTCTAAAATTCAAAAATTTCAGTCTCCCTTAGCATTTGCCTGCGCTTTTTCCTCTCGTCAGTCCCATCTGACGTTTCAATCTTTAGCTTACTCACTACAAGAAAAAGGCTTTTAGAGACGGGAAAATCCGTCGATAAAAATTTTAGTGACAGATATACCGTTGCTAAAAGTTCCTCGTATAAAAGCCTGTTACTAAAAGTTTGGCGACGAAATTTTCAAATCCGTCGTCTAATATCGCACTTTTTTGTGACGGATTTATTAATTAATTAGCGACAGATATTCCGTCGCTAATTATATTTTACGCATTTTAATTTATTTTCTGTTTTGTGAATTTAGCGACGGAATAATGTTTTTGCGACGGAATGTTCCGTTGCTAAATAAGACTTTTGGCCACGGAATATTCCGTCGCCAAAAGTTAGTACAAGAAAGACTTTTGGCGACGAAATTAATCCGTCGCCAAAAGTCAATTTTTTTTTTATTTTTCTATTGCCCAGACCTGTAATGAAAATTTCAATTCTCAACAACGCACAATAATCAATACACAATTCTCAACAACGCACAATAATCAATACACGAAGAAATATATACAATCAATTATAACAAATAGTCATGATGTACAAGCCGGGCAGGGGGAGGGGGGACAAGCTGAGACCGGGCGAGGGGAGGGGGGACAAGCTGGGACCGGGCACGAGAAGGGGCTCATCAGGGGTGCCGAGTCCTGGATCTGGATCCTGCTGATCCGGGGCCGGCTCGACATGTCCGGCAGCGGTACCCTGCTGATCCTGCTCCTTGATCAGCCTCAACACCACCGTAGCAATGCGCTGGATCTCCTCCTCGTCCAACAGATGCCGAGGAGCCGGTGTCTGTGTAGGGGCAGCGGGGGGTGAGGACACTCCTATCACGGCGCGAGCAGTCGTGCTAGGCAGGCTGCGTATGCGGCCTTTCGGCCGATTGACGACCTCCGGCGTATCCAGCCATCGCTTCAACGCCCCATGACTCTAACCTTGCCTTGCAAGGTTTGACGGATGTTAGAACACCAGATTTTTATGCACCCGGAGAAATACATGAGAACGTGTACCAAATATCCACAACATAGAACACAGAGCATGAGTCGAAACATTGTTTTATAAACACATAGCTTTTCTAAATTGTCCAAACTGGACATCCAAAGGCTCCTTACAAAGCATTACTTTGTAATGAGTACCTTTGAACGGGAACTAAGGGTTTTTATGCATGCATGCGTTCAAAAATTGATAACATATGCAAAAATCTTTCTAAAATATCAAAATTGCAAAAAGATCGTTGCATATGTTACCAATTCCACTTTAAATAGAATTCGTTGGCAACGAATTGAACCATCTCGTTGCCAATGGACTTCTCAAAACAATAACTAATATAAAGAACGCAGGGTTTGTAAACAACGAGTAATTGAACCATCTTTGGGCAATATGGAGTGATTATGGGATGTACAAGGGCTAATTAGGGCTAACTGGGTTATTAGGGTTAATTACGAGTATCAAGGTTCAGGGTTTAGCGCTATGGGAAAAAGTTAATCTAATTAGGATTTATTAAGATATGTTAGGGCTAATTAGTATTAATGAGAAGTACCTTAGGCTAATTATAGCTAATTATGGTTGATTATGACTAATTAGGATTATTTAGTCCTAATTAGGGTTTAATTGTTCCGAGCAGTACTGATTAGTCCTAATTAGCGCCTCCATTAGGCTTAATTGGGTTATGTTAGGGCTAATTATTATTAATGAGGAGTAGTTTTGGATAATTATAGCTAATTAGGATTGATTAGGACTAATTAGGGTTCTTTAGTCCTAATTAGGGTTTAATTGTGCCGAGTAATGCTGATTAGTCCTAATTATGACTAATTATGACTAATTAGGCTTAATTAGGTTATGTTAGGGCTAATTATTGTTAATGAGGAGTTGTTTCGGATAATTATAGCTAATTAGGGTTGATTAGGACTAATTAGGGTTATTTAGTCCTAATTGGGGTTCAATTGTGCCGAGCAGTGTTGATTACTCCTAATTAAGGCTAATTAGGCTTAATTGAGTTATGTTAGGGCTAATTATTGTTAATGAGGAGTTGTTTCGGATAATTACAGCTAATGAGGGTTGATTAGGACTAATTAGGGTTATTTAGTCCCAATTAGGGTTTAATTGTGTCGAGTAGTGTTGATTAGTCCTAATTAGGGCTAATTAGGCTTAATTGGGTTATGTTAGTGCTAATTACGACTAACTGGGCTAACAATAATCAATATGCGCGTAATTGGGTTCATTTGGGCTAATTTGGGGTAGTTACAACTAATTTGATTTTCATTGGTTTCTTAGGGTTAATTAAAACTAAGTAGGCTCGTTAGAGCTAATTAGGGTTAATTGATTTATTAAAAAATTATTAATCAAGACTAATTACAGCTAATTATAGCCAGTGCTGGAACCACGATGAGATTTCATGGGGTGCATGCTAAAAACGTTGCGTTAACCTAATTAACCTAAATTGAATGCACAGTCAACAATCTCAATTCTGACACCTCATATAGGGTGTCGATATGACACCTCCGGACACGTGTCCGACACGTACGACACCTACAGACACGTGTCCTAGTCCTCCGGACACGTGTCCGACAGCTACCGACACGTGTGCGACACATACCGACACGTGTCCGACGCCTCCGGACACGCACCTCTGGACACATCGTTATACATTGATTTATTTTTTAAATGTCGGACACCGTCGATCAGAGGTGGTGTCCATGTCTGTGCTAACTATCAGGTATTTCAATCCAATTGGGTCCCATCCTCCATCAACAATCTCAATTCTCAAATGCTCAATGTAATAAAACTTAATAAAAATCACACATTCAATCCAATTGGGTCCTATCCTCCGTCAACAATCTCAATATCTCAAATGCTCAATGCATGATTAACAATCTATAATCATAAATTAACAACCTAAAATCATCAATTATTAATCTCAATTACTTCAAATGCACAACTAATAACATAAAATCATCAATTAACAATCTAAAATCATCGATCAATAATCACAATTCTCAAATGCATAATTAACAACCCAAAATTATCAAGCAAATGATCAATGTTCAAATGGAAAAAAATTGTTTAAAATGCACATATCCGACGCGCTTGAATTATTTCAATTTGGGGTTCGATTCGATTAGGGCAATTAATTTAGGGTTCAATTAGGGGGTTCAGTTACTTCAATTTAGGGTAGTCCTAGTTCAATTTAGGGTTCAGTTCAATTGGGGGCATTCAATTTAGGGTTCAATTAGGGAGTTCAATTAGTTCAATTTAGGGTTCGATTGGATTAGGGCATTCAATTTAGGATTCAATTAGGGGTTCAATTAGTTTAATTTATGGTTCGATTCGATAAGGGCATTTAATTTAGGATTTAATTAGAGTTCAATTACTTTAATTTAGGATTCAATTAGGAGTTCTATTAGTTCAATTTAGTGGTCGGTTGAGTTGGGGCATTCAATTAGGGAGTTCAATAAGTTCAATTTAGGGTTTGGTTGGATTAGGGCATTCAATTTAGGGTTCAATTAGTTTAATTTAGGGTTCGATTCGATTAAGGCATTCAATTTAGGGTTCAATTACTTCAATTTAGGGTTCGATTGGATTCTATTAGTTTAATTCAGGATTCGATTGAATTGGGGCATTCAATTTTGCATATCAATTAGGGGGTCCAATTAGTTCAATTTAGGGTTCGATTGGATTAGGCCATTCAATTTAAGGTTCAATTAGTTTACTTTAGGGTTCGATTGGATTAGGATATTCAATTTAGGGTTCAATTAGTTTAATTTAGGATTCGATTCAAGAGGTGTCCACAAGTATAAAGCCAAAATGTGACATTTTTCGGTGTCCATGACCTACCAACACCTCGACACCTCATCGACACATCCAGACACGTGTCGGACACCTCCGGGCAACAATCCAATTGGGTCCCATCCTGCGTCAACAATTCTAATTCTCAAATGCTCAGTGTAATAAAAATTAATAAAATACATTCAATCCAATTGAGTCACTCCTCCTTCAACATTCTTAATTCTCAAATGCTCCCTATCATATCTAAAGTCTCAATTCTCCATATTTTGTAATATAGAAATGTAGGCATCAATTCCATCAGCAATTAAACAAACTAATCAATCAGTTAAAAAATCAATTCCATCAATTCCATCAGCAATTAAAAATAATTGAAATTATAAGAAACATATCGACATTCCAGAAACAAATTAGGGCAAATGACATAAATCAGAGCATCTGAAAATTAGGGCAAATGGCGCTTAAATATGCATTAAAACAAATTAGGGAAAATAGACATACAGAGAGGTGGTGTGGTGGTGTTATTGTAGTTAATTAGAGGACTCATGACAAGCGTCGGAGTCAGGAATTAATTTTAAGTCGAGCATCGAAATAAAAGAAAGAAACCGAAAACTGAAAAACTCTATTATAACCTTACTGAAGTTCAAAATCAAACTAGTATCAAAGCAAAGCATGTTTGTAACACAGCCAAATATTTATTCCAAGCATATACAAAAAATTATGCACAAAATTTGTAGGGAAGAACAAAAAAAATTAAATTTAATTACATTACAACAAATTAAATTCAATTACATTATAACAAATCAAATACAATTACATTACAACAGATTAAATACAATTACATTATAACAATAGATTCAGTGCGATAAATAATTTCTACCATATTGAACAGATTCAATATGGTAAATAATTTCTAACCGGGAAAAAAAGAGAGTTCGGGCAGTGGTGGTGCGAGGCGGACGACGACAATGGCGCACGGAAGGCAGCGGCAACGGCAGAGGGTGGTGGAGGGGGAGGAACTGTGGCGATGGTGGTGTGATTGTGAGGTGGCTGTGTCAGTAGTGGGGTAGCTGCGGGGCGGCGAGGTGGCTATGGGGACGGCAGATCTGAGGGGAGAGGGAAGGGCGGTGAGGTGGGTAGCGAGGGCCTGTTGCCGGCGTGGGGGGCTGGTAGGGAGGGACGGAGGCGGGAGCCTTTCGCCGGCGTAGTGGTGGGAAGGAACGTTGTGGAGGTGGGTCGCCGTGAGGGGGGATCGCAGGAGGTGAGAACGCCGACAGAGAGAGAAATGAGGGACAGAGAGAGAAACGGGGAGAGAGAGAGAAAAATCTGAGTGTATTAAAGAACTTTTAGCGATGACATTATCCCGTCGCTAAAGGTCCGTCGGTAAAAACATTTTAACAGACGGATATTTTTAGCGACGGTATCTTTCCGTTGCTTAAAAATTTTTAAAAATTATCGAAAATTATAAAATTCCCTAAAAATATTTAGCGACGGTTTATAATGTCGTTAAAAGACTGTCGGTAAAAGTCCGTCGGCAATATTTTTACCGACGGAATAATTTGTCGGTAAATTTTTTTTTGGACAACGTTTTTACCCACTGAAATTCCGTCGCTGAAATCACCTTTAGCAATGGAAGTAGTTCCGTCGCTAAAAGTTCTTTGCTAAAAACCTTTTTCCTTGTAGTGACTCTTCTTCGCTTAAAAAAAGGAAAATAATTACTGCAATCACTTTTCTTTACCTATAAGTACTCTGATGGATTGTGAGATGATCGATATACTCCGATCTTCTTTCTCTCTTCCTCCGATGCAATCAGTGAGGATTTCGGGTGTTGCCCCATTGTAACCCCTTCATCAACCATGAAACATCTCAGTTGGAATTATCGAGGGCTAGGTCATGCCCGCACGTTTGTGCAGCTTTAAAACTGACCCGCACTCATCATCTGCAGTGCATTTTTCTTCATGAAACAAAAATTTTGGTCTCTAGTTTCTCGGCCAAATTCAAAAAATTAGGTTTCTCTTCCTCAATGGGGGTTGATCCGACTGGTGTACTTGGAACAAAAGGTGGACTTTGGGTTGGTTGGACAGATAAGGTTAAAGGTGCTGTTCTTTACAAAGACAAAAATCTTATCCTGGTAGAATTCAACTGCTCTCAGAACAACTCCTGGATTTCTGGTTTTATTTATGGCATCCTAACTTAGCCAAGAGAAGTATAACGTGGGAACGTCATTCAAATATCCTCTCATCAGTTGACAAACCACTTATGCTATTGGGAGATTTCAAACGAGTTTTGTCGTGCTCTGATAAAACTAGCCTTAATTCTACCTGTATCCATGGCCACAACTTTCTTCGAGATTTTCTCAATCTACACTACTCATCGGATATCCATTTGGTGTGCCCCCTTATACCTGGACAAATAATAGAGCTGGACAATTCTGCACCTATGAAAGACTCGACAAATGTGTTGCTCAAATCCAGTGGTTGTCCCTCTTCCCTCATGCACAAGTCTTAAACTTAGGAATTCAAACTTCTGATCATGCTCTGATTTTGCTTAACATGGCTCCATCTCAAGATTTTCGTGTCCGCCCACTCCGCATTCCCACTCCAGCTCCCCTGAATAGTCCAATTTTTCCTCCGCGGCGATAAGGGGCTAAAAGATCTACTACTTTAAACAATGTGGCTCAAACACCCTCTTTGCAAACAAATCATTCATGATGTTTGGTCTATTGCATGTGATGGCTTGCCACTTTTTAAAGCCGTTTTTGGGAAGAAAAATATGATGAAGCTTCTAAAATCTTGGAACAAGCTAACCTTTGGAAATCTTCAAGCTCAAATTGAAAATGTTAAAAAGCAATTATCTCATTTTCAATTTCAGTTGCCAAATCAAGATGCCCAATTATTGGAAAAACAAACTCGAGATAAGCTGGATTGGCTTTTGGACTGTGAAGAAACATTTTGGGCTTAGAAATCGAATATTAAATGGCTTCAGCTGGGTGATCGAAATAATGGGTTTTTCCATGCCTCCACTGTTATGCGACGGAGTCATAATAAAATCTCCTCACTATCTGATGAATATGGACAGTCATTTACTACTCACAACACCATATCCTCCTGCTTACTCACCAATTTTTGGAAAGTATATTGCCCTTCGCCTGCCCCAAACAGTTTCTTTTCAAGTAGTCCGAGATCTTTCAGCATCATTACTTCCACATTACTGGGTCAGAGGTAAAAAAAAAAGGCTCTTTTTACTTTAAGTCCTATCAAAGTACCGGGGCCAGATGGTATCCCGACCATTGTGTACCAAAAATGCTAGAATTTCCCTGAAACACCGATCACGTCAGCATATTTTAAAAGAGACTAATAAATCTTTTCTTGTCCTGATCCCTAAATGCTCTACACCAAGAACTCCCAGTGACTAAAGACCCATCTCCTTATGTAACACAATATACAAAATCATTGCCAAAATCCTTGCCAACCGCATCAAACCCTTTTTAGGTCATCTTATTTCAAATCACCAGAATGCTTTTGTCAATGGCCGGCAGATCAATGATAGTATTATCATTGCGAAAGAAATCACAAACAAGATTCGGTCATCAAAGTGCCGCAAACAAATCACGAGATCCATTAAAATGGATATGAGTAAGCTTTTGACCGTGTAAATTGAACTTTTCTGAAAGAAGTTTTACTGGCTGCCAAGTTTTTGCCACATATTATCCGATTGATCATGCGACACCCTCAACCCTGGTGACGTCACCGGGCTGAGTTATCGATCATAATCACATTCAAAACCCCGTGCTGAATACAGAGCAACTACATCCTCATACTCATACATCATTAATAGACGCTCCAAAATGCGTCCTTACAAAAAATTTTCTTAAAAATATACATCATTCTGCAGCGGAAGACTTTCAAGTCTCTAAATAACATGAATAGTTACAACCTAATATACGACTGTAGTCGTGTGACTCTTATCAACCTATTTCACAGCTTGTCTTACCTCACATCACTTATCCCCTTGCTCAACTTTTCTAGCTTGTTTCTCTTCCCTTCTCTAGAGGGTTCTCCGTGATCAACCTTACAGCCTGCACATTACAACATAAAGAATGAGCACAAATCGCCCAGTAAAGACAACACGAGGAGTATCGTGTACAAATGAGTCAAAAGACTCAGAGGAATAATAATCATCTCAACGATAGCAATGAATCAAAAGTAGTCAATAAATTTCAACATCAACATGATTGTCAAACGATATGTTCTTTCGTTAGACTGAGCGGCTTTAAGGCCCAACAGAACATCATTACTGCCACCTCCTCATGGACTGGACTGACTGACCATGCAAGTGAAAATCCAAGGTCGTTAAGATAAACATCATTGAAATACAAATCATTAAAATCATCAACATCAAACGAAAATCAAATGCAATGCACATGGACACGACGGACAGGACTCGACAAGACACGACAGACTCTGCTCGAGTGACATTCATCCTCTTTGGCCAGTGTCATCAACGATAGGGTGGACTCGAGAGAAGTTGCCACAAGTCCTCAATGGTGTTCTCAAAGAGAAGAGATATCGACTATCAATAATTACTGGCATCTCACAACAACCACACAATAACCCCTACACAATATCATCTTCAACTTCAGGTGTGCTAATCGAATCATAGCATACTAGGACACGCATCATCATCATTAAATTCTACCAATAGGGCGGACTAAGGGAATTATTCTACCCCAAGTCCTCAACAGCACAATTCAAATATACGTATACCGGTCACAATGACTACCGGTGTCAACCTATAACAGCAAAAGTCCAACATAAACATCATCAACATAGTATGTTAATCGAAACAATGAATTAGCATAATAGAACCGCATTGTCCTTACCTGATTGGCTTAAAGCCGAAGCAACTGGCAATCTTTGATCGTAACCAGCTGCATCACCTAGTCAAATCATATCCTGCTCGTTAGTCATCATTCTACGTATACGCACTCCTTATTCTACCCCTTCCCATTTAACCGTTCATAGCATCTTACGATACCTAGTTAATTCGATCTGATAATCTGATCCTTAATCTAGCCTTCTCGACTTATTATCAACAACAACCCTCATTTTAGACATACCACCACTATTTCTCGCTTCCCACCCCTTCGAACTCTAAATTATCCGCGTTCTAAAAAATTTAGTGCCAACATGGCAAATTATCAAAATATCCCATGATGGCCGCTACATCACCAACACCCTAAAATTGCTTTAAAACTACTTTTTAGATGTACTGCATCATTTATAGATCAAATATTCTCTTAGAAAATTTTAAAGAAAAAATTACCAAAACACCCCTAGTGGCCGTCGCCTTAACAAACATCTCAAAACTACTTTAAAACAGCTTTTTGGATGTCTTACACCTCTTCCCAAACCAACAGTCCTTCAAAGCATTTTATAGAAAAAAATTACCAAAATACCCCATTTGGGCGGCAAATTACCGAAATGCCCCCGGGAGTTCACTACCACTCCAATACCCCAAATCTGCTTCAAAATAACCTTTGAGGTATTTTACAACTCTTACCAGACTAACAAGTCCCTTGGAAAATTTTATCAAGAAAATTACCAAAATACCCCTCTTCGGGCGGCAATTTATCAAAATGCCCCTGAGGGTTCCCGGCACCATAAAAATCTCAAAACCACTTTAAAACACTATTTTACGCATCGTGAAAATTATTTTTGAGTTAAAAAGCATTTTTAAAAATTTTTGTCCGAAAATCCCGAACCGGTGTCCGGACCGAGCACTTAAAAGCCTGTTCGGCCAAAAATAGCTAACGACTTCGGAATGACCCGAAATTTTGGAAAATGAAACTTCTCAGTATCCCAGAGTCCTCATAAAATATTTGCACAAAACCGCCATCGTTTGATATTTTAAATTTTACCATAAAGTTTCACACTTCCCGCATCCGTTCACCCCCTTCCTGATCCTGATCTCAGAAAAATCTGAACTTTTTCCACGACACAGGTCTCCTAAAAATAACTAGGGTCTTGTTTTTGTACTTTAGCTAAATCTGATCCTAACTATTTTTAAAAAATCGGATAAGAAACTGCTTCATTATTTTTCATCTTTAACGACAAAAACATCTACTGTTCAAATCGATATACACACTAACACACCTTGGCCACACACACATGTCTTCTTCCTCTAACAATCAGCTGCATATCTGGGTATATTTCTCTTCCAATCACACATGAACTTTTCACAAACTCATCTTAGATCACTTAAACACATTATAATACACCCAATTCATGCCCTAAACTCATTGTTATGCATCAATTTCGTACAATTAAACCAATTGAATCCAAACCCATGAACCAAATTGAAGAACACACACCGAAACACACACCCACGCACACTGAACTCCCACCAATTTTGAAACCCTAATTAGTTTCCTTTCTTTCTTCATTTTAAGTTCTCATAAACATGATTCTAACAAGAATCCATTCAAATTTCCCCATCCCCGATTATACATACACAACCGAAATATATATACTCATATATCACATGTTCTTCAACTAAAATTTCACCAAATTCTTCCATAACTTCGCGATTTAGGGTTCAAAATCATACCCAAATGAATTCGAGGTTCTTCCTTTCTCCCTTTCCTCTTTTCTTTCTTCTTTTTTCCTCTTTTTCCTCCCTTTTCTTCTTCTTTTTGTTGTGTTCTTCACGGGGTTACTGTTCACGCCCAGCTCTTGTTCATGAATTTCTCATATTTGTACTATTAACCCCACAATTTTTCTTTTATATTTTCTTCCCACCAGATTTTCTCCCAAAGTAATTTAATATTTCCCACTTTGACTCAGCTTATTGCAACCAGGAGGTGGCATCATGAATGTATGATTTCCTCATATTATGACACATTTTGCCGGCTTTCAAAATTTGCACTTTGGCCCCTCAAGTTTTTAAAATTGCATTTTGACCCCCTCGACTTTGAAAAATTACAATTTGACCCCAAAATCACCCTAACGCTCCATGTAACCCCCTAACACCTCATTAGCATCAAAAGGATGCCAATTAATAAAGATGTGCATCCTGTTCATCATATTTTTGAAATTACATTTTTGCCCCTTAACTTTCCAAAATTACGTTTAACCCCCAAAACCACACTAACCCTTCTATTTAGCTCCCTAACACTTAATCATCACCAACATATTACTACTTAATAAAAATAGCACCCCTTAATTAATCAAACCTACGGTTAGATTAATTTTCGGTATTTTCCGGGATGTCACAGATCATGGAATTGTCTCCAGTGTATCCTATGAAATCTTACTCAATGGATCACCAACATAAAGATTTCAACCTTTATGTGGACTCATGCAGGGTGACCCTCTTTCACCATATTTGTTCATCCTTTGTGCGGAAACTTTATCTACATCCTTGATTAAAGCACAAAGATCTGGCCTCATTCCTGGTCTAAAAGTTGGTATCCGAATTTTGCTAATAAATCATCTATTTTTTGCAGACGATGCAATGCTTTTCTCGAAATTGAATCAAGTTTCCTGTCACCACCTTCATTTCATCGTTCAACGTTATTGCAATGAACCAGGACAACAGATTAATCAAACCAAATCGTCTATTACTCTTAGTCCTAATGCCACCAAAGAGGATACCAATTAGATTGGACTTTGTCTGGGCTTAGGGACATCAAGCAATTTTGGAAAATATTTTGTTAGTACTCTTGATATAGTCAGTAACAAGAAGCTATTTTTTCAAGACCTCATTGCTAAGATTCAACAACGATGTGCTAGTTGGAAAGGATGTATGCTTAACAAAGCTGGTCGTGCAACCCTTATAACCTCAGTCCTCACATCGCTTCTGACATATAACATGCAAAATTTTCTTTTCTCTAAGAGTGTGTTTGGAACCATGGAATTGATGGGATTTCATTTCAAATCCTCAAATTTTGTTGTTTGGAACATTAAAAAAAGGTATTGGGATTGGATTTCATGGGATTTGACTGGATTTGTTTTTATTGTGTGAAATCCGATGAAAAATGGTCGGATTTCATGGGATTTCGATTTACTTGAATTACAAGTAATTATTTACCTATCGTACCCTTTTTTCAGGATCTCTTCAACAATGAACCCACTACCACCATTTTCATTGCCGCTACCGCCACACCACTTTTATCACCACCACCGGCACCACTACTGTCACTACCACTAGCACCACTACTGTCACTACCACTAGCACCACTACTGTCACCACTACTGTCACCACCATCGCCATCACCACTATCACTATCACTACCGCCATAACCATCGCTAACACTACCGTCACCACCACCACAGCCACCACTATAACCACCACCACCGCCACTGCATCCTTCACCACCACTGCAACCACTACTGCCACCGCCAACGCCACTAGTACTGCCACAACTACCTCCGTTGACGCCACTACTACCACCACCACCACACTGCCACAACCACCACTACTGCCACCACAGCCGTCACCACCAGCACCGCTAGTACTGCCACAACTACCACTGTCGCCACCACTACTGCCACTGCCACCGCCACCACTGTCGCCGCCACAGCCACCTCCACCATACCCACCAATAATGCCACCACCACCGTCGCCATCACCATCACCATCACCACTGCCACCACTATTGCCACAGCCGTCGCCACCACCACTACTGCCACCATCGCTACTGCCGCCACCACCACCATCATCGTCACCACCATCACTACTGCCACCACCGCTGCCAGCATCACTATTACCACCACCGCTGCCACCACTACTACTACCGGCATCATTATTGGCGTCAGTTGACGACCACCACTTACACCTCAATACCACCACTACCATCAGTTGACCACCCCACTACTTCCACCGTCGATGTTACTACCCCGTGCAGTGCTGCCACCACCACCACCATGTGGTGACACTCGTAAACTTGAAACAACTTACTGTAATTTATTTTTCATCGTAAGTCAAGGATATAATTGTCTAAAAATTTATTACCTTTTCATTTCCTCTGTTCTCCAAACACAAAATTGGAATCCCGTGATTTGAATTCCCTTTCGTTCCAAACAAGAAAAAAAGTGAATTGAATTCCAAATCTGAAATCCAAATCCTAAAAGAATTGGTTCCAAACTGACCGTAAGTATGTTATTAAAGCAATTAACACAATTCTAGGGAGATTTTGGTGGTCAGGGGATGAGAACAAGAAAGGCATTCACTGGATTAATTGGCATACCCTCTGTGCCCCATGACTTTAAGGTGGACTCAGAGTTAAAGACACTGGTTCTTTTAACCTTACCTTCCTGACAAAAACATACTGGAGAATATGGTCAAATCCAGATTGTCTGGTAGCCTGCATCTTGAGAGGTAAATATTGTTCGAGATCAAGTTTTATGACTAGCCCCGACAAGGGTCCTTTCTCATGGAGTTGGTGAAGCATTGTGACTGGTAGAACTGTCCTCAAAAGTGGGCTTCGATGACAAGTTGGAAATGACACTCAAATTTCAATCTTGAACGACACATGGATTCCTAATTGGGACTCACAACTTCAATTAATAAGACCTATCTCTCTACTCCCATCCACAAAAGTAAACAACCTAATTAAACACAGCAGTTGGGATTTACCTCTCTCAATCGACTGTTCCCACCAAATCTTATTCCGTACATAAAAGCGATACACATCTCTCCACATCAAATTATGGATCAACAAATTTGGAAGTTCACATCCTCTGGTATATTCTTCGTTAACACAGCTTATCTACAGGTTTATCAATAAAAAACAAGGGAGTTGCATAGAAAGGGACATCTTACATCCCTACCTTCTCTAGCCCGCAAAGTTTGGAAGGCATTATGGTCTTTACCCGCCCTCCAAAAAATGAAGTTTCTCATCTGGAAAATAATATAGGATTGCCTTCCCCTACATACCAAACTTCAACGGTTCAATGTTATTCAATCAGATTCTTGTCCTTTATGCCGATGCACTGGAAACGTTGGATCATCTATTCTTGTCTTGCCCAAAGGTGCGACCAGTTTGGTTTGGGGGGCCTGCTGGGCTTAGGGTGGATACCCTAGCATGTCCTTTTAGGGAATGGCTTATTGCTTGGTTAAAATTACCAAAACACAAAAGCTCATATAGAAAACCTAACCTTTCCCATCATAATTACCATTTGGTGTATCTGGACTCACCAAAACCATCTCATTTTTCGACAAACTGATTTCCGACCTAGTTTTGCTATTAGTTGTATCCAAATATTAAATCAAAATGTTAAAACAACCTTCACACAAAACATCTTTCAACCTAGTTAAAATCCCAAAACTTTATCCCAAAAACTCCATTTCCATATTCACAAGGATGTTCTACATGCAGTTGCCAGAATAAATAACCTGCGCAAATATTTTTAGCCATTTGCTTCAACCCCAAAAACCTAAAAGCTGGGATTAGACTCTCGTGTAAACCATCTTCAGTAGCGACAGCCATGGCAAAAAGGGTGTTAACTATAGTTCAATGGGCACAACAATAGATTTTGCTACATATCAATATTCTTACAAATTACAAATCTCTTCTATCACAAATGACGGACAATAAAGATATCCCAGACCAGGTGGCGAAAATTTTATATGATACATGTTATTTAGCTACTGATCTTCATTACTGCAGTATTGACAGGGCAATCGTCTTGCAACTAAAAGAGGCTAGATCCCTAGTAGCTTTGACACGTCACACCCGGATCGATGTTTATCAGTGGAAATCTGCTGCAAGGAGATCTCGTGCTCTTTACCTTTTGCTTTTTGTAGTGCAAGAACGATACTTTATTTTGGTGCCACTATGTTTCTTATTTCTGTATTTGTATTCATGTTTTTCTCTTTGACATGGGTGCCATTTACATCCATAAGGGCTAATGTGCCACATATTTTGTAAGCTTTCTTATCAATGCAATTCTCCTCATTATAAAAAAAAACTCAGTTGATCCTGCCAAAAATACGAATGACAACCCCATCTGTTACGGAGGCAGATACCTCACAGCGCAACTATTAGCTATCGGTGCCAAAAGCCTCAAGCACATGCCTGGCATCGAACCATGCCTGAGACACCACACAATAGCGCAAAGCCTGGTCATCTCTTATGTACAGTAGCTCAAAAGCAAACCCTGGCACTATCAGTTGCTCACCAGTGAGGTAACATGCATGCTCTACCTACTCCAAACTGTGATCTGCATTAATATGAGAAGCAACATTAACAAAAATAACTAAAATTAGCCAATAAAGGCAACTGGACCACGTTGGATCCAATACACATTACACAATTGATGAGAAAGAAAACACCAACATTTAGAGTAGCACAGTGCACAAGTATTCATTACAGCGAGAAAGCTATCATATTTGACTGTGTTTTACTGAGACGATGCTGGAAATGTTTTATACCTGCAATCATTGTGACCAGCTCATGCACTCGATATATAGCAATCTGGGCGTGGTAAACATCCTCTCCAAAAATTGCAGGGTTACGATCATACTAGATAACCCACATGGTGACCACAATCCAGAGGCAAGAAAGCAAGTGTTTTGAATAAGTGCACGTGTGTTTCTGATTGCAATTGACAAAGGGGGCAAAGCTCAGAAGAAGCACACCTGCGTTTATTAAGCTCCGTGCAAAGCAGAAGTCTCTGCCTAATGAGCTGCTAGAAGAAAGTTTAGATCTTTGGCAAAAAAGACAGTTTCCAGAATTTACGCCATGACGCAGGGCTCAGATAGACATCAAAGTGACTTGTGGCTTAATTCACCAAGTGAATGGTTTTGTAGGTTTTTTCAACCAAGAAAGTTCTGTCAATCCCACGAGGTCATTCAAGAATATCCCGTGGCCTATCAGAACATGAAGTAGTCTTAAGATTTGATACACAATATCACTTGGAAATATTGCGAAGAGTGGACCCGGGTCCTTGGTAAGAGTGTCTAGCTTTATCAAATCAGAGACTAGCATATATCCATTTTCAATCGTAATAGTTAAGCAATGATGGAGGCAGCTGTGGAAGCCATTAATCATTCCAAAGTGAGTAGATTCCCCATTACCAACTCGCCAGCGAGCCCCTAGTTTGATAATCTGACACCCAGCTAAATACTTTTCCAGACCCAAGATGCATGTCTAGCGTATTTAACATCGAGGAACTCCGAACGAGTACAATAACGCCCACAAAGTACCTTAGCAAGTAAATTATCAGGATGTTTCCAGATCCTCCAAGCTTGTTTAGAGAGCAATGCCTCGTGAAAAGACTGGGTATCCCTAAACCCCAACCCTCCCATAGCTTTAGATAAACAAATAGTAGGCCAGGCGACCCAATGATGAATTGAGCTACGGGATAAGTCACCAGCCCGCCAAAATCAGGCCACAATCTGATCTATCTGTTTACAAAGATACCGAGGAAATTTAAAGACCATCGTATAGTCAATGAGCACGGAGGATAAAACTGATTGAATTAACATCGTTCGACTTGTTTCAGGCCGAGCATACCTGACCCCACCCCAGCCAGCCACATCTGAACATTTTTTCCCACAGCCTTCTGAATGAAGAGGTCCTTAGACAATTGATGAAGACCCAAGACAATTTGTCCAAAGACCTGTCCCAAGTGTTAGGTTCTATACATTACAGAAATGTCCACACATTTTTCGAGTCTGACCTACCCAAATCTGGACCAAGATATAATGATCCTATTTATATCACTATGAGAGCACTTGATAAGAAAGTTCTACTGATACTCATATATAATGGTTCCCCTTTAAATGTATGTCCTCTACGCCATTCAAGCCTTCGGCATTGACCCATTGGAATTTACCCCTTTGAGCCAAACCCTTCGAGCATATGATAACACCCGAAGGGAGGTGATTTATACAGTGAAACTTCAATGACCATGGGTACTATTGGCTTCAATGTTGAGTTTCAAGTGTTGAATATTTTGGCCGCCTTTAAACTTCTATTGGGAAGACCTTGGATACACTTGGTGGGTTCAATCTCCTATAAATTTCATCAAAAGGTCAAGTTTATGTTAAATGGTGCCATTTTTACAATAATAGGAGATTCACAATCACCGTAGATCAGAAAATTTGAAAAGGTTAGTGTTCGGGTGCTGCATGATTCTTTAGATATTTTGCTCTAGGGATTTAGAATGAATTACCTGGTTCAGTATCTTGAGTATGAGGAAGTTTTCAACGGTGAAAACTTCCTCACATTTGCCCCCTATAGTAGTTCAATGGTGCTCCTTATAGTGAGGAAGTTCTATTACTTTTTTGAAAAAGGCTTAGGCCGGAACTGTCAAACAATTCATAACTTTCCAGATATGAAGAACAAGAAAGACCAGTTCGGCTTGGGATATAAGCTAACCAAAAAAAAAATGAAAAAAAATTGTCCAAAAACTCGCCTAGGTCAAGAAGGATAAGGAAAATGAGAAGCACATGAATATGACCAAGATCCCTACTAGAAATGGATGCTTCATCAAATAAGGAGAGAATGGGTCCTTTTATGAATTTCCAGAACTAGTTTTCAGTATTGAGACCAGAAAGCAGATCAAAACATGGGATATATTCTATGACTATGAGTGGGTCGAGGATGAAGAACTGCCAGTACAGACTGAATTGGGTACCAAAAAAGTCTCAGATAGGATGGATCTGATGGAGCTGAAGGGGATGACAGCATGCTTCACAGATATGATTAGCACAGTACTTACTTGTGAAGTGGATGACTAGATCGTGGACCCACATGCTTGATCACTCTAATAAATAATCGAGTGATCGCGGACTATGGGAGGGGTTACCAATGGAAGTTCTATTACCAAGGATGCTCCGAAGCCAGAAGACTTGGATGCTTTTGTCACCTTAGTAATCTCAATCTAGTCACCTATTATGTGTTTCACAAACTACCTAATTGATAATATAATGCTTGATTTCGATTATCCCTTGGTTACTAATGTAGGTTGCTATGAATTAATCAACTCAGTTAATGATTAGTCACAGCTAATGGACTTAGAAGAGAAAAAATATTTAAAAGAACTGCTGAAAGAAATTAAAAATTGAGAATCTAGTCATGTCAAGCCAGTGGCCGAGGAAACAGTCAAAGTAAACATAAGCTTCCCCAAAGACATAAAAGAAATCAAAATAGTGGCTAGTTTAGATGACAGAGAAAGAGAAGAGTGCACTTCTTAGGGAATTCGTCAATGTATTTGCTTGGTCACATAGTGACATGCCTACCTATCTTGCCTGAAACTTAAATAGTCAAACAAAAACTTAGCCTCTCAAGGTCAAGTAAGAGGTGATGAAGTTACTTCACATTAGATTCATCCAAGTAATCAAGTACCCTACATAGCTAGTCAACATCGTACCCGTTTCTAAGCCTTCTGGTCAAGTCAGGATGTGTGTGGACTATCGAGACCTAAACCGAGCTTCTCCCAAAGATGACTTCCATTTACCAATCATAAACTTGTTTATAGACAACACAACCTAGCATGAGTTGGTATCCTTTGTAGATTATTTTGTGGGGTATAACCAGATAAAATGGCTCTTAAGGATCAGGAGAAGATAGCCTTCACAGTGCCCCAGGGTACCTTTTGTTATACAATAATGCCTTTCTGCTTGAAGAATGTTAGGGCTACATAACAACAAGCCTCTACCACCCTGTTCCATGATATGATCCATAAAGATGTGGAAGTTTATGTGGACGACATGATCATCAAGTCAAGAAAGAGGGAAGATCATTTTACAGTATTGAGAAAATACTTTGAGAGATTGAGGCAGTACAAAGTGAGGTTGAATCTGTAGAAGTGTGTTTGGAGTTACAGCTGGGAAGGTGCTAGGGTTCATGGTAAGTAAACAAGGGATAAAGGTGGATCCAGCCAAAATCAAAGCCAAAGTTGAGATGCCCCCACCTGAAACCGAGAAGGAGATTCGAAGGTTCTTGGGAAAAGTCCAATACATTAGCTAATCCATATCCTAGTTAACCATGATCTATGAACCTGTGTTCAAACTATTGAAGAAGAATCTAGGTAAAGAATGGAACCCCTATGCCAGGAATCCTTTGACAAGATTAAGCAGTACCTTAGCAACCCCCTAGCCCTAAGCGTCGCCTATACCCGATAGCCCTTTGTTACAATACCCGATAGCCTACCGCAGCCAGAGCCATGTTAGCTCAGCATTTGAAAAATTCACTGGTGGAACGGGCTATATACTATGTGAGTAAGAAGTTGACCCAGGAAGGGGTGAACTATTTAACCCTAGAGAAAACATGTGTATCTTTGGTTGGGTGATGCAAAGATTAAGACACTACGTGCTGGCACATCCCATCAGGTTATTGGCTAGAATGGACCCTATGAAGTACCTATTTGAAAAATTGTTTAACCGTACAACCAAGTGGCTTTTGTTGTTGTCAGAGTTTGATATTACTTTTGTTACACAAAAGTCAATGAAAGGAAAGGCTGTGGCTGACTTATTAGCCGATTGCCTATAGATGATACCGATTGATGGGAGGCAAAGTTCCTAGATAAGTTTTCATTGTGGAAACAGAGATAAGGTGGCAGTTGTACTTTGATGGAGCATCGAACAACAAGGGTGTTTTTCAGAGTAGGGATATTGCTGATCTCACCAGATAGAGCCCACTCACCCATCAGTATCAAGCTGACTTTCAACAGGACTAACAACACCACCGAGTATGAAGCTTGTTTCATCGGCTTAGAGATGGCCTTAAACTTAGGAGTCCTAGAGATCATAGTGTATGGGGATTCAGCCTTAATCATGTACCAAATATAGGGCATGTGGAGAACTAGAGATGAGCGCGTTTACAAGCATATCATGCCCACTTAGTGAAAATTGTAGACTAGTTTGAAGATGTAGAATTCCATTACCTGGCCCGAGCCAACAACTTCTTTTTGGATGCCCTAGCCACCCTTGCCTCAATGGTTGACATACCCAAAGGACAAGAGAGTAGAGCCATTTGTCATACAGTAGAGAGGCTGACCAACCTATTGCTTCATGATAACTCCTGTAGAATAAGATGGAATAGCCAAGCCCTAGTAAAACGATATACAGAGTCTCATCTGAAACAGAAAATATCCCAAAGAATGTTCCACGAAAGATTGAGTAGCTTTGAGAAGATAGGTAGCACAATTCATCATGTGTGACTGGAGATTGTATAAGAGATATTATAATGGAGAACACTTGTTGTGTGTAATCAAAAGGGAACTAGCCAAATCATGGAAGATAAATATATATATATACACACACACATGAGAGTGTGGACTAATGGGCGAATGCTAGCAAAGAAAATCCTTTGGTAGGGATAGTATTGGAGTACTATAGAGCAAGATTATGTCGAGTATGTGAGGAGATGTCATAAGTGCCAGGTGTAAGCCAATTTACAACAATCTTCCTCTTCGAGAGTTATACAACATGACCTTCCCTTGGTTGTTCTCAATTTGGAGGATAGATGTGATAAGGAAAGATTAGTCCCAAGGCCTCTAATAGACATGAATGCATGCTGGTAGCCATAGATTACTTCAAGAAATGGGTGGAAGGTGCTTCATATGTCGTGCTTAATGCCAGGAAGGTGGCTTAGTTTATCCAGACGCAGAACATTTGTAGATATGGAGTACCGAGGGAGTTGATCTTAGGCAATGGGCTACATTTCAAATGAGAAGTCACAGACCTAGCTGAGGAGTATGGTATCATCCGACATCGTTTGTTGCTATACCGACCGTAAACCAATTGGGCTGTTGAGGCCATCAATACAAACATTAAGAGCATGATGAGTAAAATGACAGATTCCTATAGGAGTTGGTCAGACAAGCTCCCCTATGCTCTGGTGCTATAGGACATTAGTAAAAACGTCAACTGAGGCCTCCCCATATTCATTAGTCTATGACATGGAGGCCATACCCCCGATAGAATTGGAAGTCAACTCACTCAGGGCGATATTGAAGAATCAGAAAGTTGAGGAAGACTAGGTGAGACACAAATTCTAGGAATTGGCCCTAGCAGACAAGAAAAGGTTGAAGGCACTTTATCACATCCAGAGTTACTAGAAGCAGATTACCCGAGCATTCAATAAGCGAGTGAAGGGATGTAAACTAAAAGTAGGAGATCTGGTGTTAAAGGAGAACATTGGACGCATTTGGAAACTGCAAGGATAATTTGAACCTAACTGGCCAGGTTCTTATATGATCAAGCAAACCATGACCGGGAGGGGGGGGGGGAATTTGAACCCAACAGGTTAGGTCGTTATATGATCAAGCAAACCATAATTAGGGATGCAGCACTGTTTGTCAATTTAGAAAAAATTGGATTGTCAAAGTTATTAATCTAGACCGATTAAGAAATTTTATGCTTGAGCTAACTTTTATAATAGAACTATGAATGACCTGATCCTCCTAAAGCACTGACTACATTCTAGAGAAAAATAAAAATGTCCGCCAGGATGAAAACCCTAAAAGGGCGGCCTAGGAAAAAGTTAGGACAAAGGAAAATAAAAAATGCTAGAAAACAAATAAAAATGCCCGCTCGGAAGAAAACCCTACAAAGGATGGACTAGGCAAAAGTTAGGGCAAGAAAATTCTAAGTCCTATCATCAACCTATGAGATATTAGCCAACATCCTTTTTATCTTCTTCATCGTCGAACTACCCTCATCTTTTATGATTAACTTCCATATCTCTAAATGTGTCTTAAGATGACCTCTAAGATATAAGAATGACATCTTCCACTTCCTCCACCGAAAAAACGGGCCTTTGCTTCACTTTTTCTTTGCCTTTATTACCCCGCTTGTCAAATTGACCTTTGAGATAAGTATCCACACCGGCTTCCCAGTTCTGAGTAACTTTGATAGTCGGAGTCCCATATGTGGCTTCTCCTTCTGTAACAAAGTAGAATGTCGCTGGGGCTCATCCATGTGTAAAGACCGTATCAGATTTTCGTCTGCATCAAACTTCTTCTTGAACGTTTAGGAACCAATCCAAGACCACCTAATCCAACCCGAATTTTGCTTTCAACTTGAGGACGATAGAAACCTTGTATAATGTTCTGAGAATACCTGTCGGACTCAGACATTTTTGGACCGAATCCAATAGCAATGCAAGCTTCCCCCTTTGCTTGCTCCAAAGATTGTATCCTACAAGCAATCGGGAAGTCCCAGCTCAGCTTCTCCCTCAATTTTCTCTCAAAAGCTAACACTTTTTCAAGAACATGGGGCCAAAGCCAACAGATGTATGCATTAGGCAACAAGAGAACAACTGGCTCTATATCGATGAAGGGCCTATATTCAATGGACTACGTGTATGCAGCGAAGAACCCCAGCCTTGCAAAACAGTCTCGATTATGAAAAGGCAAGGGCTTGTTCCCTTATAAATTCCTCATAGAGTTTTAGAATCACTTGCTCATAACCAAACTGCCTCAGAATCCCACATGCAGAGTAGAAGGATATGTAGTGCAATCCGAGGAGATAAACACAAGGATATTCAGTTCTTCTCAAAACTGGCCTAGGAGCCCTCCACTGTAACGACCCCGAAAATCCGGAGCTCCGCCGCCCCGAACTCCCGGGTAGTTAACCTAACGAATCACATCACACCTGTCAGACCTGTTCACTAACGCATATTTCAAATCATCTAATTCAACATCAACTTAATTTCTTCAAAATACTAGATCACAAACTGCTTAGCTTAAACCATTACAGCTTAGGTTCTTCGCAATTCAAATTTCCTAAGAACGAATTTACAGTACTGACCCACGCAGGGGTCTCCCTACACAGTAGTGGTGGGCTCACCGGAACCTCACGCAGACTCTAGCCCATTCCCGAACATGCTACATTTGATCATCACCTGCAGAAGGGAGCCAAACGAAGGGTGAGCTTTTGAGAGTCCAATAAGGTCGTACAGGGACTATAAAAGAGATTATAACACGACTCCAAAAATCCAACCGACGATGATCTTCGAAACACTTCGAACGATCAAAACTCAATGATTACCCAAAATGATCAAAATTCATCAGAAATAAATGCCAAAATAAATATGAACAATCAGAACAAAATTCAAAGCGATCAATAGAAGATCCTTTTTAAGTCAGCATTTCCAAGTACCACAAAAATTTCCCTTGCTCAAGGGATTTCAATCCGAGCAGAAATTCATTTTTAAAATATAGCAAGATTTCCTGAGGGATTTTAACCTAAGCAAAAATCAAATAAGATAATACGATAAAGGCTTGTCAAGGGCTTTCAACCCAAGTACAAATCATTCTAGCTAAAAAAATTAAAAATCAATGTTGATCTTGGGCAATTGCAATGCCATTATGGCAAGCTTATATAGTGTACACATGCATGATGTACTAAAATAATTACTAGTCCATTTGGGTACTAGCCTGCGTTTCATGCAGGATTCAACCACCTTATACTGCCTCCCCACTAAACAGGTATCCAGGTCAACACAGAAATTAACAATATCAATGAGCATTAACGTAAGCTCATATCCCCGAAATCAATTCGGGTTCTCATAACAATAATCATATTGACATAAGTCAGCATTCGGGATTTTCAGAAGAAATTGGATTTTCAGAAGAAATCAGAACTTCAGAAGAAAAATCACAGATAAACAACAAAAACGACCGTGAATAATTATCGAATATAATCATATCAATTCGAAAGAATGGATACGAAAAATAATCACTGATAAACAACAAAAACGACTGCGAATAATTATTGAATATAATCATAACAATTCAAAAAAAATGGATACAGACAATTATCAAATTTGCTCGGCCCGCAATAACATGCGAGCATCACAAGATTTCCAAATAACCGATTCAGGTTCAACATTAGGATTTTCTGGGCAAGAACATGCTGATATCAATACATAAGTTAGAATTCGGCATTAGCCGTAATTATATCAAAGAAATACTTACGAGTACAAGTAATCAAATAAGGGTTCGGACAAAGGTCCTTACCCAAGATTCAGATAGAATCCCTTACCAGGATCCGCAGCTAAATTATCATAACCGAGAGTCTTTAGCTTTAACCTAAACGGAATAATCGAATCATTAGAATACAGCCTACAGAACAAGATTATAACTTAATACGAACTCACACATACTCCTAAAATGAACCTCCCCTCACCGGGTATGTAAAATTACCAAAACACTCATAGGGTGTAAAATTACCAAAATGCCCCTCTCGGACTTAAATCACCCAAATGGTCTACCCATAAGTAGTATCACTAAAATAAACTTCCCATATGTAAATTTATGCAAAATACCTTTCTTAGGTCAAATTACCAAAATACCCCTTCGGGGTGGTAAATTAACAAAACACCCCTGGGGGTTTCGGCACCGAAAAAATCTCAAAAATATCTTAAACCACTATTTTAAGCATCCTGATGTTATTTCTGGCCTAAAAAGTATTTTAAAAAATTTTCGTCCGAAAATCCCGAACCGGTGTCCGGATCGAGCGCTAAAAGGCCAGTTTCGCGAAAAATACCTATTGGCCTCAGAATGGCCCGAAATTTTAGATACTGAATTATATCTGTAAAATAGGGTTTCCATAAAATTTTTAGGTTAAAATAACTTGGTTTGATTTGCTAAATAAATCGATAAATGTCTTTGATCGGTACCCTAATTTAACACTCTTCACGGACTCCGAAAATTCTCAACAATTTCCAGAGCATAGTTCTCATAAAATTATCAGGGGTTACTGTTTTGAGTTTTGTCAAATTTTGGATCTAGATATTTATGAAAATTCATTGAAAAACTGCCTAATTAATTTTGGTCTTTAGCGACAATTACATTTACTATTGAGATCTAAACACACATTATTACACCTTCTATGCACATAGTTTCTTCTTCCTTGCCTGCCGAGACCCATTCTTGCACACACAACTCTAGAACACTTACCCACTATTCCTAATACCCACTGAAACACTTCAATCACTCACTATACCTTGTAAAAACACACACCAACACATAATAAACATATATACACACACATCCACACCCCTGTAAACACACACACACACTCACGCACACTCACGGCACACACTGAACACACGTAAACTCACACACACAGACCTTCGGACGCCACCAAACTCTCAATCCCCTCCACTTAGTCCTACTTTCACATCAACCACCCACAATTTCACAACCGATTAACATAATTCACTCATACCCACGGCTGCCATACACGCACTGCACCCATGACACACGACCATGTGCAAATTTATACATTGGAACTCCCTAGAAAAGAAGAGAGATTACCCATAGGACTTTGTTTCAGATTTTCTTCTCTCTTCCCCTGCTCCGAGCTCCCTGCTTGTTGCTTCTCTCTTGCTCTATTTTTTTTTTCTGTTTTCTGCTACTGTTCTTGTTTCTTCCCTTTTGTTTTTCTTTCTTTTCCTTTTTTTCGAATTTTCTTCTAATTTTTCTTGTTGTTTTGTTTTCTCTTGTTGAAGTCTTCACCTATCCATTCCAATTTTAAATAGTTTTAGTTAGCTTAGTCACCTAAGCTAGGAGGTGGTGGCACCATCTAAAAAATTAGCTTCTAAATTATGTTTTATAAATTACAAAAAGACTCCAAACTTTACATAATTATAAAACAAACCCCAAATTTCATATAATTGCATTCAAGCCCAACATTATTCCAATCATGCTCAATTTAATTAAACATCGCTGAAAATATACACTAGTATTCATTTTATTATTTTTGATCACTAAAACCATAATTTACAATTATGCCCCCAAAGTTTTCCAAAATTACGCAAATACCCCTAAATTTTAGAAAATTACATTTTTGCCCCAAAATTCTTTTAAGCCCCAATACTGTACTAATACCCGTTTATTTTTCGGAGCCCGAATGGTTATTTAAATCGGCTCCCGTTCAGGATATTACATCCACCATTTATAGTACCAATGGCTATCCTTTGACTTTCAAACACAGACGAATATATTCGACTCGTTTATGCCAGAATGGTCTTTGAAGAGTAAAGGTTGAGAACGAAAAACGCTGGGACTATACCCTATTGCAACAGGTTTGGCTATCACGTGCATATGGTCAAGCAACCACATGTACAAAAGCATAGAACGACCTCCGAATGGAATGTTAGGAGCTTTATGAACATCAGTAATACCAAGTGAAGCTTCAGTTACCACTAAAGGGATCAAAATTTTACCTCGGGTGGACACTTGAATCAGAACATCAGCTAGCCTCACATAAGCAACCCAGGGACGAAAAAGGTTAGGTATTTGGCTACCAAGCATAATGCCAGGACGGACACTTGACCTTGGGCATATAATTCTCATCACCACCAGCCGGCTTAACAGAAAAATATTCTATTAGGGGAGAGAGTTTAAAACCATCACCTCGAATAAAAGACCAGACACGCTCCTTTGGGACCTTCAATAAAGTTTTGAGAGACTTGACATAACCATCCTAAACTATCAAAGCAGCAATTGGAAGATTGGCTGGGATATCTACCAGTGTAGAGAATTCCTTAAAGTAGGGTAGAGTTTGATCAGGCCGAAGCAGAAAACATAATCCTCAACATCCTAAAATTTGTAACCAGCACATAGAATGTCTTCTCGAACCATCACGCTCATCACAAATTTTAGTTTGAATCTCCTATCCATGTGGATCAATTCAATCTTTTTGTAGGAATCTGGGAATGCACCAAATTAGAGCTTAAAGATTGTGGGATCATCTTTGAAAGCCACTAAGAGCTTTGAAAAGGATAAAAGGATGAATTTTGTTCTGAAAGACGAGTCCTCAATATATATAGTCAAGTAGCCCTAATTTGTATAGATGTATAGAGTTAGGAGTACAAAATTTTAAAAATTCAAAAAATTTTATCGAAAAAACCGTCCAGTTTTTGACTAACCGACTGATTTTTCTACTTAATTTGTACATTTGATGGTCCATGCTTCTGATCAATCATCCAATTCTCTCAAGAAAATTTAATTTTCTTCTGACCAACTTTGGCTTGAAACTCAAGTTTGGCTTTGACCAACCATCCGATTTGGCCTCAATGTTGGATTTGGGCTTCGGCCAACCGGCCGATTTTCCTCGAGAATAGTTTTGGTCACTGATTAACCAACATTAGTCAGTCTTGGTCAAATTTGCACAGGGTTGGCGTAATTTAGGCCAAACCCTGTACCTGAACCCTAAATTCTGAAATCACCAAACTGCAGTTCTTATTCATTTTAGTTCCATTCTCCTTTTTTTCCTGTGCATGTGCATGAGCATATAAGCAAAGCACATACTAACTTAGGAAATTAAGTAGTCATCAACTGAAAAGTCAAAACAATAAGTGTTTGAACTACATCAGTGTTTGAAATCTAAGTCCCTAAAGGACTCTAACCAATACCCTAACAAATGGCCTAACTCAGCAGTAGTGTTCAAGGCTTCCTCTGAGATCTCCTAACGATGGGCACTTCCTCGCGACTGGACTCCAAATCCTGTTGGTTTTCCTCCTCAGCCTCCTCACTAAGCTCTTCCTTAGCCTCCTCAAGAATAGCTTCGGTCTCCTCGCCTCGCCCTCATTTTCCTTTTTCATTTTTCTCCCCTTCTGGCTCGGAGGAAGACTCAACTGTCACGTCTCATTAGATTGGGTTTCTTGTATGTGTGTTGAAAGACCGCAGTGACCCAGGATGATTTTTCTCTTCGTTTCAAGAGAGGGGCTAGAGCTGTTCTCTTACTTCATGTAGCTACTTCCTTGTCCTTGGATGGGGCCGGCACCGATGTAGGCTTCTTCTTCCAAGTCTGGGTCACCGCTATACTCTTTATCCGCTTTCTCTTGGGCACGACTGAGGTCGCCCTAGAGGTACCAATAATAGTAACAGTAGAGGCTGAAGGCTCCGCAGAGCTTGGCAGGCCACTCGATCCACCTCCAGAAGGCGGCACTCAGGAGTAGGAGTAGGTGTCTCTGTACGCCCTTTCAAAGTCCTGTACACAGAGAGTACATCCCGGTAGTCAGAAATCATGCCCTTAAAGTTGTGTATCATCCTATAAGCATCTTGGAGTAGGAAGCAGAGGACCTGCATGAGGAAAAAGCACTAAGTCAAGACCTCACATGAATGACAGGAAGAAATAAAATGAGATCGAGTTAAAATTTATAGCGTGGATTTGAGCCAATTCTTTGAGGTCAAATACCTCAAAAATCTTTCTCCGGTCACTGGATAGGCTCATAGTCAGGGTTTTTTTTCCTTAGGGTAGTATGGGACCGTCCATTGAAGAAAAGGAAGACCTTTAGCCACATCGTCCTCCGTCTTTACCTTGCCCTTTTTCCCGAGCCACCTTCTCCCACTGAATCTTCTTCATCATTTAAGAATTCAGGGAATGCAAAAATCCTTCTGCATGAACGACTCATATGTTCGAGGATTATTTGGCTACCATAATGATGACATCAAGTTCCCTTAAGTAAAGTCAGCCTCAACCCCCTATCTAGCTCCAATGTGTGGTACATCTCCTGAGTATGAGCTGCCAGTATCTTGAAGCCCATGCCTTCCATATGGTGTTGAATGAGCACTCTATCTCCAAGATAGAACTCCTCTTGCGAGGGTCTCACCAATAGCATTCGGCAGGCATGCATGCGTGTCAACTCCTTAGCATACTCCTCCACCTTGTGCCACCACCAGGGATTCCTGAATTGAAAAAAGATAAATGTGAGATGTTGATAAGCATGTCTTAGGAAAATTTGCATGAACTAGTAGCTTATTTATCGAGCACTCTCTTCACCCATTAAAACTTCTCAGTGCACGAACTCAAAGTCCCTAGCCCGCTCATCTCTTTCCACCAGGTCATCACCAGTGTAGTCACATTAGGAGCCGCCTCAATAGGCGAGGAGCACGAGAACCAAAATCTCAAAAGCCCAAACTTGTGAAAACAAGGCACATATGAGGATAAGTCTAGAATAAGCATAGAATTATTAGAAAATAGTCAAAGAGCTTAAGACGAACCTCTAAGACATCATCTCATGAAGCAAAGCGATTGTTTCAGGACACAACACCCATCGATCGGTATAAATAAGTCAGAGCGGGAGTACCCTAGCCGTACTACCCAATCTCCTTGATCACTTTAAGGGCCTGAAGGCACGACAGTTGGACAGAGTCATCCTGTTGCTAAATTAGGGATTCCCTAGAGTGTAGAGCAAGAAATGCTGGATAAAATATCAATCTCTATAGGCTCCTTTGCCTCAAAGTTCATGTATTCATAATGAAGATGGATAGAACCCACGAGTATCAGACCACCCTTCTTGAAGGATGGCGTGTAGCTGAGCAAACATACCTTAAGGTCAGGATCCTTATCGAGATTATGGGCTCAACGAATGGGCCTCCACAAAGAATGAACACACGTACTATTCGTAAGATCAAACGGGGTGACTATGGCCTTCCCAAATGGCATGTGGAAAGTGTTTGTGGCACCAACGCTCGACAAGGCATAAGAGATGCTTTTTACTCCAGGTAAAAGCATGAAATCCATCCAAAAAGGGATGGAAGCCCTGCTACTTTATTCTTAACGGGGCCAGGGATTTTTGCCCATAGTCTTTCATGAGATTAAGGGAGCCCCTACATCGCATATTCCCACAAAGGCGCTGCAAATTCATAAAACAAAGAAGAAATCTGAAGGAACCGTCTGATTCATGAAAAATTGCATGAAAACCCTAAAGCATGAGACCAACTATGCATGGGCATGGTGTATGTGTCAAGCAAGGTGAAATAGTATGTATAAAAGGAAAATTCAAACGAGCGTACCTCTTGTACAAAGTAAAGCGCACTTAGGTGAGTGACTTGCTCCGAGGTGAGCAACGAATGATCATCAGCTCGGTTCTTTAGTTGGAATTGACTGATTTTGCCAATTTGGGGACCTCCCTCATTCCCCTTGTGAGTTTTCACATAATCTTCCATGTTTTCGTGAAATTGGGAGATATGAGGAGGAGATTGGTTGTGGTTACATGCTAGGAATGTGATTAGGAGTTAGAAGAGACGATTCTACGACTCCTACAGAGAAGAACTCTAAGAGAAATTAGAGAAGGATTGAAGTTTGTCAAAGTCTCTGACTAACCAGTAGGTTTTCAATTCTTCAAATTTCAAAAATCTCAAAATCTTTGACTAACCAGACAGTTTTCCTGCAGAATTTTCAAAATGCGCTGACTAATTGGCCGATTTTTGACATTTTTTTATAAAAAAGAGGAAAATTTGAATGCATGCTTGTGTCCTTATATGCTTCGTATATTGACACCATCAATATAAATTTGTGTTTGCTTGTCTGTGCATTGTCGCATGATATCCGTTCATTCACCCGAGAGCGTTGTTATCTAGCATTTGTATGCATGCATGTCTGCGTGTGCATGTTCGGCATTTTCTCCTTGGGTTGGTTCATGACCTAGGTTTTTTTTGAATCAATTTGTCTATCCAAAGGGCTCTTGTATGGTGTAAGGCTAATCTAGATTTTGTGTTTGTTGTCAGTCACAACAATATTTCTTTATGAAGCAAGCTGACTCTTTCACATCAAAAATCAGCTATCTTTATGACATTTCTAGCTCTAGCTACCAGTTAAACTCTAACCTTTTTCATCGACACTTTTGAAGCGATTTGGGGGCTTTGCTAATGTACAAAGTTGTTTTTGTTTTGTCCATCGACCCTTTTAAATCTATCTGGGGGCTCCGGTAAAGGTCAAAATCCTTTTCATCTTGCATGTCGACCCTTTCAAATCGATTTGCGTGCTTCAGCCACATACAAAATTCCTTATATAGTGGTAATAAATAGCGCTATAAACATATTGAATTTGAGCCGAAGATGGGTGTGTTTGAGCTCGGATATTTCCAGGTAAGTTTAAACTTAGTTTGTGATTATTATGATTTAAATATTGATGTTTAAACATGATTCGAGCTTGCCACCATAAAACTCAGGCTTGACTTGGTTGGTTCTTCTATGTGAAAAGGAACTCATTTAAAAACTCATATGTGAGTCCCTAAACTCATATCATAATCAGTAATTGATGAATTGATAACCTGCCATTGACGAAGTTGGTGGTATTTAACTGAATTGGAGATTGAGTGGACCTCAATGGACTTCTGGATCTTAACAAAGATTGAAGATTCATAGTTTAATTAGAGGGGAAGAGAATCCATTCTAAGAGTTGATTGTTGTCGACATGATATTTGTATAAGAGCACATGTATATTTGCACAGGAATGGGTTTGGAGAGGAAGAGGGAGAGAGAGAGGGGGGAGAAGAGAGAGACATGATGTGAAATTGTGGGGATTGTTTGTAACCTTAGGTTATCTAAATGGGAATGTGTGATTGCCTAACAAGTTTAGGGTTTGAACTTGGACCAGGATTTGGGCTGCATATAGGAAATTTTGGGGCTTATTTAAGAGGCTTGGGTTCTTGACCTAATTGAGTTTATGGCATCATGGCTTTAAAGTTGAATCAAATTGATATATGGAAATAATCATGCTCTAAACATAAAATAAACAAAATTATGTGGATAATGTTCATGCACACATTAGTGAATATTTTGAAATGTTCAAGCTCGCCTCGTTTAATAATTGAGCTTCAGAAAGTTATTCATGTTGGAAATATAGAGGAACATGAATGAGCTCTTTAAGGAATGAAACACAAATTGTTCATGAACAACATAGCTTATTCACATACCTACTCGTGAACAATTTATGACTATTAGGTTTGGATATATGATCATGATCGACTAGGAGTGGAAGCTTCCCACCCTAACCAAAGCCAGCACCAAGTTCTAGGGAATTTGAACTCTTGGAAGCCAAGAAGCCCACCCTTCCTAGTAGTGTGAAAATATTAACTTCTAGCTTGTGAGAAAAAATATTATTATCTGTACAAATATATAAAATGAACGGAGATGATCTGTATGCAATGTAACAAATTGCTTACACTTGTCCATATATTTATGACGATGCCATTTTAACACTTTGCCCATACTTTTCAGCAGAATTAAACAATCTGCCACCTCACATCTTCCATCTCTATAATTTATATCTTGTGCCACAATAATATTAGTACCCTAACAAGAATGAGAATTCATAATTGTGCCCTTGATATGGATATGATATGTTATGTCACATAAAAATGTTTATACTTTTTTCCCTTTTGTCCATAAATGATAAAAGTCTAGTGCATCTTTTAGCAACTAGCAGGTTGCGATAATATGTATAAGTATGGCTCCATCATGTTATCTTATACTATACGCAAATGTTTATGTAAATTTTAAAAAACTAAAAGAATAATATTTTTCAGATTGTGAAAATTATGATTCGTTAAGAATATAGAAAATGTTGATTTTACCAAGGCAAACCTTAAAAATTTATGGCTTTGCTACTTGATGTTTGTATTAAATTTATTCCACCACTCATATGGTAATGTTTGGCATTATGTCATCAAATCAAGGGCACCCATATGAGTATCTTTAACTAGATATTAAATAATAAAAAAATTAAATATATACTCCCTTGTGATCAAAAGATAATAGAGCATTATATTCGATGCTTGCAGAAACAAGTTTGTGGCTGATTTTACAAATACACACAATCACCTTACACTCAGCTTCTCGATAGCATTCTGCGCTTTTGCGATTATCAACTTTAAATTGATATAATTAATGGATTTTGTTAAATAATGTCTTTCTAAATCTTTGAAAGTGCTCTTCAATAATTTTTTAAGTTATAATAATCAAATTAAAGCTTTTGACCTTACCAAGGCAATTTATCAATTATAGCGTCACCAATGCTTTTGGCTTATCTAACAAATTAACATATAGGTTAGAGATGTCAAAAGGGTCGGGCCGCCCGCGGGCCAACCTGACCTGACCCTTAAACGGTCCACGTCAGCCGGGCCTGAAAGATGAACAGTGATGGCCTAAGTCCATAGGGCTAGGGCCAGGGCCAGGCTGAAGAATTCTAGAAAAAATCATGGTTCGGCCCTAAAAGGGCCTGGGTGCCCCATCCAAGCCCAAAATGGCTTGGCCTAAAAGCCCGATCCAAGCCCTTTTTTGGGTCCGGCTAAAAAAGCTTGGGTCTGGCCCAGAACGAGCCCGACCCAAAAATTCAAAAAAAAAAAAATTTCAAATGTGGCAGATTCCCTCCAACGGCCATATCTTTTGAAAATTCCACTTTTACCCCCTAATAGTTATATAATGGCTAGTTTTGGAGGTATTTTCGTCCAAAAAGGTTCTAACAACTCTTTTATGCACTTTTACCCTCCCAAACAACTATAGATTCTACAAGCATTTCTACCATTCTTATTTGTTACTAAGTGCTAAGTCTCTCCAATTTTTAATTTTAATTATTTAGTACTTTTATTTCTTTATTGTCTGATACATACTATCCCACTTCCCCTTTCACTATAGTAGAAATTCTAAATATTGTTAACATTTTAGCAAAATGGAGATATACATGACCTTTTTAGGGTATAGTAGAACAGATGTACATTAATTATAATAAATATTGGGCAGAATTGCCTGTAGTTTTTTGCTATCGTCACTTGTTTAGATCCTAGGTTACAGTTACATGGCGTAGATGTCTCGATAATAAAATATCTAGATAAATGTGCTACACGGAAGCCGCCACAACCAAGCTTACAAAGAAAGTGAGTAAGACATTTGAACATCTGTATAACTTATATCAAAATTTTGCTAATGTGCGCCGGCGAGCTACATCCTAGAGCAGTGAAATATATTATTTGTTGTATTTTAAGAGCCTTGAACATTCAGTGGCAAAACAAACACCAGCAGAAGGTACTTTTAGTTCTACAGGTTTGTCTTCTTTTTCCTCGTTTAATGAAATTGGTTTATATGCAAATACTAATTATTATTCTTCTTTACCAATAGAAAAGCTAATCAATTTTAATTTATCAACTTTTTGGAAACAAAATGAAAAAATTTATAAAGCTTTATCCTAAATTGCTCGGGATGTACTACCGGTGCAAGCGTCTAAGGCTACTTCAGAGTCGACATTTTCAGCGAGTAGGAGGGTGTTGGATGACAAGAGGAGTCATCTTAATCTTGAATCACTCGAGTTATGTATATGTTGGAAGGATTATCTTGATGCAAAATACTGGGAGCAAGATAAACCTATTGATGATAAGAGGAGCAACGGTTCGAGCGTCGAAGATCTACCAGATGATTAGGTAATTTTTTTTATTTTTCCTTTCTCAAGTTTTTAGAATAAATTATTTCTCAAATATAGTTTACATTTTTGCCGTGAATTATTTTCAAATAAATTAAATGTATTTAAAGTAAACAATGCACATGAGAATGTGACTATTTACAAGCAAAATAAATATTCTTTCTCACTTTTTTTTGGAAAACTAATCCTATATTCGCCTGCTTGTTGCAAGCACTCGATCCCAAGCCCGGATAAAAAGAAGAGGACCTATGAATAAATTTATCTTAAATTTAATTCTTCTGCAAAAATAAAAAAATAAGTAAAATTTTTTTAGGCCTGAGCGTGGCCCAAGCCCTGCCCTAAATTTTTTCCTAGGGCTTGGGCTTGGACTGGGCCTTGGTATCCTCTAGTGGGCCCAACCCGGTTCCTCACTGCCTTAAGCCCCGTCGGCCAGTTTTTCCCTCTGGACTCGAGTTGGGCCGGCCCATGGACACCTCAAATTGCAGTGACAAACATTGAGCACCTACTTTTACCATAATCTACTTTTAAGATAGTGTATCAATAAGAAGCTTCTATTTATTGATAAATTTTGCAAATTTTAGAATTTTGAATAGATAAGTTAAAATTTGCATACTAAGAAGAAGAAAACAGAACGAAGATGGATAATAACACAAGCACAATAAGTAAACACATGAACTAAATAAAAAATAATAATATACTGTAAAAACCAAGTACCTAGATTACTTACGACTTCCCCTTGAATTTTAATTCTACATGGCAATGAATATCGCCAAAGAGTCTCTGGTCATCAGATCGTGGAATATCTTTTAGATAGTAGATTATGTTTTTATGGTTGGCTACTACAACATATTGTACCCTATGACAGACTAGCAATACTAGAGCTAGAGGGCTCCCCCTTTCGCAGTCCTCGTCTATTTTAGTTTCTTCATCCTATTATGTAAATGTCACACTAAGTATAAGTAAGACGTGATGGGGGTAGGTTTGAAGAGGTATTCACATTCAGATGGGTATGAAACCCTGGCTAAAGTTTTTGAGCGACATACTTGTACTTATCTTTCCAATTAGGTTTTTAGTAAAACTCTCAGGTCGTGGACGTAGGTAATTGTCAACACACGTTATATCTTTTGTTCATTACTAGTTCCTTGTTGTTATTACTTGGGTTTTTTACTTGCTATAAACCCATGTAAGATGGTTGGACTTTGTTAATATTTATAATTACCATATGAAAGATTGAAACTTTTCTTGAAGATGCAACTTCCAAATGGAGGGCCAAACCTTAAGGATGAAAGTAGGTGTAGACTAGACACGAGAGTTATGATGTGGATTACTTGCTTTTGTTCAATGAGATATTGTAAGACTCAAAACCATAGGGAAAAAGAAAAAGACTCATAATACAAACCTAAGATTCTACAAACCTGAGAGTTTTGCGATACCAATGTACTGGGTTCGCAGTATGCGTAGAGGTGCCACAAATAATGCAGTTTGAGTCAGAAGTGAAGTGTATTGATATGGTACAGAGCAAGGAAAAAACAAGGGTAGGGACCAAGGCTTTCCGGACAAATCCTGAGGAGTCGCAGTGTTGTGATGGCAACGGCACGGGACGAATATATGACAACAATGACTAGTCTAATGCTTAAGTCCAGTGTTAGGGTCCAAAGTCAAGGTCTGAGGTAAGGGTCCCGCGTGTTTCTCTATCTAGAATTTTCTAGATCTGGAATTCTAAAGTGAGAAAGTAAAATGCGCATGAGTTATGTTCTTCTACAAAAGAATTCTCAAGTCCCTTATTTGTAAGGGTTGAGAAGGTCTTGTCATCAAGCGACATGTCGCACTTCCTAGAAGTGACACCTCAATAAGGGGGCCACAAGTGCTAGTGCTACACAGATTATTGGATCGCAATTCACTCGGCTTACCCTATGCAACTTTAATTTGCTTGGTCTATCTAGGAAGACTGGCTCACACTGCATCAGTGTGGCCGGGAACCCCTTGCTCTAACAACCAGTCCAAAGTCCTTACTGAGTGCCACATGAGCATCAAGAGATGTAGAGAACCTGACAATGGTGGGAAGGCCCAACACTCAACTACCATTTGGATTAGGCTTGATGCCCTCCAAAGACCTACTTCCATTTCAGAGTGACCCAGGTGGTCCCTAAGGGAGCAGATAAAGAGCCCACAGTGCTGAAGCATGTAGACTAGTCACGCAGACACCTTCACAGACATAGTGTTGCGGATGAGTCGCCTATTTGATGGGCCAATGTAGTGTCTTGAATAAGTCACCTACTCGATATGCCGAGATAGTGTCCCATAGGAGTCGTCTACCTGGCGGGAGGAAAGTCCTCATACCGAAGCACAGGAAGCTCCCCGGTGGAGATAGTGTCCCCACGGTAGTGGCCTATAATACACTGAGTCCTTCTATCGGAGCAATCGGAGTATGTTGACGGAATGCTCATACAAATCCTTTTCTTTATCTCAGGAGAAATATGTTTAGGCGGCCCGTACGAGTTGCCTACGATAGGCCGAGGTAGTGTCTCGGAAGAGTCATTCACCTGGCAGAAGGAGAGTTCTTATGTCGAAGCACTTGGAGCTTCCTAGAGGAGATAGTGTCCTCGACGAATCACCCCATCCCGTGATGAGTCTTGTGCTGAAGCGGTAGTGCTCCCTACCAATCGCCTACCCGATGGGCCAAGTTAGTGTCCAACATGAGTTGCCTTCCCAATAGGAAAGGGCCCTTACGCAGTAGCACTTGGAGCTTCTAATAGTGTCGCGATGGAGTTAACTAAGATGAGTCCTTATGCAAGAGCACTCAGAGCACATCAAGGTAGTCTCTTAGAGTCTGAAACACTCGGAGCCTTTGAGTGGTGTCTCAAAGGAGTCTCCTACCCCAAGGGACGTTGCACACTCCCAAGAGTGGGTCGAAGCATGTTCCACGATAAAGGCAAGGTGCAAATGGTATAATGAAGGGATGGACCAATGCTAGGGGCATGGTAGTGTTACAAAGTGGCGGTCGATGGTACTGTATAGGTGGCACTGCGTATGCACACAACGGTATGTTTGCGATGCCGAGGGCATGCTCAATAGAGATGGCACAGCGGCGCAGTCGCTACATTTGGTGCGGGGGTATGTGACACTGTGATAATGCATGGTTGCGGCCTAGGGAAGGAGTGCTTGGAGCATGTATAACAGGGGACTGTGCTCGTGCACAGCCGGACGTCATGGTGCTTGAGCCCTGCGAAGGGTGTAGTGCCGGAGGCAAGTATTCGGAGACGACGCTCAAGTGTGGTTAGAGGTAATGGCACTCTACGTTCGGGCGCATCGACGGAAATCATGGAGCGTGGATCTCTCAAGTGGTGAGGCAAGGCAGACCCCAACGGGCGAAGCAAGAGAGCCCACCAAGGAGAAGGAGCCCCTAAGGGACCAAGGAGAAAGAGTCCCTAAGGGAGAAGTAGCCCCCAAGGGACAAGGAGAGGGAGCTTGGGCTGACCCCTTGGGGGAAGGTCTAAGGCCGAACCCTTTTGGGGAAGTCACGGGTGAACCACTCTAGGGGAAGGCCTAGGGCCGACCCCCTTGGGGAAGGACCTAAGCCGACCCCATTGGGGAAGGAAGGCACGTCGTTGAATCCTTTCGCTAAGGGAGGAGGTGCACCAAAGCCAACACCGAGGGAGATTTTTGGAGAAAAAAGCGAAGGGCACGTGAGTTGAGTGTGCGCCTTGGGTTTACATGCTTGGTAGCTTTGAAAATTTGTTGACGTGCTGTGCCGTGAGAGCGGGACCCAAGGGTAGTGAAAGATGCATAGTCTGATTGGGCTATCAACACTGTGTTGCTAAAAGTTACAGGTTAAGCAAATGACTTTTTCAGCTTTGACAACATTCTTCTATTTCCATGGAGTTCTTAATACGATTTGCTTCCTAGTGTCTAAAATTTCAGCCACCGTAGAAACGTAGAAAAGAAACAGGCTCGAGTAAGCATTTAAGTTAATGTATTTATAAGACAAATGGCAAAGGCCCATGTTTTGAGCGTGTAATATAATCTCTCAAAACCAAGTTATGCTCTTCTATCTAGCTGCTTATCCACTTCCTTTTTCGCGTCGCTCCGGACGCTGATGCTTGATCTCTGAATCTGCTATGGCATCATTAGGCGAAAGCGGCTCTGATTCACATTCTATCATCTGAAAAGTCGCATCCTCTGCATTTGGCACTGGAGACTTGAACCTTTCCCTCCGTTTCTTAAGTTTTAAAGCATCCTCTCCAGTTTCAAATTTTGGATCAGCTACGGAGTCGGTAGAATCCTTATCCAGCTCATCGTGGCTTGTCCAACGTTCAAATTTGGATCGACCTCTCTTCAGTCCTTGCTGCTGGTTACTGGAGATAATATCTCTTTGTTTCCATGACGAATGGCCTTCCGCACCACCTTCCTGGTAAACCTGCAGTTTGTGGAAGTTGCTAGATGAGAAAACATACACATTAAGAGTAGCTTGATCATATGTGGAAGTCTCCAATATTACTGTTAGTCCTGGAGGGAACCAAATTATGTAGCCTGATCGTATATATGTCTGCGGAATGTCTCCAAAGTAGGACAAATAGGCCTCTCAGAACTTGTCCCAAACCAAGATATATTTTAGCTTTATTTCGCGGGCAGTATCCAATTTAATGGCACAATGTCTGGTATCATTGAACTTGATAATGGAATATTGAAGATGACTTTCACCTTATGGATCAACTTATTTCTAGAGAAGAATAAATCTATTGGTTCACCTCATACCAGCTTCTGCAAAGTGAAAAATTTACTTACAGATATGTGGAAACGTTTTCCAGGTTATATGCAATTACCTTCCAGTCATGACTCCTGTGATGATATTCCTTCCTGTTGGTAGGATAGACGGTGTTCTGACAACCCGTTTTGAATACTTTGCTCTTTGGCAAGACTCTTTTTTGCCCCCCAGTATTCCTCCAGAGGCTTTCAGTTTTTGCTGACCTCGCATATTCTACTGGCTTTGATTCATAGGGCTGTTGCAGCATTCCCCTACCAATCCAATGGCGAATATCATGCCTATCCCTTAGTATTGGCTCCCTTTCACAAGCAGGCGGCTTATCCAGATATTCACGAGGATATGTCAACGTATCATCATATCGTGGACTCGAATTCTTATCCTGATCTGTAAAATTGCATTCCTTCTGCTTTCTCCTTTGAGGTAGATGTGCATCCCCATCTCCATCCCGCCCCTGTTCGTACATCTTGTGACCAAATCTCAATTCATAATCATGCAATGGGTTTCTTTCATCATCACTTTTATCCTCGGCTCTCGTTCTCCTGGGATGGTTCTTCCTTTTCAAAGTCAGAGAGGCTTGATTAATCTTTTGTTTTACATATTTGACTGCACCATATGTCTCTCCTGTGCCCTGCACCTCCAAGTTGCTTGCAGCCGTTGTAGGTGGTGCTAACTCTGGATTTTTTTTGTAACAGTTGATTTTTCGCAGTCTTTTCTCTGGGTTAGCAGGGAGATTTGCCCTGCATGCATTTTGATTAGGTTCTTCATTATTGTAAAGCTCTATACGTAAAAATTGTCACTTCACAAGTGCTGAAACCCCAAGATCCCACAAGAATAAAGGTCAAAATGTAGATGCAGATTACTATGTTCCGAGGTCCTTGTTCTTTAAGAAACATTGAGTGATGTAGCTAGGGCGCCAGTATAAATTCATACACAAAAGGTCTTCCTTGGATTGTCTTCAGTGTTATGGTTGCAAATTAAACTAAAGAAACTTCATTCAATAACAGTAAAACCACGATGGGGTTACTCTAGTTTTTACGATAGAAAAATGACATAAGAGGGGTGGAATAAGGACAGAACAAGGCACTAAGAAGTGTATATGACCCTATGGAGTCAGGTGTGTGAATATCTGATCAATAGAAAATTTAAATAGCGAAACTGGTAATAAAAATTTACAAGATTACATTGATGCCATAATAGAGAGAAAAACATATCGAACCTTATTGTTTTCTGCCTCGCACAACAATTTGATTAACTCAGTTGGCAATTGCTACGTAAAATTGATTACTTCTGGCCTTGTGGATGATAGTTGACTTTAGGATGACACCTCTGCTGCTAAACGGGGAAAAAGTGTGGCTGAGGTCGACTTGGGTGGCAGTTAGCAAAAAGTCTAAAGATTATTCGTGGAACTGAGGAAAAAAAAAACAAAGAAAGAAAATGTTTGTAGTTCAAAATGAAGATTTTGCAACAAACCCTTGCCTAAACTGTCCTACATCATGTAGAAAGGTACACCTAAGTGGAAACTGGAAGAAAGAATATTCAGGCCCTCCATCTTGCCAATAGGCATATTTTTCTAGGAATATTTGGTGCACTATACATAAACCATTTCTGGAGAGTCACTTTCAAGTTTCCTAGTACAATGTGTGTTAACTGTGATCTTGATTGAAGCAAACCATTGCTGCTGGCATTTTGAGTATACCCATGGCTTGGATTGCAGGTTTGTGGGTTATTTATCAAGTCTACATAACTCCACTTATGATGACCTACTCCACTTAAAATGAAGCCATTATAAGTGCGAGTTGCAAAACTTTACATAATCCTAAGAACATCTCCATTTTTCCTACGAAAAGGCATGGAGTTGAAGAGTCCCAAGAGAAGTCGAATGAATTTTAAATTCACACTTCACTTGAAGCAGCCAACATCCTGGAAAAATGAAAAGGATTTCTCTCTCCACTCATGGCCGCAGAACCTAGGAGGACACTTGAACAGTAGATACTTCGCTTGACTCATATTGTTAGGTTTTACCACGGGTCAGATTGAAGGAGATAACCAAACGGTTTGGAGTATGGACGTGGCATCACATGGCATGGAGAAGGCTTGTTCGGGCATCGGTCTATAAGCTTCCGCGGTATACACGAAAGTGTGACCCAAATCATATATGTGAGCATGGTATGTTTATTTTATAGTTGCTGAGATATTTCACGAAAGACCCTTCAAGTTGTGAAAAACTGGAAATAGATGATAGTAATGCCTTCTCTAAGAAAATAGAAAACGAGCATCAACAACGATTAACATTACTACGCATCTTACCTCTCTTCTTGATAAATTCCAGCAGGGCGTTCAAAACCAGGGCAGCGTTGACACGAACCGTATAAGGGGAAGGGTCGGATCCAATCTCCATTTATATTCTTATGAATTTTACTTGATCCCGTGTTACAGTCTTTTGAAAGACACAGAGTGGGTTTAGCGTCTACCAACACAAGATTTACTTTGGCGTCTTTACTTCTGCAAGCATTGTCATTTATATGGTCCTGACAAACAATCTGTCTACCAAAGTACTTTAACGTGAATGGATACAGCTAAAAGTTGCACAAAGATCAGCAGCAGAAGCATCTTTGGACAAAAAAATTAGTACCTCGATGATTACATCAGAGTTCTGTAAGTGTGGAGACTCGACTTCAATGCAGGGAAGATGCTTACCAGCTTCAACATCTACTGCTCTTCCAATTGGCTGGATTCAAACATAGTTTAGAAACACAAAGTTATATACATATACGTATTTACGTGCATCTTGAGGACTTAGCGATCTCATTTCGGATTGGTTAAAGAGAAGTCAAAATTTATCCAAGGTAAAAGTGACAAATCAACTTGAAGCACAAGACTAAAAATGAGCAGATAACACATATAGTCGGCAACAGCATAAGCAGTTTCCAGACCTCTGGTCAATGCTCCACTTTATACGGCATTCTTCCCTCCAGAAAGAATTTTTTTGCCAGAGGTTCTGGAATATCCAACTGCAGCTGAAAGTTCTGGAGCTAGATCGAGATCATAATTCTGGAGTTCAAGCAGAATTATTACAAATACCAGTGATTCTTTTTTGTTTGCAAGCTACTTTAACACCTAATCATAAACTTAATTAGCCATGAAAAAACCTTAATTACCTTTTCAAATTTTCCATTTTTGCGTGCAATGAAATGACTCTGCGCAGACATTTCCATGCGGAGTTGTTTCTGCACTTAAAAGTCAAAGAATTAGTGGCCCTTGTCTGTAGGTCTTAAGAAACATCAAAAGGATTAAGCTACCATCTGTTTGCTATAGTATTTCCACTTGTGTTCATCCAGACCATAGTTGAAAAATACTGACAAGTCCACACCAGGGCGTCTCCATGGCTTTTCTTCAAGATCATCTACGTTGATATCAAATACTGTCCTGATAAGTCAGAGCACAAAAACCTCAGGACACAACATCTCAAACGTTGTTCTTGCGTCAAAGACCTAGGCATGTTGCATATGGAAGAAACATCTGGGAGCATTTCCACTAGAACTGAATACATACAAAAGCATATACGCCAAAATCTATGGATGTTCTTACAAAAAAGGCATACAGGTGAACATATAAGCATGTAAACTGAGTATATGAGGCATGCGTGTGAGTATAGCAAGCATATGCTTGTGAGCCAGTTGAGTCTTAAATTTCACTGATACGAGTACATAGAGGAAAAAGAAAAAGCACATCATTATCCAGTCTCAACATATGTAAATTGTTTTCCAATTAAGGCCATAACCAAGAAATGGCAGATTTATTCACTCTATCAACATAAGCCAGATGACGGAACGGGAAAACCTAAAGTAAGGTAAAAATAAAAAGCCAGACCTAGATAAATATGATATGGGACTTTGACATTTATTTTGTTCTGTTCCCTTGGTGATGACAAGATAGGTTTAATTGTCTGGGGTTGCGAAGCAACATAACTTGGATATTGACGTGATGTAGTACAAGTTCCTTGCTACTTCGAAATTGTTGTTAACATTCTCTAGAAACAACAAATGTCATAGATTTGAATCGCTTTGTACTACATGCTGAAGGCGACATTGTATGCATGTGCAATAGTGGTTCTGCCAACTGTTCATTTTACGCACAACTCAAAAAAAAAAAAAAAATGAACTCCAAATCTGTTCTCTGTGCCTAAGGTCGCAATGCTAGACTTGGCAGAATATACTGGCCACTGGTAAAAACTTTTTAAACAGATGTACCTGATTAAGGAGCTTGTTGACGGCATTATCAACTAATTGCCATATCTAGAAGGAATGCTACAATACGATATTAATAGTAATTCTAGCAGGTATTCTGAAATGATAAAGAGGTTAATGTAGAAGCTTAAGCAACAAAGAAGAGTTTACTTGTGGGACGGGAGCAGAAAATTCAATTTATTGCCAAGGCCATGTCCTGATGGAGGGTTATTCGTCATTGACACCACTACATCAGCAGAAGTTTCAAGCATTGTCGAAGCAAAGGTCAACCCAGGAGATTGCGAATCACCCCCACCCTGGCCAGCAATATGGTCGACACTTCCAAATGGATATACGTTATGTGGGGCAGCTACAGGACCACCAGGAGCTCCTCCAGGCAAAGTGCCTGCAATTGGAGTTACAGACTACCCAAAGAGAAATGAGAATGAACAAATAGATGAACAGAAAAGAAAACTTTAAATTAAGAAAGAGCAAAAACTGGAAGCAACCATGAAAGACGTAGTTTACATGTCTATTACAGGTAAAGCATCAAACAGATTTTAAAGATGATAACACGCCATATGAAGCAAGAGATATCCAAAGCAGGGAAATATGCTGCATGGAAAGCAGTTGATCTGACAAACGTTGTGGCAAGTCGTGTAAGAGGTATTAGATTTGTAGGGCATGCGATCCTTCTTCTTAAGTAATCAGAAAGAGGAAGTTCAAGTGGACTATAAATGATAAAGGAAGCAGAGAGGAGCTATAGGCATTACGACAATGAAGACCGCTTCTAGTTGCATAGAACATCAAACGGAAGTTGGGAAGTGGAGTGGAACTTGTAGTTTAAGATCAGTTTAAGCATCAGGTTGATTAAAGATATAGTTCCTATCGTATCTGGAGGTGTAATTCACTGCAACCATAGGCAATTAGCATAGCAGGCATCCTCATAGCCATTGACATTTCTTTAAAGGAGATCCTGACATCTATAATAAGGAATTGACATATGTTATATCGCTTGTTGGCTGTTGTTCAGAATTTTCTATCATATAGGAGCAATTATTAGAAATTTGTTGAAGATGAAAACCCCTTTGCTACTAGCACGCACAAAAGTGATCCCATTTCTTCATCCTAATGCCATGTTCTTACTTTAAGTGGCTATAATGTATTTACTTATTTCCGTTCAGCTTAAGTGGATCGTGTCAAAGGCACATAGCTTCCATCCGCCTACTTGATAACCAATTTGCAACACCTTTTGTAAGGCTGCTAATACTTGACTGTATGCAACAACAGTCCATCCCAACATCTGTGGAGCTTTCCACGACAAAAAACCAAGAGAACAAGAAAGGAGTCCCGCATTTGGAACATACTACCGCCTATTCTCTATTACTAGTATCAACATAAGAACAATGTATCATGGATGCTCTTTTCTGGACAGCAGATACCTAGAGACTGACCTTAGACATAGAAAGAAATGCACCATCTGAATCAGCAGCTCTAGCCAATATGGCGTTACTTCCACTTCCTTTTGCAGCCTCAGACATTACCTTCCTTTTCTCATCACCCACTTTGCTGCCCAACCTTTTTTCTTCCATTCTCTCATCATCAAGATCATTGGAAGCAACAGTAATCAAATCTTCCCCTTCAGTAACATCTGTATCAATTCGTACTTGGTTTCCATTTGAACCAACTCCCGTCAAATTGTCATCGTCACTCAGGATAATATCTAAATTATCCTGGCTATTGTTATCCTCATCACACTCTTCTCTATTTCCAAAATTATACTCGGTGGTAAAACCCCTCAAATCAACCCCATTTTGTCTATTTTCAAGAGAATTGACTGCGTCATCAAAGAGTCCCGGGGTACTTGGATTCAAGCCAAAATAACTACAAGCAGTCAAGATTGTAACCACATCTCTGTCCATTTCTTCCATACTTGAGACCTTAGGTCCCATTTCAAGCTGATTTAAATCAGATCCCATTTCAAGCTCAAATTCCTCTACAACATCACTGCTTTTAGCTTCACCAGGAGGTTCTTCTACCGACAAATCATCATTATTTTTCAAGACTGAACACAAATTTGGTACTAAAATCCCCGCTTCTGACCCATTAAACACATATTCCTCAGCAAGATCACTTATTTTAGCTTCACCAGGAGGTTCTCGTGATGACCCCTCATCATTTTTCAAAACCAAACTCAAAATTGGTTCTGAAATCCCCATTTCTGGACAATTAAACATAAATTCCCCAGAAACACCACTGTCTTTAGCTTCACCAGGAGGTTCTAGTAACAACCCATCATTTTTTCTCGAAACCGAAATCCCAATTTGTTCCGAAATCCCAATATCTTGACCATCAAACACAACATCATCTACAACATCACCTACAACATCACTAGTTTCAGCCTGACCAGGAGGTTCTGGTGACAACCCATCAACATTTTTAGAGGCAGAAGCCCAATTACCCAATTTCTGGCCATCAGACACAAACTCTGCATGATCACTAATTTTAGCTGGTTGTGGTGAAAACTCATGATTATTTTTTAAGGGAGATATTACAACTGGACCTGGAAACCCCAATTTCCCAGATTCAGTTACTTGTCTGTCTTTTGCATTCTTAAACGTGACAACGTTAGCAACAGATATTTGGAATCCTTGAGAAGGGTTATGATCATCGCAAACAAAGGTTTTGAGGGTGGAATTTGGAGGATTAAATGTAGGGAAAATGTCTGCATAGAGTTCTGCGAAATCGTCGTCCAAGGCCTCCATGAGGGAAGAAGAACCGAAACAGAAGGTGGTATGCTGTGTTCTTGAAGGGCAAAAGGTTAGCTTCTTGTGTGTGCACTGTGCGGTGTGCTTAATCCATGTTTACTAGCAAAGATACAAGTTTGCCGGGTGGGACCCGCACTTAAGAGAGATATTTAACCACCATTTAATACTTTTTAAGAATTACCGTGGGAAGTATTAATAGAAACAATATAATTAATATTTACTATTAAAATTACAAGTTTGCCTGGTGAGACCCGCATTAAAGAATGATATTTAAATATTATTTAATATCTTTAGTAACCGCTAAGAATCGTTACTAACTGTTTTAACAAAACTAATATTAACTATTATTAATTTTCGTCATATGAAGATTTGTAGTTATCATTCTAATATCTAAATAACAGCAAAAAAGGAAGTATTCAAAAAAATTGTGGTAACTTAAGATTCAAGTACTTTTACGCATTGACCAATAGACAAAACAGAAACCTGTGAAAATGACATTGTGAAAATTCGACAGTTATTAAGTGATAGACATATACTTGTTCATAAGTTTAGTGTGTGTGTGTGTGTGTAAATACACACACTTGTTCAAAAGCTTGTGAAAATGGCAAGAGCGTGTAAACTTTTTTTTTTTATTATTTTTTGGGACCGAGAAAGGAAATTCGAAAACAAATTTGCAACTCCATTTTAGCAAAATTCAGCAAGTACACGTGCATTGAGTGTGCTATTTTTTGGGACTGAGAAGGGAAACGAGAAAACAAAATTTGCAACTCCATTTGAGTGCAATTCAGCAAGTACATGTGCAATGAGTGTGCACTTCTAACGACTTTGTTGTCGTTCAACTGTGGTCTCACCACCCGCCCCACACTTCAATGTTGTGAAGGTGTGCTCCCCAAACCCACATTGAACTGCCAAAATTTAAAATTAAATTTACGGAGTTTCTTGTGTGCTAATAACTGAAAATTGATAATTTCTACTCAAGATCGAATCAAACAACTCCATTATGGTTGCCCATGAATAGTATCAATTTGGAGCTTACTACTTACATTTTGATGTTCGTTTTTTGTTTGGTTTTGGTATTCTGCCTAAATAGTAGACACTATAATTTCGATAGTAATCTTCCATTTCATAGTAAAAATATGATATTAACAGTTAGAGATAAAATCAATTATATGAGGTTAATCACGTTGAACCACCAATATAGTATGACAGAGATAGGGATTCAACATTATTCCAACACCTGTCACAACCTGACTAAACTGGAGAAGTACCCAATAAATAACAAGAGTTAGGTCGGACCAACCATGTCCGAGAGTCCGAGAAGCTTAAATATAAGAAATTCAACAAATTACCTTATTTAGGAGAAAGAGAAAAAGTATAATATACTCGGTTTTGAGAAAAATGAGGAATCAAAAGTGAATAAAAATTATCACCCCCCAACGCCGACACCCACCCACCCACATACATACACGAAAACAATAACCACGAGAAACCTAAATCATCCCCTCCCATCCCCCCCCCCCCCCCCCCCCCACCACCACCACCACCACCACCAATAAAAGGCAAACACAGGAGGTAAGAAAATAGAGGACGACCTAACCAGACAAAATCATCATATTAGAAAAGCCTCATAACACTACCTAGAACCATCCTACTAACATCCCTACAAAAGAAGACAAGCCAAATTCACCTTTTTTTCTACTGGATTAACATAGACAATTAAAAAACATGAAAAAGCAAAAACCATGAACATCAGCAGTCTGACATATGTCAGTTATCCTTCCTAGTGAGATGATTAAGTGAAGGAGTGTTCATTTAAATTGTTAAAATCGATCCAATATGAAAATTGAATGGCCAATCTGGCTAATTATAAACTGATCTAAAACGCAACCTGTTTGGTTATTTTTTGCCAAATGAAAATATTCTGTTAGGTTTAAACTTTTTAAACCGATATAAACTGAATCGACTGTACCGCTTATATATAAGGTGACATATACTTATTCGAGCCCAATCCCAATTATTCTTTCTAACTACCTTTCTTATAAATAACCACTTACATAAATAAGTGAGCAACATAAATCGTTTCAACCCTAATAATTTTCTCGTTTCTCACACATCGCCGACATCTAATTGTCGACTTGCTCTATGCCTCTACTTCCACATTTGTGGACTGTGCACCACGGCTCCACCTCGCCTCCATATCCATATCCACCTCCATCTCCGACTCCCTCTCACGTTGCTCACATCTCTCGTGACTCTGCTCCCGCCTTCAGTGCTTCACGCCTTCGCCTCTGTCTCTATCAACTCAAACAACCGCGGTGCCTGCCAAAATCTCATATGCTCCATGCATCCACCCCTATTAATCTAAGCGATATTTGGAGTACTCCCTTAAGGAATCATTCCATCAGAATGGTATGTCTTATTAACTTTTTTAGCATGAATATTATTTTGCTAGCAGCCATGGTTGCCCTTTTTAATTCGGTACGTCTTATAGTTGGCTTTAATAATAAGATATATGTTGCACGTGCTGTCTTATTTAGCATGCCTTTCTGTGTTGTAATAGATATTTTGTTTGTGTCTTGTATTTGTATCAGATGGCTAATGTTGTGGTAACGGTGAGTAGTGGTATCAACCCCAGGGGAATCCCTCCCTGCTTCCTCATAGGCTTCCAAAGTGAAAGAAGGAGACAAATACTAGAAGACCATCTAAAGTTTAGGATCACTTTCAGAAAATCAATGGGACTACACCAACTGGTCCTAACCTTGAGGTAGCAGTTTGTATTTATTGTTTTAAACGCTATTGCTGTACCTGGGCAAATGGTACAAGTACTTTATGGAGCCATATGATATAGATGTAAAATTAAGTTTTCCAAATAGAGTGGTGATGAAGTGAAGGTCCTAAAATTGGGTTTTGTAAGTTGCTGCTCTCTGCCCTTTTAAAGACCTCAATTTTCTTCTAAGTGTTACCCACTATAATTAAAAATTTAACCTTATGCTTGTTTTCCGTTGCAAATTCAAAATTTTGGGAGTTGTTAACATGTCGAAGTTATTAATGTGTGGGCCTAAACATGCCCAAAATTGAGTTTGGCTCAGACCTATTAAACCGTCTAAACCAATCCATCCAATTCGGATATGCCAAATCGTCGAAACTGAACCATTCAACTAAGGTTCAATTTTTTTTTCTTTTTCCCCTAAATAAAGGTTGGTCGGTTCGGTATTCAGCCTCCAAAATGAAATGATCGAACCTTGCTCACCAAGCGTACCAAGAATGTCTAAGAACATTCAAAACCACTCCATAACACAAAAACCACTTAACAAACCTCTAACTTGAAGTTCATGTTGAAAAAAATAGAGGAAGAATGCACGGTTTATCTCAACTTATTAAGGCACATTAACAACTAGACATGCAAAGGACTATGCTAGCAATTTTGACAACGTGACCGTAGATTGGATCCGTCTTTAAATCAGTAGTGAACCACCTAAGTTATTGAAATAGATTTTGGTTGTCATCTCTCCGGATCTATTTATCTAGATTTATTACATCTTTTGGGAAGTGGACTTCAAAATAAAAGATTAGTTTGAAGAATTGAGAGGCACAATAGGAATAAGAACATAAAGGTGATGACTTAGGAGGCGACAAGAGGAAGGCTACCTTAACTATAAAGCATTGAAAAGAGATGGGGGATAGCCTCTCTACAGAGAGAGACCATCTCATCAATTTTTAGATGGTTGTTTTGAGAGAGAAAAAACATAAGAGAAGGAAAAAGATGGGAAACTTCCACTTTCAAAATGTTTTGAGTGTAAATTAATATTAACTATTTTCGAAGTCATGTAATCATTCTTCCTAATAAATGGTGAGCATACAACTTCTATGAGCATAATCTTTCCTTTTTTCACATAGCGTGTACGTCATCACGCACGAAAGAGACGTGCATGACTAATAAGTGACGTGGAGCATCACTCGAGTAAACGGTGATAGCTTTCAAATTAAAAAGGCCGTACAATTTCTGTGAGCATAATCTGTCCCTTTTCACATAATGTGTACGTCATCGCGCATGAAAGAGACGTTCATAACTAATAAGTGATGTGGAGCATCACTCGAGTAGACCGTGATAGCTTTCAAATAAAAAAGACCGAAGCTTGTAAAGAAGAGTTTTAAAACCAATATGCCTCGAGCAAGCTCAAGGGCGAGGCTTGAAAATTTTTTTATTCTGGAAATGCACTATTACTCTTTAATGGAACCACGAGGATGTGACATATCAGCACGATGTAGAATTAAACCTTCAACGATGGCCAATGATCTAATTATGAGATAGGATTTAACTTCTGTATTGATGTTCAATAATCTAGCAGAACAACGATCCTTAAAGTTTAGTCTAACAAAGTTGTATCTAACTATGAGGCAAAATTGAGCCTCTAACAAAACGACGGTTTTCTAAGATTCAAATTTCGCCCTCAAAATTAGTTTGCCAAGACACTTCGTCATCACGCCCACACTAGTATGGGGGCAAGTGGTCCAATGAGATCTTAAAAGGATTATGGTTTTATGGAGGATAACGAGAAAAAACTTTAAAGAATCAGATACCTTGACAAATCTGAATTGATTGAAAACAATATGAAAAGGATTAGTCACTCACAAAACTAAACAACTTTGGATAAAAGAAAATAGCCTCGCTCCTTAAAGCAAACTCGAAGCATACCGGCCCGAGTTTCATGACCAAGGATACCTTTGGCCATATATACCTCACATTCAAATGCAAAGAGCAAGATGCTGACACCCAGAGCATATAGCTTGGCTTCAAAATCATATAGGTTACTTTGTTCTTTTCCCTCTTTTCCATTCTCTTACTCTAGCTCCATGTGTGAACTGTTCTAACATTGTGATCCTTACACCACGTTATTTTTATACCCCTAATCACAGCTATATACCAAACTAGACAAATGCTAACTAATGTCCCTATTAATGCCTCGGTACCTTCATCAACATCGACTGCATCTTTAGAAGTTCATATTCTAACAGAGAAAATTAAATCAGAGTGCGGAAGACATTTTAACTATCCACAATGTGACTAGTATAACCTTAAGTGATTGCCATACTAAGCAGTTACACAATCCATTTTTTATATAATTATTTTGGTCTTTAGTCTTCACCCATTTGTATTCGGTATCTGCATTCTGATTATGCATATGTTGGCATGTAAAAATTTTTAATTAGTTGTGACCAATAGACGGTGAACACTTGGACAAAGGCTAGTAGGTGAAAAATTAAGTTTAATGCATCTTTAGTGCTGACGAGATGATAGTTTGCAGCGGCATCAGATAATGATTCAGCAGTTTTATGATGATGGAAGCTTCTGTGGGACGTGAGGCCATAATGTCGAGAAGACTAACACATGAATAATTCATATCACGAGTAAGTTGCCACGATTAGCACAGCTGTCATTAGGAAGATCGATAACAATTGTTGCAAGCAGTTTACAAGTGGTTTCATTTGAAATCAAACAGAAAGATTGGAGCAAACGGTTCTCGGTAGAAGATTAGACAAAAGGGGAGAAGAAAGAACAGAAAAGGACAATCAACACGTGACTCAAACAAATGACTCAATCTCAAGTCTTATTTTTCTTTCTTTTTCCAAACATCTTGTTTTACGCACTGCTTTTGCCTTCTACAGAGAGTGGCTTTTGATTTGTTTATGTCAATCGACTCATTGGTAAAAATTAGCATTTATTGTGGACGCGCAATCTGTAACTTGATTATTCAAGTAGTTAAGGTTTTTGTTATTAGTCATTCTTTTTTCATTGAAAGTTTTTCCTTTTAGAGATGTCTTTAGACACGAGGCCGAAAAGAACACCAGATTCATTGCAGTTTGCTATCGAGTGCAAACATTAGCACATCTAGTGGGACACTTTCTAAAAAGAAAGTATGCCTAGTACAAGAAATCATGCAAAGATCAATGGATCCAATCATGACACCGAAAACAATGTTCTTGATAATTACAGAGAAGCAAGAACTGTCCCTGCCACTAATGGTTCGAACGGAGTCAATGTTCCCAATGCAGGAAGTACTGATGGTGTCAATACTGCTGAAAATATTGATACCAATGTAGCGGTTGCAGTTGGTACCTTCAATGCACTTGACATAAATGATCTGACGATGAATCAATTGGCAGATCAGGTTAACTACGACTCAAGTAATTACTAATATGGTTTTTCAAATGATGACCGTACTGCAAAACTAAGCGTGGCTTTTAGTAAGGCCAAGAATAATCAAGCACAATCGAATTCCAGACTTATGGAAGAAATGAAAAAAATGGCAGAGGAAATAAACTCCTCTGGACTTAACTTAGTTAAGGATCTGTAAGAGGAAATCCAATGACAGACTTCGTCTATCACCAAGATGGTGGACGGGAAATCACAAAAAGGGAAATCTCCCCTTTTTGATGAAATAATAGAGGCATATGTCTCTCCTGTGAGATTGGAAAATGCCATAAGACAGCCTAATGGCTTGAGCTCAAACGACTCTAACAAGTCAGAATGGTTCATTCCTACTCCCATCGACAGTGATGGTCTTGGTCCTAGCAAAAGAATTTTGGCAAAGGTTAACGGGTCTAATGGGCCTGCAGCTTGGCCTAATAATATAAAAGATTCTAGGAAAAAAAATGGCCAGGGTGGACAAGGCACCGATAGTGCCTACACCCGTCCACACAAGATAGGAGTGGAAGAGCACACCCCATTCGATAATCCAATGTTCAAAGAGAACATTGGGCTAATCAGCCCAAATTATTTCGAAGAGAGAAAAGCGATGGGGTTAAGTGGAGGTCCCTAAACACAATTTTGGGGGGGGGGGGGGGGGATATGTGTTTATAGCTCTAATCAGAAATTTAAAATTTTAGCTAACAAGATAATAGCAATCACAGATCGACACAAAGATTTACACTGGTTCGGCCCCACCTGCCTACATCCAGTGTAACGCCCCGAATTTTTTGAAGCGTTAAATTCAAATCAATAAAGACAGAAAATCCCAAATATTCATAAGTCTCCCAAACTAGTTAGTTAGAGCATCTAAAAATTAAAATAAAAAAGTAATTAAGTCCCCAAATTACTCCTACATAGAGCTCCAAATTAGTCATCCAAATCCACATAGGTCCTCGTATTGTACTTTCTCAAAATAATCAAACTAAATGCAAAACTAAACTACTAATACTGACTCTGATATAAAATTGTTAGCTCTCAATCGCACAGCTAGTCATGTAATAAAGACAGAAAATCCCAAATATTCATAAGTCTCCCAAACTGGTTAGTCAGAGCATCTAAAAATTAAAATAAAAAAAATCTCCAAGTCACATAACTACGTCTCAAATAGACCTAAAACAGTAATTAAGTCCCCAAATTACTCCTACACAGAGTTCCAAATTAGTCATCCAAATCCACATAGGTCCTCCTATTGTACTTTCTAAAAATAATCAAACTAAATGCAAAACTAAACTACTAATACTGACTCTGATATAAAATTGTTAGCTCTCAGTCGCACAGCTAGTCATGCAATCCAGTCCCCTTTTTACTGATCACCTGAGAGAAAAACAATAAGGAAGTGAGCCAAATGCCCAGTAAGGTCGCTCAACGGACCAACCAAAAGGGATACAAAAAAAATGTCTGAAGAACGAAATTTCGGAGGTACAAAACTTAAACGGAACAGATACGAGACAGAATTTTAAAGTGTCAAAATATATTTTCGTACAAAGACAGAATTTCAAAATGTCAAAAATACATCCTTGTACAGAGACAGACACTAGGGAGCCATTCAGAATAAGGTCACACATGTCATCACTGACACGTGAAACTAGGTTCAGAAAATAAGATCGCGATCTCTAACTCATTCCACTGAGCTAACCCACGTTTCAAATCCACGTGGGTAAGTCAGAAACATAAAAGTCACAAACTTGTGACATGGCTCACATGATTAACACCACATAAAGTCAATAGCTTATCGTGATACCAAGAAATTGTCTAGACAATGTAAAATTATGATTGTCTTCAGTAAGTTACACAAAATATTATTGTATAATCATAAACATATATTAACAAGCTTCACGCACGATATTTTTCACGATTTTAGAACTCATTCAATATTAGGCTCAAATCGAAGAGGACAAAATAATCGACTCAATGAAAATTAATCCGCTAAAAAAATTGCAACCTGAGCAATGAAGAAGTAGACACCTAAAAGTGCACATGTAACTATAATTATGAGAAGTTTTGGCATATTGCTGGCCACAAGGACAAGCCACACCAATCCCAAACTCAGTAAACATTCTGAAGTAATTTTTCCATTGAGTAAGACAAGTTCAGCAAGGCAAAATTCATGAGAAAGAATGATTGCATCATTCTAGATCAAGTACCCATTAAAGCATTACGGAAAGAGAATTGAAACATTACAGAAACAAAATTTGTGTTGGCACGAATGTCGAGACAACAAGAAACGTCAAGGAATTTTGACGCAAAACTGTAACAATGGTGGCACGAAAATCGAGATGGCAAAAGAAATAATCTGGAAGAAATCAGCCCACAGTGATGGCCCGAAAATTCAAAAAACAACTAGGTTTAAGAATTAAACGATTACACGAACGATCGGTCCAACGCTGATTTAGATTTTAAAAGTAAATCCTTACCTCGAATTGTACAATTAAACCCAAAATATCGATCTTCTCAATCCAATTGTATCAAAAATCCTAAAATTTAATATACCCAAAGATCTCAATTAGGTTCTAAAACTAAGATTCGTAAGATTCTTACTACGAATCTCAATTCAATAATCAAATTAAATTCTTACCTCAAAGTAAGTCCAAAATCTCAAGATGGCACTTCCTTGGGATTCTCTGGAGATTTTTCTGAACTTCCTTATTTTCTTATGAAATATATATTGTACGTAACTTTCAGATACCTATTAGATTTATACTTATATTCCTAAAATAATAAGAATTTCAAAATACCCATTACGTCCCCAAGCTCTCTATTTTATATATATATATATATATATATATATATATATAGTAATTAAATATGCGGGGTCTAACATCCAGTCTCCGAGCACTCCACACAAAGGAGGCCTACTTGAGCCTTTCACTAATTAGCTAACTTTGGGTGCTAGCTCAAACTACAATACAGATCTGAAACCTCTTCAAGGTTTTTAATAATTACAAGTGAAATGAAGAATACAATTGAAATACAGTTCACATTCCTCAATGAGTAAATATTACAATGAAAACAACTGAGCTGAGCTTTCTTAGATGGGAAGATCTGAAACCTTAAAGAACTTAACCAAGAAGCTTGCTATACAAGATCTCAAAACAAGGAACTCACTCAAGGAATATTATAGAGATATATGAAAAAGTTGGGAGAGTCTTTTTGAGAGAAATGAAAAAGATTTTTAGAGATTCGAAAAGTTAAGAATAAACTTTCTAAGGGTCCCTTTTATTACAGTAGGGAATATGACCGTTGACTATTTAAAAGTATATCACAGAGGTTAATTTGAATGAATGAATAAAATCATTTGGAGTAATTTCAGTTAAGAAGAGGTAAATCATCTCTAAAGAATACAATCAAATGAATCCAAGATTGATTCGAGGAAATTAGAAGAACAGAGATATTTTGGTGCCACTGAAACATTCAGTCGAATGAAAAGCAAAGACTTCGAATGAAAACTTTTTCTTCGAATGAAATTCTTTTTCCTTCGAATGAAAACCTTTCTTTTAGAAAGAAGATCAATTTAAAATCAGACAAACGAGGACTGAAGGATTTAGTCGAATGAAAGTCTTTTCCTTCAAATGAAAACCAAGTTTAAAATCAAACAAACGAGGACTGAAGGATTCTGTCGAATGATAGTCTTTTCCTTCGAATGAAAACCAAGTTTAAAATCAGACAAACGAGGATTGAAGGATTTCGTCAAAAAAGGGTTAGCCCAATGTTTATAGTTCTAATCAGAAATTTAACATTTAGCTAATAAGATAACAATAATCACAGATCGACACAAAAAATTATATTGGTTCGGCCCACCTGCCTACGTCCAGCCTCCGAGCACTCCACACAAAGGAGACTTACTCGAGCTTTTCACTAATCAGCTAGCTTCGGGTGCTAGCTCAAACCACAATACAGATCTGAAACCTCTTTAAGGTTTTTAACAATTACAAGTGAAATGAATATTGCAATTGAAATACAATTCACACCCCTCAATGAGTAGATATTACAATGAAAACAACAGAGCTAAACTTTCTTAGGTGGGAATGTCGGAAACCTTAAAGAACTTAACCAAGAAGCTTGCTATTCAAGATCTCGAAACAAGGAACTCAATGAATGAATAGTATAGAGGTATACGAAAAAGGTGAGACAGGAATGAGAGAGATTTTTAGAGATTAGAAAAGTTAAGAATAAACTAGGAAGATTTAGAATACCCTTTTTGTGCCCGAGAATCAGAGATAGTAAGTCTTTGTGCACTTGTAAATAAAGAGTGGGGTGTGCTAGTGTCATTTATTATAGAACTAGTGTGAAAGTGTGGTGTGTACATGTGTATAAGCTTGGATTTATAAGGATGGACGAATGTAATATATGTTTACAAGGCCTGTTGTTGTTTATATTCGAATGCAATTAGCGCACTGAAATTACCTTCGGAAGAAGGTTAGCATGTTAGAATATGTGTTATCGCATCCTGCTTCTTGGGGCGTGACACACTATTAGCTACCCTTTGAAGTGTTAGTTATTGCACATACCGATCTCATAAAATACAAACTAACAAGGCTGGTGTTAAGGGGTAAAATGGGTAAATGGATAGTAGCCTTAATAGAGTATAGTTTAATGTACATTCCTCAAAAGACTATTAAACGCCAAGTATTGGCCAATTTCTTAGCGGATCATCATAGTAAGGGTATAAAAAGAAAAGGAACTTTACGTTGGTGTCGTTCTTTGGAAAGTGGCGTTTGATGGATCAAAGACAAATGATGAAGCTGGTGCTGGAGTGGTGTTGATATCACCTGTAAAATTTATCCATCAATTTACGTTTCAAATTACTCAAGATTGTTTAAATAATCAAGTCGAGTACAAGGCATTGATAATCGGTTTGGAAATGTTGTTAGAAATACATGTAATGAATGTACAAATTTTTGGTGACTCTCAATTGTTATGAAACAATCAAGTGGGAAGTTAAAATGTTGTGTAGTTGGGTTGGAAATGTACTTCAATTAAGCTATGTATTTATTAACCAAATTTGATGATGCTACTATAACATGCACTCTCTGGATCGAGAATAGTATGTCATGGCACAATTGGGTTACCGAATATTAGGTTAAAGTAACGACGCAATTGCCATCAATAGGCTCGATATGATCCAAGATTATTGGAGAAGCCCAATCATTCAATTCTTACAAGGGGTAAATGCACTTTGCCCCCTCTACTTTAGGGCAGTTGCAATATGGCCCCGTCTTCTAAAAAAAGTTGCACTTAACCTCCCTGCACTCATCAAAACTATGCAAAATTGAACGGCCGTAACTGAGCTTGTCGAAATGTCACAACTACCCTTCTTTTAAACAGAACTGAAAATCCCTTCTCAAACCATTTGGGGTGGGCGAAGGGAGAATGGAGAGAAGAGCAAGGAGCGGCAGCAGCGCAGGGCTATTGCTGTCGCGGGTGGCGAGAAAAAAAGAAGAAGGGAAGAGCGGGGGTGGGGGGGATCAGTGTCGCCTACAGGGGGGAGGGGGACTGCCGGCATAGCGGGGTTGTTACGGCAGTAGGGCGGGGGAGGGGAGAGAAGAGGAAGGAAGAGAGAGGGATGAGGGGTTGGCGTCACCGATGGCGGGGAAGGGGCTGCCGACGGAGAGCTCGACTATTGTGGAGAAGAGGAAGGAAGAGAGATGGAGGGGGTTGGCATCCCCGATGGCGGAGAAGGGGCTGGTGGAGAGCTCGACTGTTGTGGCAGCAAAGGGTGAGGGAGAGAAGACGAAGGAAGAGGGGGGTTGACATCGTCGATGGGGGGAGGGGGGCTGCCGGCGAAGAGTGGAGCACCGGCATGAGATGGCCGAAGGGGGGTTGGCGGCGCATGGATAGAGATTAGGGTTTTCAGTAGGAGAAATTAAGATTTGGGAAGGGCACGATCGAGTCGGGTCAGGTCAAGTTGGCATGGAGCAAGTCGGGTTTGAATCGGCCTGTGACTATGAGGAAGAGGGCAGGCGCGGGTCGGGTCAGATCGTATGGGTTCGGGTTATACCCTACTAGATTTTTAAAATTAAAGTTTGAAAATTCAAAATTTCAGAATAAAATTCAAAATTTTTTTTTGGTTTTGTTTTGCGATTAGCCTTTAAAGGAAAGGTTTGCAAATGAGTTGCAATGGAAATGGTCACCTTTTGCAAATTTTCTAGGGTTCGCAAATGGAGTGAAATGAAATTGGTGGGTTTTTGGGTATTTTTTGCAAGTCTTTAGTATTTTATTTGGTCAAAAGGGTATTTTCGTCCTAAAATTGCAAGTTCTAGGCCCCAAACATTTTCCGCCCAAAAACTGTGTTAACTTGGATGGAAACCGTCAATTTTGCATAATTTTGATGAGTGCAGGGAGGTTTAGTGCAACTTTTTTTTAGAAGAGGGGGCCATATTGCAACCGCCTCAAAGTAGAGGGGGGCAAAGTGCATTTACCCCTTCTTACAAAACCCACAGTCTAAAGTGTGACAGAAAGGTAAAACTTTGGGCCGTAAAATATTTATTGTTGAATGATGACATGTTCAAAAGAATCCTAGAGGGTTTGGCATCACAGTGTGGACAAGCAAAAACCATATAGGTAATGACCAAAGTACATGAAGGTACTCGTGGAGCACATCAATTGGATGTGAAAATGAGGTGGTTGATTCACAGACATGGTCACTATTGGCCAACCAAAACGAAAGATTGCGTAAAATATGCAAAAAGTTGCCAGGCTTGTCAAAAACATGGCAACATTCATCAGGTACAGTATGTCAATTTACAATCGATAGTAAAACCATGACCATTTCGTGGTTGGGCGATGGATCTGATAGGGCAAATACCTTCTCATTCTGCAAGAACCGCCATTGAAAGGGCGAATCCGAGTAAACAGCAAGCATAAAAGTAGTTGCCCTATCTTTTCTTATGGCTACAAAAAATCCGCCAAAGAAAGTTTCAGCCTGTTCTCCAATTATACCTTCTACATGAGACGTAAATCACTCATCACATTGGAATGTAAAAGCAGCATAAGAGATATGAGGCAATAGAAGCACCTGCTTACGAAAAACTATGATAAACTGGAATAAGTTATTCACCATAGCAATATGAAGCACCTGCTTTAGAAAAACTCAACTAATTAAGAGATAAACGCAAGAGGGCACAACACAAATTGGGCTCTATATTGATCTCACAGATGTTCAAAGGAGCAGTTTAACTATCGATTCTCACTGGGTTCATTTCGTTGCCGTTTTCTTCCAGGGTTTTGAATTTCTACTTGAAGGCGTCTTGTCTCTATACCCACATCTTGTGCTAACTACAAATACGGACACAAAAGATTCAGAACATGGAGGCACACTTCTTTCCTAAACAATAAAGATGCACAGAACCTCCCACATAGTCAAACACATCCCACTTCAAGTCTCTCAAACTTTCCAATCTCACATGAACAAAATCATCTAAAAATAGATGTCTTCAAAAAAAATTCCTTAACTCCATTAAAAGGAGTAAACCTTTGTCCACCCCTATCTTTAGCACAACCATTCAGTTAATAATGAGAACAGTAGCAACGCCGCTGATTATTTCTTTTTTAATCGTCATATGTGTGCCTTTTCATTTTCAATTCTCACCGTAACCAACAAATCATAGATAAAATTTCATATGCGCTTTTTCACGACCAACAGCTGGTAAAACTGAAAAATAACTGGAAAGGGGTCTACAATTCAATGTAGTTGAAAATTCCTGCAACAAATAGAAATTGTATAAAGAAACCACATAGGGATTTTGGATGAGCTTGATAAAAGACGTAAACATAGTAGAAACCTGAACAACAATTCTTGTAGCAGTACAATCGGGATGTGGGACACCGAATTCTACATTTTTCTCACAAGTTCGCTGCACAGTGAAACATACAGGCCGTGTGTGCTCAGATGTATCAAAAAGTGAGGTATTCATGGTGATTGAAGAAGAAGACAGCAAAAGAGATAGTGAAAACACAGCAATTGAGAGAGAGAGAGAGAGGACAAAACTGAGAGAGTGGAGAGGCAGAGGTGGCGGAGGCAGCGGTGGCGATGGTGGAGGTAGGGTGGTGGAGGCAGTGATGGAGTGGGGCAAGAATGAGGCAGAGCTGTGAGAAATTAATGGGTTCTCATTTGAAAAATGACTTACCCTTTTTACTTTGGTCGATCGTTTTTTGAGAAATTTGCCTTCTTTTTAAGTAAGTTGTAAACATTTTCCGCAAACTAAACACTCCAAACACCAGATGCGGAAAACTTTTTCTGGAAAATATTTTCCATGAAAAAAATAGGGCCCAAGCTGCACCAGTAACAAGTTTTGTTTTGGCAAGTGTATTCATGAGAAGTTATAGTAACCCCAACAAAGAAATGGGAATTAGCTTTTGGACGCTACTGCAGATCTCTAACTGCGAGTACCAGGGTATTTATCCCCTGTTATGCAGGGACGACACATAAGTAAATAAGCAAAACCAAGGAAAAACAGAAATGGGGCTCCCAAAGCAACTGGTCACGATCCAACCAACCCAGTGCCATTGACAGTGGCACCCACAACTAACTGCTCTAGTGAACCAGCAGAATGCACGGAACCATGGGAAAAACCCAGCGAAAAGGGCCCTCTAAGGAATAGACCCAACAGCAAATACCGAGCTATCCAACCTTCTCACATGAAGAGGGGAGGGGGGAAGAGAGAGAGAGAGACCCTTCTGCACAGACAACAGCTATAATTAGACAAGGAAGCCAGTCATTTCTGCTCTGAAGCGAGCAATAAAGAAACCAAAATTTTAAAGTGGTTTTCTACTTCCCAGTTCCTCTTATTACAAGACATGCAGGAAAACTTAAGCATTAAACTTCTCATGCTGGCCCTTAAAATAATTTCACACTAAAACTACATTAATGCATTCATCAAAATAAGCAGGAATATTATAAGCACAATTATCAATGAGGTAATCTTAGTACTCCCAACTGATGTAAACACTTCAGGAGAAGATTGACGTACAATCCTGGCATCGAAAAGGTGAAATCTCTTCTCTTAAGTTGAGAAACTCTAGGAAAGCAGCCTACTACAGTTGCAGAACAAATCTAAGCCCAAGAAGTGAAGACACAATTACCTGAAAGTTCCAAAGATGTATCGATAACTGCCATAGCTAAAACCTCACCAAATTGCAAGAGTACCCTGCAAACTTGGTTATTGATGGCAACAGTACATACTAACTGGGACAAACATAGTTGTAAAGGAGTGCGCAACACTGCTTGGGTTAGCCAGCTAAATAGAAGGATACTACCTGTTTGCACGTCAATACATCAATTTTCTGTTAGATAACATCAAAAGATAGTTCCACTAGCTAGCCTAAACACAATGATGTGCAATGCATTTGAACTCTTGCTTTAAGTTAAAACAAGAGATGGACGGAGAGAAAAAAAAAATTAGAACCTTCAACTATGTTAATGTCTGTGTGGTATACATAAGTACATGTCACAGTGTTTGCCCCACTCCATAAATTTGGAGCCATCGTAATTAGCAACTAAACCTCAAATCTTACCCCAAAAAAGCCTTCCAAGAAAACAAACTGGGGCACCATGTCTTGTATAACGGAATCCCAAAACTGGACAAGAGAGGAAAATTCTCTCAATGAGTCTTCAAAAAGGATCTCTATCTGCTCATAGGTTCAAGCTGAACTTCCATTCTTTCAGAAGAATGTGACTCTTTCTCTGAAACTGCCCTGCTTGGGCTCAAGAGATCAGCATCCTCATCCTCGCTATTTCCCAAAACCCAATTGCTTCTTCCAAATATTCTTTCCCTTCTTCGTCCATTTTCACGATATTCCAAGTACAGTACTGTCAAAGCACCAATCAAGAACCAAATGATCAAAGCCCAGCTAAGCCCCCGTACATTTTCACCATCATATCGGTCTCCTAAATGCTTTAGTCCAGTTATAAGAGCGGCAATCCCAACAACAATGGCGCATCTGCCAACTATAACATGAATATACTCCCAGAGAACCCTTTTCGACGATACCTCCTCCCCATTGGCTGGTCTTTTAGGTCTCAGGTATGCATTCAATGGTTGCACACAAGCCAAAAAAATAGCCATCGTTCCAAACTTAACATGTAACGAGTCAAAATATAAACCCCGAAGCTCAGCTACAGCAAAAAGAAATCCAAGGAAAACAATAGCTAATCCAGAGTACTGCAAATAAACATGAATCTGAAACCATCCATCACCTTTTACGTGTTTTAGATACCTAGCAGCCAAAATACCACCTGGAAGCAGAATACCCCAAGCGAGAAACATCATGAATCCATGGACAGCTAATACAGGTTGCAAATCCTCCACCGCCTCAGAAGAACCACGCATTAGCAGCACAAGAACAGGCCTACTGCTTGTCACGAAATGCATATTTCTCTCACTTAAATGGTTATTTGACCATTGGGGCCCCATAGCCCAAATTACTTTGAGAGGGGTCGTGGGATCTATAATATTGTTACACTCTGGCCTTTCCTCCCGATTACATGATGGATTCAAAGGCCGGGTGAACTCCAAAGTGATGACTCCATTTTCTGACTTGCATCGCACAAATGTCAAATTCTCATTCGTTGGATGCACATTTGAGGGATCCCTTCCATCAATCCAATATGTGCTAACACGACCTGTGCCATTACTATCCATCCAACCCACGTAAGTAAAGCTGTTTACCATCCCACTACCAAACCCTATTGCAAGATAGCCACTTTTCTTCTCACCTCGAGCAGCAACAGAAATTGATTTTTTTGAGAGTGTCCAAAACAGTACAACTTGTTGATCGTTCAAAACGACACTATTATTATACATATCTGGTAAACCCCCATCAACCACTTGAACTTTCCAACCCATTTTTTGTGTAAAAACAGACTGATAGTAAACTTGATCTGGAGTATTGCGGTCAGGTGCCCAAACCAATTCCGTAGGACTGGATTGAACTCCTTCAGCCTCTGGTCCACCGACATAAATAGTCTCGGACTGATTTCTCAGAGTTGCATTCCCACCAAGAGGATCAGAAGTAACATAGAAGGCAACATCATGCCCCGCTTGTATTGAAAACTTCACAGGAACTCCCCTTTCAACTCTTAAGACAGGAGCCTCTTTCTTGTTAATGTACAAGACTTTAGAAGGGTTTGGAGGATTTGGATAATGCAAAGCCAGACCAGTCAAAACAACAATCGGCTCATTTTTATCAGCTATGATGAGATCTTGGTCCTCCTTATTTTCAGCATCTAATGGCCCTAAGCAATCATTAGCACGCTCCGAAACATTGAGCTTCAAGTGCCCATAAGTCCCACCGTGGTTTTGGGGAAGATAAAAGGGGCGAATAGTATCAGGCAGCTTTATCGGCCCCAAAGCCCAAATCACCGTCATGTTATTCATATGATCCACAGGCAAATCGTACTTCTTGTCCACAGACTTCAACGGCCTCTGATACCTAACAAATAAAACACCATCTTTCCTATGCCCATAAACCAATCTCGTATTATTCACCAACCCATCAGGGTCCGACGGCTCATACATGGTGTCTGGACAAACACCCTGTAAAACACCATTCCCATCAATTATACACTCGCTAAACTTAGTAATGTAAAAATCATCAGCAAATGGTGAACCCTCCTCTGTGAAACCCGTCACTGCCACGTCGGCACCGAGCATAAGATTCGAAGAAGCATTTGGATTCGCCCACCCTAATGCCATATAATTCTGAATCCCACTCGCCGCCTCCAACCCAATGTCGATCACATTCTCCTCTGCCCTCAATGTCCACCTAACCCTGTAACTCGACGACAAAACCCTACAATTCTCAAACATGGTTGGCACACTACTTCCGCTAAAATTTCCAGTGCCATTGCCAGCCCAGTTCGCCGGCGCTGGCGACGGGGCAAAATCATCCGACCTGTTTCCCGATTTATGCAAGACGATGTGCCCAAAGTCAGACGCCGTGGGAACGTCCCAAACAGCAACGACTTTGACCGAATCCCACGTCACATTCTTCATCAAATTGACAGTAAAACTATCATTTCTATAAGTCTTATTCAACTTTTGATCGGAAATGACAAAACCCTTCGTTAAATTTTCGAAATCATCGCCAATCGCGCCCCACCAGCGTACGTCGGACCCTGGCAGCATATCGAACTGGCTGACCCTAAACGAGCAATCGTTGATCACTTCAAATACGCCCCTCAATTGGTGCTGGACCATTTCGAATTGGGTTCGGGTGTGGAGCAGGGAGGTGTTGGATTCGAGGCAGCCCGGGCCCGGATCCGAGTTGCATAGGCGGAGCAAGTGGACGATTAGGAACCCCAGGGAGAGCAGTAATAATGGCGGCGTTGCCATGAAAACGGGGTGATATTAATTGGATCTGGGCTCTGTTTGGAAACAGAATTCTGAAGAGATTTGAAAGAGAGAAAGTTAGTGTTTACCTGGTGATCACGCCGTCGACAGTCATTGAAAAAGTGTGTGCGCGCGTGCCTGAGACAAGGAGGGGGAGGGGGAAGGTGGGTTGACTCGTTAAAGGGCGAGTCGAGAACTCGGCTGATGGGGTGCTTTTGAGATATGACTGTATGATTTGTTGTTTTGCAGTGGAGCCCACTGTTTCGTGAATTTTAAGGAAGTTTTTAGGGCAGTAACATATGGTTGTTCTACAAAGACGACAATTATATAGAACAACCTCGATTCAGGAATTTTTCAAATCTCTCTCCGTAATTTTGATTTTAACGGCAAATAGAATATATGTTATACGGCTTTTTTTTTTTTTTTGAAAAAAGGTTTTTAAAGAAAGAACTTCGTTGATTAAAATAGAAATTCAAAGAGTATCTATTTCATACAATTTAATATACTAAGCACCTTGACAAAATACAATTAAAAATAGAAGAGTTTTACGTCCAAATTTAATCGGTTCATCAGAATCATTTGAAGTATTTGTGAGGAGCCGAATCCATGAGCGACGTACAGCAGATGAATAGTTTCTTTGCTCAAACAACTAATACTCCGTAGAATAAAGGAGCTACAAAGCATTGCTTTTCAAAATCCCTAAAAGTTTTCACCAATAATAGTTCTTATTGTTCTCTAAGTTGACAAAAAAAAATGTCTCTGACTAATTTCTTCAAACGCTTATTACTAATTGCAATCATCCCAAGATCAAATCCCACGTCGCTTCCTTAATACTTCATCGATAATTTATCTACACAGAAATGGTGATGCCAAGAAAAGTAGGTTCGCAGTCGATGTGGAGGTGCCACGAGGAATGCAGTCTGAGTCATATGCCAAGTATGATGATGTAGAACATAGCAAAGATGGATTAAGGGCAGAGACCAAGGGCTTCCCAGACAGAGCCTGAGGATGGCAGTGCTGTGAGGGTGATAGCGTGATGCGACTATACGACGACAATCACAGCACTGATGCTTGGGTCCAGAGTCAGGGTCCTGTATGTTTTTCTCTCTAGGATTCTAGAGTGAGAAGATAAAAATGTCAAATGAGGGGATCCTTTCTAAGAAGAAAAAGTCCTCCAAATGAATTCTCAAGACCTCTATTTATAGAGGTTGAGATGATGATGTCATCACGCGACACGTGGCGCTCCTCGGGAGTGACACGTCACCGAGGAGTCCACAGCTGCCGGTGCTCCACGGACTGTCAAATGGCATATTCACCCGGCATGTCCCGCACAACGCCGCTCTATCTGTTTAGAAAGACTGGCACCCACAGCGTCAGTGTGGCCAGAGAATCCCTTGATCTAGCCACCAATCTAAGCCCTTGCAGAGTCCTATAGGCCTGGCAATTGTGGGGAAGACCCGACGCTCAATTGCCAGGCGGACTAGGCTTGATGCCCACCGAAGACCTGCTCCCGTCTCGAATTGACCCGGGGGGTCATAGTCTATGGGGTGCCGACGCAAGCACCCAGTGCTGAAGCACATAGGCCAGTCACGAAGACACCCTGGCGGAGATAGTATCTCGGAGGAGTCGCCTATCCCGCAGGTGAGTCCTTATGTCGGAGCACTCGGAGCGCTTCAAGGTAGTATCCTAGAAGAGCCGCCTAGCTGATCGACCGAGGTAGCATCTCGGAGAACCGTCTACTTGGCGGAAGAGGAGTTGAAAAGCTCCCTGACGGAGATAGTGTCCCGGAGGAGTCGCCTATTCCGCAGGCTGAGGTAGCATCCTAGAGGATCCGTCTACCTAGCCGGTCGAGGTAGCATCCCGTAGGAGTCGTCTACCTGGCGGGAGGAGAGTTAAAAAGCTCCCTAGCGAAGATAGTTTCTTAGAGCGAACCTATCCTTCGGGTGAGTCCTTGTGCCGGAGCACTCGGAGCGCGTCAAGGTAGCATCCCGAGGAGCCGTCTACTCGACTGGCCGAGTTAGCATCCAAGAGGAACCATCTACCTGGCAGAAGGAGAGTTGAAAAGCTTCCTGGCAGAGATAGTGTCACAGAGGAGTCGTCTATCCCCGCAGAATGCTGCACACTTCGGAGAGTCAGTCGAATAATGTTCTATGTCCATGGCGAGGGCACATGGTGTGGTGAATGAGTGTGACGCCCGGGGGGCATGTAAAATGATTGTGGTGCATGGGCTCTATGAAGTGTGTATGATGCTGGGGACACGGTATTGTGGTAGAGAGCCTGGGGGCAATGTTGTATCAGTGGCGCGGCGCATGGGCGCGACATAGTGAGTGAGGTGCCGGGGGCACTGTAGTGTGACAAGGAGCCAGGGGGCACGACTGTATCAGTGGCGCGGCGCATGGCGCGGCGGAGTGAGTGAGGTGCCGGGAACACGTCTGTGTTAGTGGCGCGGCGCATGGCGGGGACGGAGTGTTAGAGTGCGGCACCTGGACGTGCGGGCGACGGGGGTCGCGGAGTGACGTCCGGTGACCGTGCTACGGGGTTGCGGAGTGACATCAGAGCGACGGACGATGAGGGTTATGGTCCTTTGAAGAGAAGTGAAGGTGTTAAGTATGGAGACCAAAGGCCAACCCTTAGGAAGAGGCCGAGGCCGACCCCCAAGGGGAGGCCGAGGCCGACCCCATGGGGAAGGCCAAGGCCGAGGCCGACCCCAAGGGGAAAGCTAAGGCCGACTTCCTTGGGCAAGTGCCAAGGTGCGCCGACGGACGACGTGCGATGTGCGACGGTCAAAGCGTCATGAGGCGTCGCGCGAAGATGAGTTCCTTAGTGACAAAGTCACGCAACGAAAGTGGGAAGTGCACATGACTTGCGTGTGCACGCTTTGACCTGTTGGAAGCGTTGAATATCGATTGTTGCATGTGCCGACATAACGTGCAAAATGGGACCCCAGTGGGCCTTTGGGTGCGACCAAAATAGGTTGGAAACAAATGGTAAAAAGATAGTGTGAAACTTCGCAACATACCATTTGCCGATTAGGCAAATCATGAGTTTGTGGTTCAGCGCTTTTTACATTTGTATAATCAATGGTATGTTCATTTAGTACATCAATATCTCAGCAGTTTTCTTATGGCGTTCTAACTCAGTTTAGCAAAAAGTTAGCTCGATTTCACCAATGATGCACATAAACACTTCACGGGAACATATATTTAGTCAAAAACACTTTGTCACAATATCAATATATATTTCAAGTAACATGACATGGTATCAAAGTTCAAAACTTTTGATGAACAAGTAATGCAGTGGCATATTTAACAAGGAGATCTTGGAGTAAACAACACTTTGGTGCGTCCATTGACCCGGTGGAAAGATGGGCGATGCATGCAATGCACACTATCACCCTTTCTCTTTTATTCCTTATATTTTGGTGTCCCACCACAACAAGCAAGGTGGCATGTGCTTCATACTTCCACTACTAGCTGTAAGGGCCGGCCACTCACTTTCTAGTAAGTGCATTTTAACTCAAAACAATTTCGGAACTTATATTTTGGACCCTTATGGCCTTATTACTTACCATCTGTGCCTCAACTATATACCTTAGGGGTGGTGGTACTGCCGATAACACGAAGTTTACTAGTTAAATATAAGTTTTAAGTGGCATATTTTGATTTCATATTTGTCATTGTTAAAACTAGCTAAAGAAGTAACATGTCTGTCAGAAAGCAATAAATAAAGCAAAGATATTCGATTTAAAGGTCTAAACAAGCACCCCAAGAACAAGCCATACATTCTCGCGGTTCGGACACTCTTGACTAAATCCATGCCTAGTGTTTCCTCAAGCCCGAGAGTCTTCCAAAACTGCTTGAAAGATCGAGTTTTCAAGGTATGTTGATCATTCGTCTACAATCACAATAGTTACGAACAGTATTCATCACCTGCTTGCTTTCAATTTTCCCAACAGTCCCACAGATGAGCGCAGTCCCTTTTTCCCTTAGCACACTTCCCCACCTTACTATTGTCTGGCTGTTAACGAAATCATATCCCTGTCCCTGTTTTTTATCTGTCACAAGTTTCAATGATTCTCCCGTATTATGCCACCACTAGAGCTAGATTCTCCAAAATGATAAGTGCTTTAATTAAGTCCTCTTACAACCAGAGATGTCAAATGGGCCGGGTGGCTCGCGGGCTGGCCCGGCCTGGCCTGACCCGGCCAGTTTTTGGGCCCGGCCTGGCCCTAACCCTTAGGGTTTGGGCCAGGGCCAGGCCGAATTCTTTGAGAAACGGGCCCGGCTCGGCCCTAAAACGGCCCTTTTTTGGCCCGGCCCTAAAATGGCCCGGGTTTGGCCCGGCCCGGCCCCGTTAGCCCCCTCCCCCCCTAATTTTTTTTCTTTTCTATTTTTTTTGAAGTCTATTTTATTACATTATTATTTTTTTTGATATTTTGGATCTTTTTAGTTAAATTAATAGTTTTTGAGGTGTTATTGAATTCATATGATCAGTATTTTCTTTAACATACGCAGAGAAGTATGGGTGTGTGGTGACTGTGACGTGTTTTTGATGATTTCTGAGTAGGCTTTCATTTAATGTATTTTACAGAATTTGCTTTGTGTTCTACATTACAAGCTAAGGGAATAATTATAAAAATAATTATCATGTATTCTAAACATAAATAAAAATTATGTATTCTTTTTGTTTCAAACCAAAAGAGGTGAATTGAATTCTAAATTTAATTTCATGAAGTGGGTGACGTGTTAAAGAGCCTTGAAGAATAATCTCATGTTTCTTTAAATGACCAAAGAATTTGAATGTAACAAGAAAATATGTTATTTTATCTTCATCGATCTCGTTATTGTTTTTGTTTGATCTAATCTATTTTTCTTTGCCATTTACAGGTTTTACACCATATTACGAAAGAGATTGAATTTTGCACTTAAAATCAGTATGTATGGGCTAGAACAACTAGTTTTTGTACTTAATCCGTGGTTAATGGTCAATCAACATCAATTTGCCTTTTCGAAAGGGGGTTAATTCGTGAAAAAGTGAATGTATACTCAGTGGTCCGTTTACAAAAACTTTGCCCTTTGTTGAAGAAGAAGTCTTTATAATAAAAAGTTGGGAAGAAAGGAAAAAAAAAATTTGGATTGGGCCCGGGCCCTAAATATTGGGCCTAGGGCCTGGGCTTGGACTGGGCCCATATATCCCAGGTTTTAGGCCAGGCCCCGCCCGGCCCGTTTTTCATTTGTGAGGCCCGGCCCTGGCCCTGGCCCGATTTCATTGGAGGCCCGCTGGGCCTGGGCCGGGCCGGCCCATTGACAACTCTACTTACAACCTTAGACATCTATAAGAGTAAAATTTTCGAGGCAATCAAGTTAGTTAAGGATGAAAAGTAGAGGTGCGAAGGAGGCTTGTCAATATGTTTTCATTCATTGCCAAATGCTTTGCACAACGTTGAATCGCTAAAAGTTTTTGAACTCACTTGAAGCCTCAATTAACTACAGAAAAGGAGTTGTAGCGGTGGGGTGGGCTTTATTTAGACTTCAATTTTTTTTCACATTGTAAAGGTTTAATTATTTTTTTCATTCAAACATGTTAGATGCACCTTGAGTAGTTTAACCTCAAAAAGAAGTAAGTAAAGGCTTGATCATGTTTAATTTTCATTAGACAATGAATGCTCAACATGATTAGTGCAATTACATGTTATTTGCTAGTAAATTGGGCCATTTGTGAGAGAGTGTGAGTAGAAAGCAAAAGAAAGAGGAGATAATTGAGAGAAGCGAAGTAGCTAATAGAGAGAATTGAGGAAGTTGAAGAAAAGGAAAATTAAGTTTCGAGGGATTTTGGGTTAAGTGGAATGTGGGATTGTTTTGAAAAGTTATGAAAAAGTGGGGTGACTTTTCAAAATTTCTGAATAACGGGTAGAATAAAAAGAAAGGAATTTTTTAAATCAATTAATTTGGTCTTCCCAAATTATCCCTCCCCCCCCCCCCCCCCCAAATCGTTGACCCCTATTCTGATACAAGTCATTTTCTGTAAGAATGCAAGTACAATTATGCGAAGATACTTATCACTTTGTGCAGATATTCTAGTCGTTTGTTTTCTTCCAACTGATGGAATACTTTGCCTCCATTTCATACGGCTAGAAGAGTAAACTGAAAATGTAAAAGGTGAACCTCTTTCAAATGTCTTTTTGTTCATTGTTACTTGAAAATGTTACTGCCATCAAATTAACAGAACAAAGCATGAAACTTACATTCTGTGGACATTAGATAATTTCAAGCAGGATGTCAGCTTTTTCTTGCCTCGGGCACTAGGCCTATTCCATGAGCAGATATACACTTTGATTCCTTATGTAACTCAGCTCAAGAATAAGAACACTCGAGTTAACTAGACATCAAGAAGGAAGATCAACCTAAGACATTTTTCTTCTTGCAAAGAAAAAGAATAAAAAATTAAAGAGAAATGTGATCATCGCCTAATAGAAGGAAGCTTTTTCCATTCTCTTGCTTTTCATGGTTTAAATCTCATGTTCTTGATGATTTAAAGTAGCGATTTATGTTATTGATAGGTTATCTATTTTGAATGTTGAGAAAGAATTGTTAAAGGTTTTCATTTAGTTTGTTTCAAAAACTGCAATAAAATTATTTTCTATATATTGTTGCCATCCAAATAATTTGGAACCGACCGACACTGCATAATACAAAAAGTGAAAACATATTGTGCACCTCTTATACCGAGCATACCAAGTCAATATCGCGAACCGGGCTATGAGGTACAAATCTCACCCAAATTTTGAACCGATCGACACCCACCATATCGATGAACACTTACTGCAAGGTGCAACAACTTGCTTTGGTAAAACCTACATGTTAGCATTTGAAATTCTATTTATGTATATATATTGTAGCCTTGTTATTTTAGAATATATGTTATCATGACAAGTATTATGTACTTGCAATAACGTTTGACGATGCGTTAGAATTTGCATGTTAAATTGATCGTGACATATGACGACATACACATGCCCAGCGACAGGAGCAGAGTTATGTCGGGACAAGAAGGCTGTGATAGGGAAAAAAAATGGGAGATGAATGACTGTGGATCTCTGACTAGGTTAACTTTCCATCGTATGTATGTATCTAGTGGTTATGCACAGTCTTACTGAGAATGTATAAAAAGACTAGGTCGACTGCGAAGGACAGGCTCTGGGTTTTTCTAGATCTATTTAAGGCATGTGTTATTGGTTGGTACTCCCAGGGCCAGGCCTCCGGTCTCCCTTCTTCCTACTTAGTTTTCTTCCTAGGCAACTTCCTTGGACCCAATGACCGAATGAAAGATGAATCAAGAGACTGAACGAAATGTCATGCATAGCTTGTATTTTGCATCGGTGTCATAGTTGTATGTATCAAGAATATCCCATTGGTTGTACGTATAATTGTCTTTGTAAGAAAATATTTTCTTAACAAGCTTCTATATCCGCACATCATTTTCATATATAGTATGATCATGCATACTTTGGCTTGTGTCGACATATGCATATGAGCCAGCTGACAGATCATTCTCTGAACGTCTATATCATAGACTAGAAGTACAGGTTGATGACAAAAACTAAGGCAGACTAGTACATGCAGGAATACCCTTCTTGGTAATGCAGAGTATATACATATAAAATGTGCGTTCGTTTGTATTAAAAGAGATGTTTTTTGTAAGTTTAAAACGGATATAATATACGGATGAAAGCAATATATGATGGTGATAACGTGCTTTCGCACATAATGGTGCAAAAAGATTCTCTGATGATCCTTTCAGGCCTAATAGGGTGTTTGACTAAATAACATGTCATGTCTACTCGCAAACATGTGGTGTATGTTCCATTGACCTAGGTTAAAAAACATCATTGATGTTGCTAAACTAGAACCTTCAAATTTTATCATGGCACTTATACACCATTGAACTATTGACTGGGAGTTGGGTAAGAGTGGGTGAAAGGTGGACTAAAAAAAGGAGACAAATCCATAAGAGAGCTAGAGAACATGAAGAATAACTTTGCTCAAACTCTTCGATATAGAATAAAGATTCAACAATACATACATTTACAAAGCCCAAATACTTTCTACTAATAAAAATATTTGGTGTTAAAGTTGAATGCAAAATATCCCTACATTAATTTACAATTGCTAAAAGTAGGTTAAAATCATTCAACAATCCTGAGCTCAAATCTTGCCTCACTTCCTAGGAAGTTCAGAACCTTGATATGCACAAGAATGGTAAATAGATGTAGCGGTATAAAGTGCATAATAATGTGTATATGCTTGGTGATGTGGACCAAATTAATCTGTTAGGAACTAAATCACACAACAATACATCTATGAAAAGGATAAATGACAAAATAGATAAATATTTAATTTTCAAGCACCCACTAAGTCATACGACAACTTTGATATATAAGTTATATTTATATGCAGTTCAAACCCTAATCTAATAATGAGTTCACCCAAACCAAAGTGGATACTGATAGAGACACAAATTGTGGCTAGCATCACACGCGATGGCAATGGAACTATCAGTGGCAGAGATGGAGCACGAAGTGTGCAGCTTAGGTTTATGAGAAAGAGGTGGCATATTAAGTATGAGGGGTTCATGATGATCAATATCTAGGCCTTTAGTGAGAATCTAGGTCGATATATGCAGGGGTTGTTTGCAAATAAACACCTTTTCAATGATAGATCAAAACTAATATGACTCTGCTTGGCTATTTTGGGTGAAAGAAGTACAAAACTTTAAAGAGAATGTCAAATACATCTGAGAATTTTCTTTTAATGTATTTGATAGGATGATTCCAATTTGGCATTACAATCTCTATATGTAGCATATCCATGTCGAACTCAAGTGCATGATTTGAGTTACTGACGTGTAAAGTCTGCCTTTTTTGGTCTATAGCAGAATTGCCCTTTTAGCCAAGATTTTAGAGTATATTATTGACGTGGTCAGTGTTATTAAAGGCGCAAGCGCACCTAAGGCGCAAAAGGTCCCTGGAGTCTAGGCGCAAGGCGCAGGCGCGCGCCTTTTCGAAGTAAGGTGCAATATTAAAATAAATAAATAATAGTGCATTAAAACAATAAAATTAAGTAAAAAAAATTCAAAACATAATAATTAATAAACTTCCAAACAATAGAAAAAGTTTCAAATATCATAACACCATAATATAATAAGCTTCCAACATTAGAAAGGTCTTAAATCCACTGAATCATAGCAAATCACTAAAATTTAAGTGAACAATCAGCTAAAACAATCAAAGTCTTATTTGCTAAAACCAAATGTAAGACAATCAGCTAATTTCTCATCTAAACATAATGCATGTAAACATAAAGCATGTAAACAGCATTCAATCAGCTAATTTCTCATCAATTACCCAGGAGATTCAAGCTAGAATAGGCTAAAACAAAATGTAAGACAATCAGCTAATATACGACAATTTTTGCTACTTATTCATTTTCTCGTTTTCTTCTTGTATTCTCAAATTCCCATCGATTTCACCAACACAAACCAAAACTACCATCACAATCTTTAAACTGATCACCACAACCATCCTTTACACCAACCAAATTTGAACAACCGTACTCCACAAAACCCATGAAATTAGAGGTCCTTGTTCAAGCTTTGGCTCCTGGGCATCTTGCTAGTTTTTTTTCCACAGTGTCCAAAGAAATTACTATACAAGCTTTGGCCCCTCGATTAATTTAATGGTTCTAAAACAACAAGCTCACCCGAGAAGAGGAGCAGCAATCGCGGGCCTCGCGCCCCTCGCGGCTAAAGCAGTAGCAGCAATCGCGGCTGAACTGGCGAAGAGGAGCAGGCGAGCAGCACTGCAGCAGGATAGCAGCAGACGATCGGCGCAGATGGGACTAGGGAGATGCGACGGCGGCGAGTCGGCAACTGGCTGTGACGGGTTATGCGACGGCGAGGTGAGAGTGTGAGACTGTGAGAGTGAGTATGCTCAGCTGATTTGGGGTTTTTAGGTTTTAGTTTTAGTAAGGAAATCGACGGCCCACGTGAAGCCACGAAGTCCAATCGAAAGGCTACAAGAGGTGCGCCTGGATTTGCGCCTCCACCACCGCTGCGCGCCTTGCGCCCAGGCACCTAGGCGTGCTAGGCGTGCGCCTTCTTGAACGCGCTGAGCCTAGGCCTAGGCGAGGCGCTGAGGGTGAGCCTAGGCGCACCTTGCACCTAGGCGCGTGCCTAGGTGCGCTTTTAATAACACTGGACGTGGTTGTCAATTAATGGCTTGGTTTTTCTCACGACACTAAATGTGCTATGGCACATGTCCAAATGTCGTGCGACAATGACAATGAACCTTGCTCTCCAGCCACCAATCCAAAGCATGTAGTCCTAGCCTATCAAGAGCTTTTATGTTTTTGTCCTTCAACAAGTAAAAAATGAGTTAGTTTGCTGAAAATGGGGTGATCTCGTAAAGTATCTTTTTTAGGTACAATCTCATGGAAAGCGTACATGGAAGCTTCCTACAGGATTTATGAGAATGGGTTGATAGAGGGCATAAATGGAAGCCTTGTGTTAGAGCCAACAGATAGAGCTCACGAAGAAAGTATGTGGAAGCCTCCAAGAGCTTTATAAAGAGAAGCTGCAGACGATGTACATGGAAGCCTCCAAGAGGGCTTATAGGGGGCTTAGGGTGAGTGTACATGGAAGTCTCCAAAAGGGCTATAAAGAGAGATCACATCATATAGAATCCTCCTATCGGGCATGCAGAGAGAGCTCACCAAAAGCGAAAGCGACATAGAGCCTCCCAGAATTCTTGTAAATAGCGCCCAAAATAGTTTACATGGAATCCTCTGATAAGCCTGGTAAAGAGAGCTTATTTAGAAGCCTCATAGAGGGCTTATGAATACAGCTCGTGAAGAGTATATATGGAAGCGTTCCTTGGGATTATAGTGGGAGCTCACAGAAAGCATAGATGAAGCCCTCCCAGAGGTCTCATGTAGGAACGGAGTGTCTGCTTGGGAGTTTCTGGAGGGATTGTAAATAAAGCTTGGGAGAGTTTATATGAAGCCTCTTAGAAGGATTTTCGAGAGGTCTAACTGAGAGTGTACTAGAAATCCTCCTAGAAGGCTTGTAACTAGTGCTCACCGAAAGCGTCTTCAGATAAGGAGTTTGGTATTTATTGAATCTGAATGTTAGGGGTGTTAGCATATGCCCAAAGTGTCTAGAGGAAGCGACGGACATGCTCTCATGATTTCTAGTTCGTTCGTTAAGAGGGGCCAACTTATCATGTTTGAACTTCAAAGTGTTGTGGATACCCTAGAGGGTATCAGAGGTTGGTGAGTTTATTGCAGTAGGCACATCTAAGAGTGTTTGTGGAAATTGTCCTTGTTGGATCATCTTGAAAAACTGAGTAAACAGTATTGGCATATGGAGACTGTGGTTATATATATATATATATATATATATATATATATATATATATATATATATATACGGAGCTGATCCGTTGATAGCGCTAGCAAAATAGGAGATTTTGCTAGCGCGAAGGGATGGACGGCCCAGATCTTTTTTCTTCGAAAGCTGTTAGTCGTCCGCTACATAGTGTAGCGGACGGACTTTTTTACCATATTGCCCCTCGTCCTCATCTGCTACACTATGTGGCGGATGACTTTTTGGCCTGACACCGTCAGTCAAAAAGTCGTCCACTACACTGTGTTGCGGACGACTTTCCGACAACTTTTGACTGACACGACTAGGAGAATTCCAAACTGTCTGTTCCATAGATACGGCACACGTCCGCTGCACCGTATCGCGGACAGTATTTTTCTTCTCCTTCAACACAATTTTCTTCTCCTTCAGACTCGCTTCCATTTTCAGCTCCCTTCAAGCTTCTTCGAGATTCCTTCGAATGTTCATTATTTTTCAGAATTTTAGGTTCTTAGTTGTGCAGATTTCATCGATGTTGAGATTGTTGATTGTTATATTGCCTTTTTTTTTTTATTGTTAATCGATATTGAGATTGTTGATTTCGTGGCTAAAACAAGTCTTCGGTCGCCAATTTATTAAAAACATGAGATTTTCAACACAATGTATTTGGACGTCTGCTACACTGAGTAGCGGACAGAGAAGCAGAAGCAACCTACTTCAACACTTAGAAAAATTTTCAATATTTGGAAGTCTGCTACACAGTGTAGCTGATGGAGAAGCAGAAACCATCAAGTTCAACACTTAGAAAATTTTTCAGTATTTGGACGTCCGCTACACAGTGTAGCGGACGGAGAATCAGAAACAACCTATTTCAACACTTAAAATTTTTCAGTATTTGGGGTCAATTAAAAGCACTGGTTGGGCAGGCATACCAGATTGTATGCCATCTGCTCATCGATCTGACCCCTAGGGTGGTACTTCTCTCCGTGCTCAAACCTTACTGGAGCTACTCTCCTCCGGGTGATGCGGTAGTACCACTCATTGTACTGTTCGATGTTGATCATGGTGTCAGGCTCCGACACAATGCCACTAACGTGTCCTGCCAGGAATCCCAAACCTCAAGTTCTCGTGCGCACACAAGTCATGTGCATTCGCCTTGCCAAACCGTCCGACACCCGGTGGGTTCCTGTTACCCCTCATATCCGGCTCATCGGCTGGCAACCCCTGCAGGCACTCAAAATGGCGCATAGCACGATCTGGTAGCTTCCACTATGCGACCTCGAAGTGGATCAGGGGGTGTGCGTTGCAACCCAGAGAGCGTGAAGACGAACAACTCCCCCAACCGTCCCGCCAAATGTTTGTACGGTGCCCATCGCATCTGGCCTGGAGATAACGAGTCGAGCTCCCCCCTATAGTACGTAATGTTATGATGGGGATCGTCTCTCCTCGGGTAGTGGCTGTCCTTCCGGCTGTACTCCCAGGCGCACAACCGAGGCCACACATTATCCGTTCCGTCCCTACGCCTGGGTGCGCCGGTAACAAGGTGTTCATAAGACCACACCTGAGAGCAAAGACAGATTAAATAAAGTATCGTCAAAATTAAATGTCGATTCAACAAAAAAACAAGCACGTAATGAAGATTTGTATGATATACCTGCAATAGCGAGAGACACGCACATATAGCTTTGGAGTCGGGCCTCGTTGCCTTGTGCAATGCTCGGTACATGTACGCAAGAGTTGCTGCACCCCAGGCATAATCCCCAACCTCCAGCAGGTTACCCAACAACGGTAAATATTTGACACTGACCGTATTCTTCGACGTTGTTGGGAACAGAATTGCCCCCATCACCCACAAGAGGAAAGCTTGTGTGTATAGCACAAGCATCTCGTCCGTGTAGTTTTCCGGAAGAACCTTGTAGGTATCTACTAACCACTTCAACTTGATACCACCAGTGCTAAATTGATCCTGGGGTATTGAAGTAAAGAAGTCCCTAATGGTTCTCTTATTCGTTGCTTCCGACGGAGGAGCAATTACCGGCCGTCCCGTCACCGGTAACCCTAAGATGAACCCTACATCTTCTAGGGTAATCGTCATCTCTCCGAGAGGGAAGTGAAACGTATTCGTTTCACTTCTCCACCTTTCAACAAGGGCACCTATTAAGTGCGGTCAAGGTGTTGAAAGATTTGCCCATGCGTGAAAATCCCAAACCCAAGCCCACGAAGTAAACGTTTCTAGACTTTGTTCAACTTCCAGGCTTTGAAATTATCGGACACTTCTACTGTGTTGAGAAGTGCTCTTTCCTACGAATTAATAAATACAATTTAACCAAAACAAACGGTACACAATGTTCGTAAGAATAGGAAAGTTGATAAAATAAGGATCTTACCCCACCATCCCATAAGAGCATACTGACATGATTTGCTTGGTCGTATAATACGGAGGGATCTTCTGGTCCAGGGTTAAAATCTATTTTTTTGCGACTGAAATTACGAAAAAATGGCAAGGTTGGAAGCGTAAAAATTTTCAAACATACAACGCTAGCATGTGCTCACATAAGTTGACATGCAGTATATATGCAAGTGAAATCACATGAACATTTAAGCAATACACATATATTGACAAACGCTAGCACAATCCACCGCATACATATATTCAAAACCATGCATAAGCCGCCATACTCATAACAAACTCCAGACTATGAACGAATAAAGGATTAGAATGTGAACTTATGTGATTGAAGAGACGATTAAAGGATTTCTTTGGAAGAAATTGCGCAGATCTACTTGCCAACGCCGCTAGAAAAATTGTGAGAAGAAAGATGAATGAGTTTCGAAAAGAGAACGAAACAGAGTTTGGATATAGTTAGAATTGTCTAGTCCGCTACACAGTATCGCGGACGATGGACTGGTGTGACAGCTGTCAGGGGGGCCGGGGGTGTTGTGGATGACTTGACCGTTGTCAGTCAAAAAGTAGTCTGCAACACAGTGTAGCAGACGACTTGGCCAAAAAAGTCGTCCGCCACATAGTGTAGCGGACGAAGACGAGGGGTGATATGGTAAAAAAGTCCGTCTGCTACACTATGTAGCGGACGACTGACAGCTTTCAAAGAAAAAAAAGATATGGGCCGTCCATCCCTTTGGGATGGACGGCCAGATCGCGCTAGCAAAATCTCCTATTTTGCTAGCGCTATCAACGGATCAGCTATATATATATATATATATAGGGAGCTGATCCGTTGATAGCGCTAGCAAAATGGGGTATTTTGCTAGCGCGATCTGACCGTCCATCCTGAAAGATGGACGGTCCAGATCGCTCCTTTTCCAAAACTGATCCCCGTCCGCCATACAGTCTCGCGGACGGGATTTTTACCTTTTTGCCCTCCTCCCATGTCCGCGAGACTGTCTTGCGGACGCCTTTCTGTTCCTGACATGTGTCAGGAAAAAGGCGTCCGCGAGACAGTATGGCGGACGATCTCTAGGCTGACACATGTCAGGACCTGTCCTCTCGGTCGCCTATAAAGTCTCCTGTCAGAGCCCCGAGAACTGTCCCGTCGGTCGCCTAGAAAGTCTCCCTAATTCTTGGCTCTTTCAGCAAAAATTTTGCGGGCTTTCAGATTCACTTGCTTCCATTTTCAGCCCCCTTCAAGCTTCTTCGAGTAACACTTGGTTCAAGCATCACTCAAGCAAGGTAAGTTTGTGATCTTGCTACCGTTTATCTTAGTAATTTTAATTTGTTATGTTCAGTAAATATATAATTAGCAAAATGGGAGACACTTTTGAGATTATGTATATGGTATCCTAAATCGGTCTAATCGTCAAGATAATTTTGAGATAATAAGCGTATTCTATTTCTACATAGGTCTTTTTCACAATGTCTGATTTCGTGTCGAGCTCCAGCACCCCCGTAGATGCTAGTGATCCGTATCTAGGACGAACCTTTCAAACGTTGGAAGAAGCTGGAGAATGTTTTCGAGCTTATTCATTGAGGGTTGGTTTTGGCATTAGAATAAAAACTACAAGAACAAGCAGCGTATCGAAAAGGATATGCTCTCGCTTATACGAGTGTCATAGGGGCAGAAACCCAGTGCAAAATGAGACACGCGTAGGCAACGATGACAGTGATGATGACGAAATAGGGTATGCGCGGAGAAGACGGGATTGCTTTGCGCGCACGAATTGCCAGGTCAAGATGTTCGTAAGCTATAAAGCCAAACAAGATCATTGGCTTATTACCAGCCTGGAACTGGCACACAATCACCCGTTAGTAACCCCTTCTAAGGTGAGTCAGATGCATCAACACAAGAAGATGGGTAAGGTCGCGAGGAGCCTAATTCACACAATGAGCGATGCGCGGCTAGGACCTACCGACATGATTAATGTTCTTGCTGAACAGGCTGGGGGAATTCAAAATTTAAACTTTAACACGACAGACGTTCGTAACGCGGTCCGAACCCATAGACGAGCCGCGTATGACCTCAATGATGCGCAAGCGACAATGAGCCTATTGAAACGGATGCAGATGGAGGACCCGCAGTTTACCTTCGACTATAAACTTGACGACGAGCATCGAGTTAGCACAATTTTTTGGGTCGACGGTCGTTCGAGGCTAGCTTATAAGCATTTTGGGGATGTCGTGACTTTCGACACCACATACCGTACCAACAAGTACTCGATGCCGTTCGCTCCTTTCACGGGCGTCAATCATCATTATCACTCCATCCTGTTCGGGTTCGCCTTGTTAAGGGACGAGAGCGAGAGTTCTTTTGAATGGTTGTTTAGGGTGTGGCTGGAAGCAATGAACTTCAAAGCACCGACTGTTATCATCACCGATCAAGATTTGGCAATGAAGAAGGCTATTGCTACCGTCTTCCCAGATACTCGACACAACTTGTGCACTTGGCACATAAGCAACAAATACCCGGAACGTCTGCATCACATGTACGCAAAGTATCCAGACTTTAAACAGGATTTTGACAAATGCGTCCTCAAGTCATTAACGATTGAGGAATTCGAGGAGAGGTGGGAAAAGCTTGTTCGGGATTACTCATTGCAAGACAACGAGTGGCTCCAGCACTTGTACGGGCTCAAAGAGCAATGGATTGGCGTTTACACGAGAAGTCATTTTTCTGCGGGCATGAAAACGACGGGCAGGAGTGAATCTATGAATGCCACGTTCGATAGTTATGTGGGTACAGCTACCAATTTGAAGAGTTTCGTCACATCTGCACAAAAAGCGGTTGCGTCGTTGTTCGTGAAAGAAAGGGCTGCAGACTTTGCAACCACGTACAAGCAAAGGAGAAGGTTGCTTGAGACCCCGCTGGAGCTGAACGGTGCCAAAGTCTATACGAAGGAGATCTTCCTGCTATCCTTCCTTGTATTGCCCCAGTCATGCCACTCTTGTACTAGGATTTGATGAAAAAAAGCATCCAAGATAAACACCTGCGGACCGATGTTTGGATGCTCCCGATACCTTTGCCTCAGAATTTGTACGTAGAGCGAGATGACACCGTTGTTTAACCAAACTCCCGGCGCCAGCGAGGCGATCTCTGTCCACGAGGCATTGTAATCCAAGCCCTCCGGGTGATCCACGTCATACGACGATCCGTCTTGGGGGGGCCCCACTAAAATAACGGGCTCAGATTAACTCGCATTTATGCAGCTTTAGGGGCCTGGCTGGATGCCCTTTCGAATATTGCCCTCGGGGGTCAACTGGGGGATATTGCTCTCCTTCAGGGCAACCGGCAAATCTTGCCCTCCGGCCATTTCTTCAGCCGGCTGATATTGCCCTCCGAGGGCGCCAACTGGTCCCGCCCACGGGACAATGGGCAGTGCCTCGGAGAAACCGTAGTTTCTGAAAGGCCAGTCTTGCGTGACTTGAGAGAGGGGTTGGGGTTCCGGGAACAAATTGAAGGAGGGGCCGCTGTAATCGCCCCACGACGCTTGAGCCTGTCCCATCCCCGCTACAGAGGGACCACCAACTCCCTGACTCACCCCTGAAGCCTGTCCGGAGGGATCACCATATCCCTGGCTGATGCCCGTATAACCCATTCCCGGGTTGACTCCCAAAGACTGACTGTCCTGATGCTTGGCGCAAAAAATTCCCGCAGCCTAAAGCCAATGTAGCAGCCTGTTGGCAAAGATCCTTGCCCATTGCGCTCACCAGATCCTTCCGCTCACTCAACTTCTGGAAGAATGCAAGCGAGGCATTAACCTACATCCAAAGAGATAAAAAAATAAGTAACTTAAATCAGACATTTATATTCATCAAATTCAAGACAAGTCAGACTTGTTGGGCAACTTACGAGATTGTATGCCATACGCTCATCGATCTGACCCCTAGGCGCATACCTCTCCCCACGTTCAAAGTTTACTGGGGCTACTCTCCTCCGCGTGATGCGGTAGTACCACTCATCGTACTGATTGATGCTGATAACTGGGTCAGGCTCTGAGACGATGGCCGCCAGTGTGTCCTGCCAAGAACTCCAAAGCTCTATTTCGGCCGCGCACAATTCGTATGCATTGGCGGTGCCAAACAGTCTGACATCCGGTGGGTTCCTGTTAACCCTCATATCCGGGGCATCGACTGGCAAACCCTGCTCCAACTCAAAATGGTGCATTGCTCGGTCTGGCAGCTGCCACTCTGCGACCTCAAAATGGATCAGGGGTGTGCGCTGCAACCCGGAGAGCGTGAAGACGAACGACTCTCCCACCCGTCGCGCCAAACGTATGTACGGTGCCCAACGCATTTGGCCCGGAGATAGACGGTCGAACTCCCCTCGATAGTACGTAATGTTGTGATGGGGATCGACTCTCCTCTTGTAGTGGCTAGCCCTCCGGCTGTACTCCCAAGCACACAACCGAGGCCAAACTTTATCGGTTCCATCCCTACGCGTTGGTGCACCGGGAGCAAGGTGTTCATAAGACCACACCTGAGAACATCAAAAAGTTATATTTATATCGTCGATTCAACAAAAATAAAACACAATAACAAAGACAGGATTTATATGATATACCTGCAATAGCGAGAGACATGCACATATGGCTTTGGAGTCGGGCCTCGTTGCCTTGTGCAATGCTCGGTACAGATACGAAAGAACCGCTGCACCCCAGGCATAATCCCCAACCTCTGGCAGGTTACCCAACAACGGTAAATATTTCACGCTGACCGTGTTCTTCGACGTCGTTGGGAATAAAATTGCCCCCATCACCCACAAGAGGAAGGCTTTTGTGTACACCACAAGCTCACGGCCCGTATAGTTTTCCGGCAAAATCCCGTAGGTATCTACCAACCACTTCAACTTTATACCACCAGTGCTAAATTGATCCTGGGGTATCGAAGTGAAGAAGTCTCGCGTCGTTCTCTTATTCGTTGCATCTGACGGAGGAGCAATTACCGGCAACCCTAAGATGAACCCTACATCTTCTAGGGTAATTGTCATCTCTCCGAGCGGGAAGTGAAACGTATTCGTTTCACTTCTCCACCTCTCAACAAGGGCACCTATCAAGGCCCGGTCAAGCTGTTGAAAGATCTGCCCATGCGTGAAAATCCCAAACCCAATTTCACGCAGTATCTTTTTCTGGGACTTGTTCAATTTCCATCTTGTGAACTCGCAAGATACTTCTACGGTGGTGAGAAGTTCTCTTTCCTACGAATTAATAAATACAATTTAAGCAAAACGAACGGTAAAATAACGTTCGTAAGAATAAGAAAGTTGATAAATAATGTATCTTACTCCACCATCCCATATGAGCGTACTGATATGGTTGGCTTGGTCGTATAACACGGATGGATCTTTTGGTCCAGGGTTAAATTCCATTTTTTGCAACTGAAACTATGGAAAAACCTTCTCCGTTTGGATTTTACGTTTTGAATTTTGATAATCGCTCGCAAAAATACGACGCTAGCACATGCATAATACATACAATGATAACATATATGAGTATATGTATAATAGATATATAGACATATACGGAATCGGATTTTACAAACGCTAACACATGAACAAATACGTACATATATAAATCCTCATCATCGCTAGCACATGCTCAATGCATAATCAAAACCACGCATAAAATGCAATATTGATCACAACTATAGATTACAAACATGTAAAGGATTGATTTTGTGAACTTACGTGATCTATTAGGGTATTAAAGCTGCTCTTATGAAGAAATTGCACAGATCTGCTTGCCAACGCCGCTGAGAATATTTGTGAGTAGGAAGGAAGAATGGAGAAGAGTGTCGAAGTTAGGGTTTTTTTGAATATATATTTGCTATCCCTATACATTGTAACGGACAGCATTAAAGTCCTGATGGGACACAGCAAAAAGATGGCCGATGTACTGTGTAGCGGACTGGCGTGCGCTGACACCTGTTAGGTCCTATCCCGTCGCTCCTTTTCGGCAATGACGATTATCTTGTAGAGGACGGTCAATATACAGTAACTAAGTGTTGGAGACTCTCTACCTTCTGCGGGACTGTCCGCTATATAGTATCGCAGATATAGATGGGACCTTTTTAAAAAAACTAAGTGTTGGACCAGAAAATGGTTGGCATGGACCAGACATTTAGTTCCGACCTTCCCGAACCCCGACCTAAGCGGAGGCCTTATGTCCGCAATATTGTAGAGCTAGACTTTGGTGTCAGCTATATAGTAGAGCTATACAATGTAGCGTAATGCAGTTTTAATAAATTCGAATAAATTGGCGCCCGAAGTCTTGTTTTAGCGACATAGTAGATTAATGCTGTTTTAATAAATTGGCGCCCGAAGACTTGTTTTAGCGACGGAATCAACAATCTCAATATCGATAAACAATAAATAATGTACGATTCACAATCAACGATCTCAATATATCGAGGGAAAAAAACGGCACAATTAAGCGAGAAAAAATTTGGAAACATAATGAACAAGAACATAAATTTTTTTATTAATAATAAATTAGGGTTCACATTTGGGCATCGAAATTTTTTCACAAGCGCTCCGATCAAAGATTACAACTTGAAAATCCCACCACCCAAGGTGTTCAAACACTACAAAGTCCCCGAGTTCGAGGCCATGCTGGCGCACGAAGACGTTCCAACCCTCTGCGAATTGCTTTTTTTGGGGTCGGCCGGGCTTCAGCTTGATTTCAACCTGCCATGCCCCCTTGCGGCTATATAATCTTGCACTCTCATGAATTGTTGTAAATTGATTGGTAAAGGCTTCCGGTATGTCCTACCAAACACAATACAAAAAATAGGTTAGTTTTGGTTAAGAAAAACAAAAGATCAAACTTTTAACATACGAAAATACAGAGAAAGAGGGATGGCCTACAAGTTCATTCTCAAATCCCGGCATCATGACTTTGAAAAAGTGTTTGCCTGCCAGGTGCAAGTTGCCAATAAAATCGTAGGTGGTCTCCGATCCAGAAGTCATCGAGGTCGGCGTTGAGGGGAGGACGGTGGTGTCGGCGGAGATGTGGGTGACCGGAGATGTGGGTCGCCGTAGATGGGGTAGCGGCTTGGGTTAGATGTTCGAGAGAGAGAGAGAGAATATAGCGGACTGATAAAAGTTGATTGCCCGATCTGATTAATATCTATAATAGGAGAGAGTTATACGTAAAGGACGGAGCGACGCTGACCGCTACATTGTACAGCTCCCATAAAAGAAGTTTTTCTGCGATGCCGTCATAAATGAACAAAAGTTGACGACCGACGGGACAGGTCCTGACATGTGTCAGCCTAGAGGTCGCCCGCTACACTGTATCGCAGGCGCCTTTTTCCTGACACACGCCTTTTTACTGAATGCCGTCCGCGAGACAGTATCACGAACATGGGAGGAGGGCAAAATGGTAAAAAAATCCTGTCCACGAGACTGTCTCGCGGACGGCTGACAGTTTTCTGAAAAGGCGCGATCTGGACCGACCATCTTTCAGGATGGACGGTCTAGATCGCGCTAGCAAATACCCTATTTTGCTAGCGCTATCAACGGATCAGCTCCCATATATATATATATATATATATATATATGAAAATCGAAGCTCCGAGAATGTTGTTCAGTCATCGCTTACGTGGACACTCTGTTAGCTCGCTATGTGGACCTTTTTTATTTTGACTATTTGAATCCACTTTGAAGTTACTCACCTTTTTAGTTCTATATATTTTGGGTTCCTTTTTTTTCTCTCTCTCCTTCTATATTATGCAACTTGATTTGAATTCCTTTTTACCATTCAAAATTCAACCAATTAAATAACTCTGCATTTCTCATGTCTTTCATGTCAAGATGTCCCACTTTATATTTCTACAATATAATTGCAGTTCCATCAATTTCTAATATTTTGCCGAAACTAATTTGCTATTTCCTATAATATTGAACATTTTCTATTGTTTTGAATAGCCCAATATTATATATCAATTTTTCTCTCTAACTAAATAATGACCCTCTTTTTATTCCATTACAAGCTCATTTATATAGTTTCCTCTCTCGTTTATGTTCAATCGTTCTCTTTATATTTTTATTCTTTTTTGGTGGCCTCTAGTAATAGAAACCTCAACACATAAATAATTGTTTTTATTGGCATTGCTATTATTGTTATAAGTAGGGAGACACTATTTCTATCATTTTATATACCATTTTCTATATTCATTTGTTGCTAAAAGGCTAAAAATTATATTCAAGTTCATTTCTAGCGACAAAAATTGGTAGAGAAACTCATATAAAAAGTCAAAATTGAAAAAGTCAATCAGTGCTTTAACAGTTTTTACTCCTGTGTGCAGCGCACGAGATTAAAACTAGTTAATTAAAATAAGGAGAACTTTGAGTGCAAATCAATTATGAAAAATCATATTCTCATAATTACACCATTCAATGGGTGACCTTGTACAAATTTACATTTACAATGGTAAAACCCTAATCTGATCATAAGTCCCAACCTTTCAAGGTATGAAGCGAGGTGACCTGGCTACTCACCACTACAAGTAAGAAGTCTTGCGACCTTATGTGAAGGTTAAGAAAAAAATAAACAGTGATGGTGGGGGGATCTGCTGAATGGTTGATGACCGATTCTACCAAAGTCTTTGTGCAAGGAGAGTGAAAAACATGTTTGCGGCCGGCGTTACACCTGATGACGATGCTTGTGAAAAACATGTTTGTGAATGAGAGGTGGCAGATGTAGTACGAGGGAGGATTCATGATTACCACTGTCTCACCCAGAACAAAGGTCAATAAAGTCAGGAAATATTCTCAAATCTGACCTTTTTATGGACAAGCGAGTACTACCCTGAATTTGTTTGCTATTTAGGTTAAGGCTTAATCTTAAAACTGTACCATCAAATTTATCCTAAGTACAGTTTTAGTACTTAAGTTTGAAGGTGTGTCAAAAAAGTACCCAAGTTTTAAAAGGTGTACCAAATCAGTACCTAAGCCGACAGAGCACGGATGCCGTTAAAAAGTCAGAGGGGTAGGGTTGTCAATAATAAAAAAAATATTTTTAAAACACATGGCACTATTTTAACCATCCGATTTTTTCTCTTCTTTAATTTAATCATTAAAACTCTCTCTCTCTCTCTCTGTCTCTCTCTCTCTCTCTCTCTCTCCCCCCCCCCAACTCGTCTATTTCCTCTCTTCTGTTTAAGCAAAAAACAACACCACCAGCGCCGCCGACTGCCGTGTGTGACCACCGCCATCACAAACCCGACGCCGCCGACCACCGCCCAGCACCCCTAGTTTCCAACAACGACGACCATTACTAATCAGAGAGTAACCAATTAGAGGCTCAGCAGATCGGGTCTAAGAAGCAAATCAGAGGTTAATGGCTACTTTCCTACGATATTGACTCTGTGACAGTCCTTTGGGTGGTCACATTCGTGTTTCCAAGTAATGGGCCTATTTTGGGTGTGATAGGGCGGTGGGGTGGTTGGCGCTGGCGAGTGGTTGGTGTAAAATGGCTGAATGGTTTCACGATGAATTTTGGCTATTGCCTATAGCAACAGTGTTGCAGCACTGCAGTAGTGGGCCTACCCATACCGTTGGCGGCGGTAACTGTGTGTGTGTGTGTGTGTGTGTGTGTGTGTCTATGAACTGTGTACAGCCATGTGTGTGTGTTCTGAATTGCTGGAAAGAGATGGTAGATGAAGAGGCAGGCAGCGATATTGGCGGTAGTTGCGGTGGCATCGTGGTGTGCTATTATGTATCACCGGTTTAATCTAGCCTTAAGCTAGTCCTTTGGTGTTCCTGTTATTTAGATGACAATCTTTTGGTGTTTATCTAAGAAGCAAATCGGAGGGTAATGGTTGTGAGTTGTGCGTGACTGTGTGCATAGTATGTGGGTTTTGTGTGTGTGTGTGTGTGTGTGTGTGTGTGTGTGAATTCAAGAAGAAGAGAGAGAGAGAGATTGTAAAAAGGAGCCATGTGGACAAATTTTATGTCCTCATTTTTCATAATGACAGTCCTACCCCTCTGACTTTTTAACAGCATTCGTGCTCCGTCAGCTTAGGTACTAATTTGGTACGCTTTTTAAAACTTGGGTACTTCTTTGGCACACCTTCAAACTTGGGTACTAAAACTGTACTTGGGGTAAACTTAAGGATACAATTTTAAGATTAGGCCTTAGGTTAATAAGATAAAGTATTTCATAAAGAGAATGTCGATTATGTTAGACCTTTCTTTAAGGGAACTTGTTATTGTTTTGTACTTTGGACGTCTCTTTCTCTATGTAGAGGACATCCATGTGATATTCACGGTACGGTTTGATGTTTTAATGTGCTAGGTCAGCCATAGTTAGTCAAGTGCTGTAATTTCCCTTTTGAACATAGTTCAAGAACGTTTAATTGATGTAGCAGTCAATTAATGATTATTCCTCTCTATCCACTAACCGAGTTGCGGAATACTATCCAAATGACATGCCACAACAATACTTTGCTCTCCACCAATGGTTCCAATTTACTTAATATCCCAAAAAGGAAATAGTCTTGCCTTATTAAGTGTTTTTGCATCTCTATCCATTTACAGAAAAAAGGAAACTAAGTGTAACGCCCCCGACTTTGGGTGCCGTTACTAATATACTTCAAGTCCAAAAACATATACATTCTAATAAATACTCAATTACACCAAGGTATAAACAGAGTATCTAATGCAGTAACGAAAAAATATCTCCAAAAGGTAGAGGCACAAAACAACCTTGCCTATTACAGTCCATCTTATCACAAAAAGAATAATTTATCTCCAAATTCTATTACAAAAGTAATGCCAAAACAAATTACCCACATTCGGATAAAGTTCTCAAAAATGAATACATTGTTTTTAACATGCTAACAAAATAGAAGTTATAATTTTCCATGCGTGCCATGCTTCTAATTAAGTCTAAGGGACAAAGCAACAAATATGGGGTGAGCTGAAATAGCCCAGTAAGGGAAAATCAAATAGAAAGCAAATACGTTAATTCGTATTTCCAAACAAATCCATAACTTTGACGGACAAACAATAGCAATTGACATTTACGTCAATAAAGCGAATCAAATATACAAAATGATCATTAGTGGCCATAGGCCCAAATCGAACACAAAACCCGAACCGGTAGCGTAATAGCCGTCATTGTGAGAACGGCTACAAAAATTATCAAGTAACTACAAAAGTCACCGGAGTGACTAAAAAAGTCTTAAAGATTCCCTTTTTCAACAAATGGTTGTTCATTCTAATGATCATATGCAAATTACGAATTTCGAATTCAGATAGCAATAAAGGCAAATACGAAGCAAATTGAACGATTCTCCAAAGTTGTATAACAACATGTAAAGTAATACTAATTAACGAATCCTTATCACAGCAAGAAATATGAAATCCCTTACCTTAACAAACTCTTAGTACAAAATCTTTAAAGTTTCACCCAAGTACCTCAAGAGTCTCCCAAGCCCTCTCCCTCTCTCTCACACAACCTTTTTTAGAAGAGAAGCAAGGGAACTAAAAAAAAGAGTTGGAGGGAAAAGAAGCTATTTTTAAGAAGATCCTAAGCTGGCAATTTACACTAACACTCTCCAAACTTTAGATACCTATTCAAAATGTACCCAAAACTTTTCAATATTTACAAAAAGAAAATATAACATTTTTATTCGAAGGAAAACTATTCCTTCGCCTAAAAAGGGGGTTTCCATTCGCAAAATTGCCTTATTCACATATGCTCTTTTCATTCCACTGAATCCATTTCATTCGACCGAAAGAGGTTTCATTCGACAGAATCCTTCAGCCGAAAAATTGTCTTATTCAATCTTGACTTTCATTCGACTGAAAATTTTTCATTCAAATGAATCTTTCAGTGGCTCTAAGGTTTTTCTGCCTAACTAAGATTGATTCGAATGAATCGGGATTCATTCGACCGAATCCTTCAGAGGTGGTTTATCGACCATTTTCATCTAATAATTTATCTCTTAATTTATTTTCAAACAAATATGATCCTTATTAGCATAAAAGAGGGCTCTTACATTCTCCCCACCTTAAAAGAATTTCGTCTCTAGAATTAAACGTACCTTAATCATCAAAAAGTTCTGCGTGTGTGTTGCGCATATCATCCTCGAGTTCCCAAGTAGCTTCCCTCTCTGAATGGTTACGCCATAATACCTTCATAAAAGCTATCCTCTTAAAGCGCATGACACGTTCATCGTGTTCTAGAATGCTATATGGTTGCTCCTCATAAGATAGGTCTTCCCTAACTTGAATAGGCTCTAACCCAATAACATGTGAAGGCTCAAAAACCTACTACCTCAATGTTGAAACATGGAAAACATTACGTATCTTTGACAAATTAGGATGCAAAGCTAAATGATAAGCAAGTGTACCAATTCACTCCAAGATTTCGAACGGTCCAATGTACCTTTCAAATAGCTTCCCTTTCTTCCCAAACCTCAAGACTCCTTTTCATGAAAATACTCGCAAAAAATACATGATCACCAACATCAAATTCAAGCTCACGACGCCTCGTATCTGCGTAACTCTTCTATCGGCCATTTGCAGTCTTAAGTTTGCATCACTTGGATCGTGTCTATAGTGATGTACAAGTTCTAGACCTATCAATTTTTTTCTCCAACCTCACTCCAACAAATTGGTGACCGACACCTTCTCCCATAAAGAGCCTCAAATGGTGCCATCTGAATGTTAGCATGATAACTATTAATGTAAACAAATTCCATCAATGGTAAGAGATCATCCCAATTACCTCGAAAATCCATATAACAAGCTCACAGCATGTCCTCCAATGTCTGGATAGTTCATTCAGATTGCTCGTCCGTTTGTGGATGGCAAGCCGTGCTAAGATTTAGTCGTGTACCCATGGCTTCTTGCAAATTGTCCCAAAAGCATGAGGTAAATTGAGGGTCTCTGTCTGACAGAATAGATAAGGGCACTCCATGCAACCTAAGTATTTCTCAAATGTAGAAATTAACAAGTATCTCAATCGAACTCTTGTCCCTTATGGCTAAAAAGTGAGTTGCTTTGGCCAGCCGGTCAACTATCACTCAAATTGCATCATGTCGTTTTGTAGTTGGCGGCAGTCCAACCACAAAATTCATCGTTATATGCTCCCACTTCCACTCCGGAATAGCAAGATGTTGCAACTTCCCAATGGGTCTCTGGTGTTCTACTTTAATCCGCTGACAAACTAAATATCTAGCCACAAAGTCCGCTACCTCTCTTTTTATGTCATTCCACTAATAAACATCCCGCAAATTCCGGTACATCTTGGTACTACCCGGGTGAACTGCAAAAGGTGAATTTTGAGTCTCCGAGAGAATCTCCTTCTTCAATTTCGGATCCAAAGGATCGCACAGTCTAGAACCCAAACGAAGAATACCCTTATTAACCAATCTAAAATCTGTGTAACGACCTTTTTAACTATGTCACTAATCTTGACCAATTCAGTATCTGACGCTTAAGCCACCTTAGCTTTTTCTATCAATGATGGTTGAACTTCCAAATATGCTATATACCCACTAGAATGAGGAAATCTTACCTCGACGCCTAACTTCTCCAATTCTTCTAACAATTGAGGTTTTGTGGTAAGCATAGCAACATTACCCTTACCTGGATGGTACAAACTGGTGCAATCATAGTCCTTAAATAATTCTAACCACCGTCTTTGTCTCATGTTCAACTCTTTTTATGCGAATATGTATTTCAAACTCTTATGGTCGGTATAGATTTCACACGGTTCACCGTATAAATAATGATGCCAAATCCTTAATGCAAAAATCACAACTGCTAGTTCTAAGTCATGGGTAGGACAATTCAGCTCATGTTGTTTAAGTTGTCTAGAGACATAAGCAATTACCTTACCCCGTTGCATAAGCAGACAACCAAGTCCTTGTAGTGATGCATCACTATAGATGACAAACCCTCTAGATTCAGATGGCAGTGTTAAGACTGGTGCTGAAATCAAACTTTTCTTCAAATCTTTAAAGCTCTTTTCACATTCATTTGTCCGTAAAAATTTAGCATACTTTCTTATCAACTGGGTCAAAGGAATAGAAATGTGAGAAAAACCTTCGAAAAACCTCCTATAATAACCTGACAATCCCAAAAAGCTTCTAATCTCTGTCACAGAGGTCGGTCTCTCCCAATTCATAATTGTTTCAATCTTAGTAGGGTCCACGAATATCCCATCCTTGGTCACTACATGACCCAAGAAGGAAACATGTTCTAACCAAAACTCACACTTATTGAACTTGGCATAAAGTTTATGCTCCCTTAAAATCTACAAAACTATGGTCAAAGGTCTTTCATGCTCTTCCTTACTCTTGGAATAAACGAAGATATTGTCTATAAAGAAAATTACAAACTGATCCAAGCACTTTTAAAACAGTCTGTTCATAAGGTCTATAAATACGGCCGGAGCATTCATTAGAACAAAAGGCATTATTAAAAATTCGTAAATCGTCATACCGTGTCCTAAAAGCAGTCTTTGGTACATCTTCCTTCTTCACCTTAAGTTGATGGTTACCCGATCGAAGATCTATTTTTGAAAAGTGTCGTGCACCTTGAAGTTGATCAAATAGGTCGTCTATTCTAGGTAGTGGATATTTATTTCGGACTGTCAGGCAATTTAGCTCCCTATTATCGATACATGCATGCTTCCATCCTTCTTCTTAACAAAAAGTACTGACGCACCCCATGGAGACACACTAGGACGAATCATACCTTTGTCTAAGAGTTCTTGTAATTGCTCCTTTAGTTCCTTAAGTTCAGTAGGAGCCAACCTGTAGGGTGCCTTAGAGATAGGTGCTGCACCAAGAATTAAATCAATAGTAAACTCAATATCCCTATCTGGCGGAAGACCCGACAAGTCTTCTAGAAACACTTCTAAAAATTCACGAACCACGGGGACATCCTCAAGCCTGACTCTGGTTATGCGAGTGTCGTGAATGTGAGCCAAATAACCTCTACAACCCTTCCTAAGAAGACGTTTGGCACGTAGAGATGAAATCAAATTAGGTAGGGTACTGACCCTAGCCCCTTGAATCTTAAATTTGGGCTGATTTGGGATCAAAAATAGAACTTATTTGCTAAAGCAGTCTATCCTAGCATGATTGTAAGACAACCAATCCATACCAAAATCACATTGAAATCCTTCATATCTAACGAAATTAAGTCCGCCGCCAATACTCTGTGATCGAAGATGATGTAGCATAAATTATATACTTTAGAGGCAACCACCGGGTTCCCAATGGGGGTATCAACATAGAGTTTGATTTCCAAGCTTCTAGGTCTAATAGTTAAATACTCATAAAAAGATGCCGAAACAAATGAGTGTGTGGCATCGGGATCTAGTAACGCAAATGCCTTCTTATCACAAGCTTTAAAGGTACTTGTTACAACATCATTTGACTCTCCCGCCTCGTGAGTCATCATGGAAAAGACTCTGGCACACACTTCGGTGCTCTTGGTTTATCATCTTCCTTCTTATTCCATTTCGAATCACGAGGTGGCTTGGTGCAGTTTCTGGCTATGTGTCCCACTACTCCGCAATTATAACACGCTCTCGTCTCCTTATAGCAGGGCGAGTTCCCATGATATTTTTCACAAGTAGTGCAATTTCTAGTACTGCCTTGAGTCTGTTGCTTTTGCCCTGATCCACCTAACAATCTTTTCTTGACATCTGATGTTGGTTTCCTTCCACTTCCAAAGTTCTCTTCATTACGATCCATCTTCTTTCTCTTGTCTTCTAGATGAGCAGTTGTTCATCATGAATGCGCTCTAGACGTTGTGCCCCATCCACAACTTGTGCATAGGAAGGGTTATCCAAAATGGAAATATGTCGTCTTATCTCAAAGCGCAGTCCTTCTCAAAACTTGCGAGCACGATGACTCTCGTCTTGAACAACATGCGAGGCAAATCTTGAAAGTCCTACAAATCTCTCCTCATACTCTGTGATCGTCTCATTTGGATGCTGGGCGATCCTCATAAAGTCAGTTTCCATAGTCTCCTTCACAATTGGGGGAAAATACCTTAATTATGAAGAAGCGGTCTTGAAATCTTTGCCATGTGAGATCTCCTTTCTCTTCTACCGTCATCATCCTTGAGGTCATCTTCACCATTGGTCTGCCTCGCCTGTCAACTGAAAAATCTAACTTCACCTTCTGTTTATTTGAGCATCCTATCACCTCAAATACCTTGTCCAACTCATTAACCCATGTCTCTGCAGCCACAGGATTTGCAGCCTTATCAAACTTATTTGGCTGCAAACTAGTGAACTATTTCAAGATCGCAGCGTTAAGCGACCTGTGTAGCGTTGGGTTCTTCATCCCCTCTTCCACCTCGGCCTCCTCTGCCACCACGAATCCCACCAAGGTTACTCATCCTGATTAGCACCATAAACATAATTAAGTCTAATGCTTACACAATTAATCAAGTACTAATCCTAACAAACGCAGAAGCTTTAAACTAACATATCTCAAAATGGTTCTAAGAGTCTACAGAATCTCAAACCTAAGCTCTGATACCAAACTGTAACGCCCGCGACATCGGGAGCCATTACCAGTATGCTTCAAGTCCTAAATCATATGCATTCTAATAAATACTAAATTACACCAAGGTATAAACAGAACATCTAATCCAGTAGCGATAAAATATCCCCAAAAGATAGAGGCACAAAATAACATTGCCTCTTACAGTCCATCTTATTACAAAAGAATAATCTATCTCCAAATTCTATTACAAAAGTCTAATGCCAAATCAAATTACTCACATCCGGATAAAGTTCTCAAAAATGAATATATTGTTTTTGACATGCTAACAAAATAGAAGCTTTAATTTCCTTTCCCATGCATGCCATACTTCTAATCAAGTCTAAGGGACAAAGCAACAAATAGGGTGTGAGCTGAAATAGCCCCGTAAGGGAAAATAAAATAGAAAGCAAATACATTAATTCGTATTTCGAAACAAATCCATAACTTTGACGAACAAACAATAGAAATTGACATTTACGTCAATAGTGAATCAAATATACAAAATGATCATTAGTGGCCATCGGCCCAAATCGAACACAAAATCCGAAGGTACGAAACGCATACCAATAGCATAATAGTCGTCATTGTGAGGACTATCTGAAAGTCACTTAAAGTGACTACAAAAGCCACTAAGGTAGCTACAACAGTTACCAAGTAACTACAAAAGTCACCGGAGTGACTACAAAAGTCTTAAAGACTCTTTTTCAACAAAAGGTTGTTCATTCTAATGATCATATGCAAAATAGGAATTTCAAATTCAGATAGCAATGAAGGCACATACGAAGCAAATTGAACGATTTTTCAAAGTTTTATAACAACTAGTAAAGTGATACTAATTAACGAATTCTTACCACAGCAAGAAATATGAAATCCCTTACCTTAACAAACTCTTAGTACAAAATCTTTAAAGTGTCACCCTAGTACCTCAAGAGTCTCCCAAGCCGTTTCCCTCTCTCTCTCTCCACCTTTTAGAAGAGAAGCAAGGGAACTAAAAAGAAGAGTTTGAGGAAAAAGAAGCTATTTATAGGAAGAATCCTAAGTTGGCAATTTACACTAACACTCCCCAAACTTTAGATACTTATCAAAATGTACCCAAAACTTTCCAAATATTTACGAAAAGGAAATCTAACATTTTCATTTGAAGGAAAACTATTCCTTCGACTAAAAAGGGGCTTTCTATTTGACTGAATCCTTCAGTCACAAAATTGCCTTCTTCACATATGCTCTTTTCATTCGACCGAATCCATTTCATTTGACCGAAAGGGGTTTCATTTGACTGAATCCTTTAGTCGCGAAATTGTCTTATTCAAACTTGACTTTCATTCGACCAAACATTTTTCATTCGAAGCAAACACTTTTCATCCGAATGAATCTTTCAGTGGCTCTAAGGTTTTTTGGCCTAACTAAGATTGATTCGAATGAATCGAGATTCATTCGACCGAATCCTTCAGAGATGGTTTATCGACCATTTTTATCTAACAATTTATCCTTTAATTTATTTTCAAAAAAATATGATCCTTATTAGCATAAAAGGGGGCTCTTACACTAAGAGTTAGTCTACAACAATTTGGGGTGATCTTTTAAAGAATATTTTTTTTACGGTATGAGCTCATAGATAGCGCACGTGGAAGGGCTTATGAGAAAAGGTTCGTCAATAACATATATGGAAGCCTTCCTAATGCTTGTAAATGGAACTCACTGAGAGAAAAACTAAAAGCCCCCAAAGGGCTTTTAAACAGAGCTCACAAAAATTGCCTATGGAAGCCTCCCGGAGGGCTTTAGAGGGACCTCTTGATCCCTCCCGGAGAATGTACACATGGAAGCCTCCCAAAGGGCTCTTTATAGGGAGCCTACGGAGAGTGTGCATATGGAAGCCTCTGAGAGGACTTTAGAGGGAGCTTATGGAGAGCGTACGTAGAAGCGTAACGGAGGGCTTGTAAAGAGAGCTCAAAAAGAGAAGACATGGAAGTCTCCCGGAGGGCTAGTAGAAAGAGTGTACTTGAAGCGTTCTGGAAGGCTTGTTAAGAGAGGTCATGGAAAATGTACGTACATGGAAGCCTCCCGAAGGGCATGTAGAGAGAGCGTGTCTAGGAGTCTTCTGGATGCCTTATAGAGAGAGGTCACGAAGAGCGTACATCGAAGCCTCCTAGAGGGTATGTTGAGGTAGCTCACAGAATGCATAAATGGAAACCTTCCAGAAGGCTTGTAGAGAAAGCTCAAGGACAATGTACATGACAGGTTCCCAAAAGTTTGTAAAGACTGCTCACAAAGAGCGGTAGTGGAAACTTTCCTTTGGGCTTCTAAAAAGAGCTTGTTGGGAGTGTATTTGTAAACCTTATGGAAGGATTATAAAGAGTGTTCACGAAAAGCATACATTGGTCCTTAGCCATTGTTTTCATTTGAATGGTTGGCACATGGGGTAAGGAGTATAACCTATATAAATAAACTAACAACTATAGAATAGAATAGTTGCTTATCAAGCAAATTATGTGGCGGGCTCAATAAGTTCATTAGTATAAAAATGCTCTATTCCATAAGCATATCACTGTCTCTCAGCTTTCCTCTGGTATGCTCACTAGGACCCGTAAAAGGTCAGGTGGGATAAAATAATAGTGCCCATTGACAGTTCATTGTGTAACAATCACCAGTCAAAAGCACTTTAGCGACGACACACTGTCACCAACTTATGCCAAGTAACGGGATTGTAAATATTTTATAATTTTAACCTTCCAATTAGAGGTGTCAAAGGGCCGGGCTTGGGCCGGCCCAGCCCGGTCCCAAAGGGCCAAAAAATGGGCCTAATCTAGGAAATGGAGGCCCTGTCTAGGCCCAAGCCCTAGGCCCTAACTTTAGGGCCGGGCCTAGGGCCTGCCCAGGCCCTTTTTTTAAAATTTTCTTTTTTGTGTTGCGAAAATAGTAATTCACAAAATAAATTAAATTGATAGGCCCTAAACCATTTAATATCTATCTCGTGGCTAATGAAGTGCCTTAAAGCTCTACTTTTACTCTATTTGAGAATATTGATTTGTAACAAAGAGTAATTTTGTTCGCAAAAGACAATCTTTTCACATAAAAAATATAACTTTTAGTCATGAAGGTTTTTTGTTTTTTAAACTCAACAATGGATACCTAAAAAACTTTTTCTAATGATATCTCTAAAAATTTTCACTCAAATATACCTCTAACTTTGCATTTTCATAGTATTAAGTATCTCATTAGAAGCATGCATCATTAGACCACTTTTATCATGAACTTTTCCGTGCTTTCTAGAGTTAGGTTCCCAATTTTTATTGCCTAATTGTGTTGTTTCTAATTCCTAGACAAACAAACATATATTTTCTCTTTATAATTTCATGAAACTAATACAGAGGAGCCTCGCAAGTAAAAGTAGATAAAGAAGTAGGAATCATCATCATGAGCTGAAAAAAATGTGCATGTCCAAAACATTAAATAAAAAGAGAAAAATATGAGGTAGAGAGAGAATGAAGCAGGAGAAAAAAGGGAAAAGAAAAAAAATGTAAGTAACACAAAATGGTTTAAGGCCAGATTTAGGGCCAAAGGGCTGGGCCAGAATAGAGCCGAAAAGAGGGTCAGAATCGGGCCAAGGGCCGGGCTTGACCCGGGCCTTTTTAGGGCCGAGCCGGGCCAAATTTGGAAAATATTAGGCCTGGCCCTAGCCGTAGCCCAAGGCCCTACGCGTTAAGGCCAGCACTATTCACCTTTAGGTCCGAGCCAGCCCGGGCCTATTTAGGGTAGGGCCTGGCCGACCTACGGGCAGCCCGGCCCCCTTTTGACATCTCTACTTCCAATCTCGTTAGTCTTTCATAGACTATATTCCTTTTTATTTCTATTTAATGTCGAGTCCAGTCTAGTCAATTATTTGTGTTGGGCTTAACACAAGTCAGAGTCTAGTAATCTAGTTTACCTTAGATCGGACTCTCGACGTGCTTTTTATTTTATTCACATGAATTTCTATGGCAAGTAGGCTTTTCATTCTAGAAAAAAGGACTTAATTGTAAGATCCTAAGGAAGAAAAAAATCGACAGTGTATTTTGCACCAGGCAGTACACCTAAGCATAAGCATACCTGCCAGTAGAGCGTAATTGTGTCTTTTAGTATTTTATATTTTTGTGCAACTATTCTGTAACACAACTCCCATGCATGTATATAAACAACCCTCGGGCACCTCATAAACACATTCAAAAATCTCAAGAGGGTTTTATTACTCGGTCAGGTTTCCATCAAAAGGTAGAGTAAATTGTGATCCCCTCTTTCATACACATAGTCTGACTTAGATACATCCGAACCAATACTAAGGCAATCCGAATCAAGAGGTATAATTTTTATAATTTTTAGTTAGTGTAGTTTAATACCTTCCTTGTGATCAAATTCTAATCCTTGAAATAATTCAAAACAAGCTTTAGGACGCAGTTTGTAGAATATAATTGTATAACTATTTTTACAAAAGCACAGACCAAAGTTAGGTCGCCTCTCCTAGAGTCAGAACTGCAAGGATCTCGATTAGTTTGATGAGTTACATGGGCCATTTAACTCTAGTTGTTGAGTTCAAAGCATTAATTAGGTAATTTAGGTTTGTCTTGCTACTTTAATAAATATCATTGAAAATCAATAAGAACAAGTAGAAACCTATTTAGGTATGATGAGGTGTCTAATACCTTTTCCACGTATAAGTTAGTCCCAAAAGGGTTTTGTAAATTAGATGTCTTAATTGGTAATCCAAGTCAATTTAGAGGGTTCTTTTTTCATGTTAATTATATGTAATTAAACCTAAAAATAAGATGCTGATTCAAAACATCAGGTTTCTCGAATGCACATCAGAAGGAAAAATTGTCATAATTCATAAATATTATCAAGTAGGTATAATAGGACATATAGAACGAGAGGAATTACACTGGAAATGATATTTTGTAAAAACTCACTTGATCCAAGAAACATAGTTATGAATATCGTATCGAAGTGCGTACGTTTTTTTTTCGTGAAATGCTACCTATATCGTCTCAAGTTTTACATATATATATATATATATATATATATATATATATATATATATATATATATATGATTTTATTAGTGATGTACCTTGTGAGGAGGAAAGTTGACATTGAGTATGTTAAAATTGTCATAGATACATCTTTGATAAGCGTTCCCCGTCCAACTTGAGAGAGGACTTCCACTTTTGAGCCAGTAAGTCACCGTTGAACTCTGTCAATGATATCGAAAAAGATTGTACCTTTTGTTTTGCTTGACGTTTAGGATGGTCCGTGAAGGATAACATGGTACAAGTGGATCTAGTCAAAAGTGAAAGACCCAAAAACTGACTAGGATTCTACGGTTTAAGGGTTACCTTGACCTAGCATGACCAATTAATCAAAAGAGATGAGATGCAAGTCGAATGCTCTGCTAATACTCAAATAATTCCTCGAGGGGCATCAGACTAGAAATTCCTATTTACCCCATCCTCAAAGTTTATCATCCTTGAGATCCACTTTTTATGACTAAACCCTAGATGCAGCTCACCAGGCCCATCCCCAAGGAATCAGGGGCCAAGGCCTCATGCCAATTGGAAATGAGGCTACCCTTAGTTCATCAAGGGTGAGGTTCCTCAGGATCCAGGGACACAAGTATTAGGTGGCTTGGACCAAGAAGTTTCACAGTCATCGAATATCATGTGATTGTGCCGAGACAAAGGAACAAAACCCAAATTTTCAAGCATCATGCTGCCCACCCCTCTCATGACATGTGGCCCCCTTTTTATGGTAAAAAGGTCACCAACTCTCTGACCGCCCATCTTGAGGGACCATCATTCGACCTACCATCCAATCACCTCATAGTCACCTAGAGAGGAGGCAGAGCTCTCATCCCAGCCCTTTCTGCACTTTTTAAAACTATAAGTCGATTGTGCTGAGTGTGGTGTGCTAGCCCCTCACCTCATAGTCACTGATTGCTAGGTGAGGCACGTGACTCTTCATGGAAGCCTCTGCCCAATCAACTGTAAATATTCTGACTTAGACACAAGAAAAAGAGAGAACAATCATATAAACGAACAAGAACATTAATTGCAACCCAAGCAACCTTACTCAATTTTCCCTTTTCCACTCCTCGGAGAAATCACGACCTCACTTATCCTTATTGAGAGGGTAACATCGAGCCATACTAGCATAATCACTTCCTTCATCTCCAGTCTCAGCTCGAACCTGGTCCTCACCCTCATGGTTCATCCCCCTGGGGTCGTGTATCCTTGAGTCTCACGAGACCAACCACTTACAAGCTTATAATTGGTGCCCTCGCCACATCATCAAAACGGACCCTCAACACTTGACATGAATATTTTCTTTAAGTTCACAGTTAAAAGAGAGGCCATCTCTAATCTTCTGAAAACTATCCTAGGTTTTGTCAAAAGAATGTTATGGATATTCCTCTCAACTAATACCCACCTTCGATTCCCTCCCCATCCCCATCCCCCCAGAAGATTGCTTATTAGATAACAGAGTCATACACATGTTTGTTTATGAGTCTTTTCTCTTTTCTATTCCTAATTAGCAATCATTTTATCTGCATAAGAGAGGAGCAAACTGTTCAACTTTAAGTGACTTTTGATGAGATTCCTTATGCACTGGCTTATGCTTCATTAAAGGATTCTACATAATTAATTATCATGAGATTCTCTACGATTGTATATGGATATTGTTGCTGCTAAAAATATGCTTCGCGTACATTCCGAAACCCTAGCTTGGACCGATGACCTGCAAGACAGAAAACGAGTGACCGCCGGGTGGGGTTCCCGACGGAGAACTCTCCAATGCTTAAGTTAGAGCGTAGCGACAGGATAGAAACTCTGAAAAAGCAGGAAAAGACTGTGTCTTTATGTGTGTGATTGTCCCATACCTGGGGGTAGATCCCTTTATATAGCTATAAGAGAAGACTCTTAGTAAGACTGGGTCGTGGGATAGATGTGTCAGGATCGCGTTAGGATCCTCGAGGATCACGTCACGATCTCTGAGGACTTTTTTAGAATCCTGATAAGATAATCATCAATTTCCCAGTTTGATTAAAAACGTCGGGTGTCCCCCAATTATAAGGAGTTATATTTGAATTATATCATAAGCCCCCCACTTCTTGAACCAAAATGTTTGGCTGAGGAAGTTTATACCTAGTGTCTAGAAATGCGCGTCAGATTTACAAGGGGTTCTCTATCCACTTGTTGGGGTAATAATATTTCTCTCCTCCATGTGCTTGAACCTAAGCTCTTGGGAGCTTAAGCCTTGGAACTTTGTCCAAGTAGAGTGCTCGAACTCTAGTTCTTGAGAGCTAGGTCTTTAGAATGTCTTCTAAGTAGGCCTTTCCGAATCATCTTTGAGAAGACGAATCATGAGATCTCGGGATCCTTTATAGACTGTGCCCCATGGTAGCCTCTCTCAGGAGAGGACACAAAGTTGTTGCATGTGCTAAGTGTTTGAATGTCCCTTTGAGGGGTCACCTATCCTTTGTAGGGTGTTTGTTTTGTGCAAGTGTGTGTTCTTTAGCTTGAGCTGACCACATCATACTTGTGTTTTACTTTGACCCGAACTCTTATCATCAGCTAAGAGCTGGCAAAGAAGCCTCGCAGTCACGCTTGGCTAGGTTTTTAATTAACAAAGAATGGTGGGGGGATGAAGTCCCACATAGTGCTTTGCCATTTCATGGGTTAGAACTGTAGCTAAACTGTTTAAATAGAACTCAAGCTCTATCCTGTCACCCTTGGGGGTGTTCGTCCCTCGAGGGACTGCCCTAGAGGGTTAGTGGAACGTAGAGTTCTGGTAAGCGCCTTTGAGGGCTGATGGAGCACAGAGCTCATGTAAATACCCTAGAGGGTTTGACAGAACTTAAAGTTCTCATCGTATGTGCCCCAGAGACCAGATGAAGTGCAAAGTTCATGAAAATACCCTCGAGGGTTTGACGGAACTTAAAGTTCTTGTTGTACGCGCCCTTTGAGGGCAAATAGAGCGCAAAGCTCGTGAAAATACCCTCGAGGGTTTGACGGAACTTAAGGTTCTCGTTGTACGCGGCCTCGAGGATGGATGGAGCGCAAAGCTAGTGAAAAATACCCTCGAGGGTTTGACGGAACTTAAGGTTCTCATCGTACGCGCCCTTGGGTGCAGATGGAGGGCAAAGCTCATGCAAATACCCTCGAGGATTTGATGAAACTTAGAGTTCTCGTCGTACGTGCCCTCGGGGTCGGATGGAGGTCAAAGCTCATGAATATACCCTTGAGGACGTGCATATAAAGCCAGAGGACGAGCATATAAAGCCAGATGACGCGGAGTCTATCTGAACAAGATGTCACTGAGTGATTAATAAAGTAATTGATGCGGTTTATCAATATACTGAGAAGCAACTAGATTCAATCTATTGGTTGCATGAGCTTGTGCTTGCAGTTATCCAGGCATATTAATGATGCCATCAGCAAAAGCTGGCGATGAGTTCTAATTCACTAGATACGGCGGCAGCATGTGTGCTTCCATCATTGTTGAACTAGCTTCTCAACGAGCAGTGATGTGAATACGCCGTAGATAGAGGCCACTAATAACGGTGTTCAGACACCGTGGCCCCATTAAGGTTTTTGTCGATTAAACGACTTGAGCATGTTCAACTGTATGACGCGAGTGGGCTAAAAAAAGTCGTAGTACTCGGAAGACCCGACATGTAATGTGCTCGCGCCAACAGACACAACTGCATAATGCTAGACAAAAAATTAAATAGGTCTAGGCAATGAAAGTGTACGGGAAGCAACCTTTAGGAAGGCTTGCTAGGGCCTAAAATTATAGTCACTTATTTTTTAACAATGTGCCACAAAATATAACATGTGCGCATACTTTAAAGAACGCGTAGCATACGCGAATTCACGAGACCTTGTAAGTCTTCTGTTCAAATATGCGTGATAAAAAGCTTAAAGCTTGAAAGAGATCATGGCATATGTCAAATAAATAAGACCATGTGGGCCTTAAGTATAAATAAACATTTTTTTATAGGCAAAACGTTTAATGCTTCAAGCAGAGGAGTTTTTTCCCTAAATAATCTTTTTTTATTACTTAATTACTCATCTACCTCATTTTCAACCTTAATTACCTATCTATCCCATTTTTGAAAATCTCACTTTCAAAGAGAGATTTCAAGTTAAGAAAACGTCGTTTCAAACCACGTTTTCAAACAAAAATTACTATGTTTAATGAAAATCTTACTTTCAAAGAGAGATTTCGAGTCAAGTTTTTCAAGCAAACGTTAATATGAAAATCTTACTTTCAAAAAGAGATTTCAAGTTGAGAAAACGTGGTTACAAACCACGTTTTCAAGCAAACATTACTATGTTTAATAGAAATCTCACTTTCAAAGAGAGATTTCAAGTTGAGAAAACGTAGTTCCAAACCACGTTTTTAAGCAAACGAGATTCAGGGTTTTAGGAGGATTTCTACAAGGGAATTGATTAATCTGTCCATGCCAAAACAGCAAGTGCATGCTTAACTTCAAGGAACGTCCAATTTTGAACTCGTTTGCTATGCTTTTATTAAGTTCTACAAACATTATTATAAAAGTTACAAACACGAAAAGTAACCTGAAAAAACGTGTAAACCACTGGACACAATTTTGTATTTGACCCTAAAATAAATCAGATGAGGGAAATTTGTCGATTGTGAAAAAAAGAGGAATACGATAGTTCGATTGCCCAAAGATGAAAACAAGCATTTGTCCCGACTCATCTAGGCTGAACACGTCTATAATAGCCAGCTTCAGTACAGGCAACAAGCCAAGCTGAGCTATAAGTCGAGATCTTTGCAGAAAATCGTGGTGCCATCGATTGCTGTTTCTTAATTGGCCCTTGTTCCTCACAAACTGCTGCTTCCTAGAAAGAACTTGGCCCCCCTTTGGTGACATATGCACCTGCAATATGGGAAGAGAAGATCCTAAACAATTTCGTGGAAAAAAATGAAGACATCAAATGATGAGTAGACAATATAAACTAGACGAAATGCAATTTGGTTGTCAGTAACAAGTAACGAGCTCCGGATACGTGCTCATGATGGCGGCTTCTCCTCTGAAAAGCCACCTATGGAATTGCTGTAATAGTCAGGGACGTGCAGGATTTTCTCACTTTAGAGCGGCAGTGTCTTAGTTGTTTGAGTACTCTGTGTCCCCTACAAAAATAAAGCACTTGTTTCATTTCAAGTAGTAGGAACACCCCACCCCGCCAAACACCAAAGATAAAGATAAAGGGTGTAGAGGAAGATACAATGAAATGAAAAAATGGATTGTTACCTGTTCTAACGACGTCATCAACATCATTCAAGAATTCTGTTTCCTAGCCTCTCATTTCCTAAGCCTTCCAGCAAAAAAAAGGTATATAGATAAGCAACTAGCTGTTACAATCATTTCCACAGCCATCAACAACGATGAAATGGTAACTTCCAAGTAAGTTACTCTGTTCATGCATAAATGAGAAGTACTTACCTGAAATCAACAAGCCAGGCCTACTGCGAGAACGTAAATTGGCTTTTGCCAAGGCACAATACAAGAGACTGAAGAAGGTTGCACAGCCACTCAAAACAGACTTTCTCAGATATTTCTAGATAGCTTCAGGCACTGGAAACCTGGGCAAGAATCTAAAATGTTTCTCAGTTGCCTCTCATCAAAATGCCATTTGGCAAGCAACCCCATAAGTCAAATGCGTTACAGAACTGCACATCATTACCTTGACATTACCATTTTGATGCACGACTGATCTGCCTGTTCTTCACTTGCTCGTACAGAACCTCATCAAAAAACAAAAAGGTAAGGTAAATAGCAAAAAGATCCAGTGAGGTCATCTCAATTTCACAAATGCTCAAGCTTTTCCATATACCTTGAACCAAACTGCAAAATCGACAATTTTTATTCAAGTTAAACGGTCAAAAATTATCGATTTTGATGATTTCACAGAAAATTAAATCAAAACTTTGCCCTTGATCATCCTTTCTTCTTCATCACATTCTGATCCTCTCGAACAATCGAGTCCCATCCAAATTCTGGTGGTGTTCAGGCCATATATGCGGTCACAGCCTCAGCCAGAACTATGTGTGCTCTGTAATTTCCAAGTTTAAAGTTTGAGCTTCAGTTACGTTAAGCCTGTTCATAGAAGCCCGTAACTTGCAATTCAACTTTCACTGGCTAGCCAGAAAACACCACTCCCAATTGGAAAAGAGGCGAATGAAACAAAGTTCTTCCTGTTTTACCCTTGGAAGAAAACTGCCATGGCCTTAATAGTAGTCTCGATCACCATATGCCATGGCTTGAGACAAATATCTCGCTATATCAAACTGAGACATCAAATAGCTTGAAATGGCAGAGTTAATTAATCTCGTGTGGTATCAAGTAAATTGATGGCCCACTCGATCCGAGCTTGATTGCTATCTGGAGCTTTTTTCTTTGGTAAAAGTCACTTAAGAAGAGCTTCCAAAACTGCGATCACAGACAGCTTTAGACTAACCTAAAAAATGGAAGAAGATGAAGTAACTGGAGAACCATGAGCCCAACACTAGTGGAAGCTCTTCTAAGTCGGAAGTCATACCGTATGGCTACTAGCTAAAACAACCCAGACCAAGCAACCAGTAGTTAGAGAGAAAAAATGATGAGGTAAATCACCCTCACAACCCTTAACATAGCGGCCAGAATGTTACACTCACTACTCATACATTGAAGATTACACTGGCCATCCCTGCATTTTGTGTCATGAGTATCAAAGTCCCCCTTCTGTTAATTTTATGTCAGTAAATTGTCAAACAATTTTAAAGTCCCAATTGAACCCTCGGGTGAGTTTTCCTCAGCAACCATGAAACCACCCCCCGTCACGATGACCAATTGGTACCCAAAATGCTCTTCTGGTGAAAACCGCTTACTGCAGCCGAAGCTCCTCCTGGCCTACAGAAGCCGAGAAACCGCCAGTGGTCACCGCAAGTCACCCCTCACTTCCTAAGAAATCCTCTTCTCATCTCCGACTCTTAGGTTGTTATCTTGAGCATTTTTATTTTTATTTTTTTGTGTGCGCGCGTGATTACTTGTTACAAAAACCCAGACCAAGCAGCCAGTAATCAAAGAGAAAAATGACGAGGTAAATTACCCTCACAACCCTTTATATTTCTGGCATAACACTCGCTTGTCGTCCAGATTCACAAATGTCAATCTCATAGAACAGTAGAGAGCTACAAGCAGCAGCAATAAATTTTGTGACGAATTAGTGCACTGGTCTAGCCTTGACCCAAAAGTCCAATTTAAATACCCTTTCATGGCTAGAAGACCTGAGAATATTTTACTGACTTACCTTCGAGGTAGGGGTCTAAGCTTGCCTTCACCTAAGGTGGATGGTTTGCGAGTAGCTATATCACGAGCTCATTCTTCTTTGATCTAAAGATGCTATATATCTCCATCAAGTGATTATCTATTTATAAGTAGACAGATGTTTCTTTAGTGAGCAAAAAAATGGGAGAATTCTTAAAGGGGATCTTAAGGCTCTCACTTAGTGGACGTCTTAGCTCTCCCCGAATCTCACCAGATATTTTGCATCGCAAAGAAGAGAGATGCTGCCTTTTAATAGAGATAGTAAAGCAATCTGCGCCAGAAAAAAGACCTGCCGCCTTCTAATACAGAGATAATAAAGCAATTTAATCAATAAAACATATATCCAACCTGAGATCCATCATTAGCAGCCACATAGAGGTGGTCCAACACAACAGCCAAAGAGATTCCAAAAGAAAATACAAAAGCAGGGTGCTATTGACAGTAGAATTTTCATTACCTCAGTTCGGATCTAGGTAGCACAGACACGGTGTCGGTGTCGGAAACCGACACCGCAATTTCCAAAAAATCAGATTTTGGACACCGCAGGACACCGTTATTTTTCAATATATTTTCTATTATTATTATTATATTTATATATATATTATATATCAAATATATTTCACAATTTAAAATAACAAACAATAATAAAAAATTATCAAAATAAGGAATTTAAATACAAGTCATAATTTATTTGGTCAATATTTATTTAGTCCAATGTACTGGAAATGCAAGGGAGAAAAGAACAAAAAGAAAGAAACGAGAGGACAAAGGGAGAAAAGAAAAAAGAAAAGGAAAGAAACGAGAGGACAACAGGGTGAAAAGAAAAAAGAACAGGAAAGAAAGGAGAGCGAGTGAGGGAGAGGAGACGAGATGAGGATAAGAGAAGAAAGAGACCTGTGGGTCACTCCGGCGACGACGTCGAGACTCTGGCGACGACGGCGGCGGCAGCTGGCTTCTCTTCCTTCGGCTACAGTCGCCGTCAGATCTGTTGGCTTCTGCTTCTGCTTCGGATCTTCGTCGACTGAGCTCCTGCAGCTCCGGCGACACCGGCAACGGCCTTGATGTGATCGGCAGACAGCAACCGTGAGGTGAGAGAGAAGAAGACGGCCGTGAGGTGAGAGAGAAGAAGACAGTAATAGTTCAAAATTTCTGAAATTGGCCCCAAACGGTCCAAAATTGCTCCATGCCGTGTCCGACACTCGTCAATGAAGTGTCCGACACGGTGTCGGAAATTATAAAAAAAAAAAATTCCGACACCGATTAGCCGTGTCCGACACGTATCGGGGTGTCCGTCCGTTTAGGACACCATACCTCCACCTAGAAGAGGTGTCCGTGCTACCTAGGTTCAGATGCATTACCAGAAAGATAAGAGGAACGAAATAACCTGTCATCCTTCTCCAAGGCAATCATCTTCGGCTGATAATAGTAGTCCATGCTGTATCATTCAGCTTTTCAAGGACCAGACTGATCTCCGGAGGGTGACATCTATAGTATAATGTCCCAAAGCTTTCTGATTGCAACGATCAAAAGAGAATAGTTAGCAGTTTGTATGCACCATGTTTACAAATGTCGGCCCCTTAAGAGTTCCTTTTCGACCTCCCCTCAAACCAAATATATATAACCAAATAAATCCATCAGGTAATATAGCAAACATGAAGGCTTAATGATATATAAGACAAGGATGTATCTTTATTCCCTCTTACTTGTCATCAAAAGAGAAGTCGAACATCTGATGTTTTACTGTTAATCATACGAGGGTGGATGACCCTAAAGGATATGAAATAAGTGGAAAAAAAAAAAGGAAGAAACTGATGGTCACGTCCAGAAAACAAGGAAAGAAGAAACAATCAGGGGGTGCAGTGAACTGTACAAGTTGTTATTGTGAAAACAACTGTAGTGGCTTACAGTGCACAAGCTAAAACGAGCTTGCACGTACTATCATCAGGCCAGATTAGACTGAAGAAGCTACAGCTGACACCTATTATGCAAATCTGCAACACACTCAGAGATATACTTGTACTCCCACTATTGTAGGCACCGAAACCCTTCGAAGATAGCCAGTAAAAGGTTACTTCAACCACCACAGGCCTGAATCAAGTGAACAGCACATCCTTCTCAGAACATATTGTTTCCTAGCCACGGCCTATTAATCCAGTACAAACAAATCATCTTCTGCTGGGTTAGAGGCCAAGTTGTATCAGCCACCATCAACTGCTGGAATGAATTTGTGGCCCCAGAAGCCGTCAGATTAGAAGTTAGGGTGATAGTATTAACTTTTCCAATGATTCTAAAGCATCTAAGGCTACTTGAAGGTTGGCATTTGAAAATTGCAACCCCAAGGCTTCCTTGGAATTGCATCTCTAGTACCAACAAAGACAGCTTTCCGCTGAGAGATGTCACCTGAGGATAAAGTCAGCTCTATCATATCTTTTACTTTTTTTCCTAATCCTCCGGAATTCGGAAGAAGGACTAACATCAACTCAAAACACAGGCACTGTCGACTATCCATTATCCCCTGTCCAATATAACCTTTGTAAACACAGCCATCAAAACTATATATGATGCAACCCGAGGCAGAAATGCTACAGAACAGGTAATCCAACTATGCTTGATTAGTTGACAGAACACCATGCCCCTTTGACACTGGCAAACAAAAAGATTTCTTCTTTACCCGTCATTCCAGAAAGTGTGGCAAGTCTTTAACATCTGGATCTCGGCATGTTTTCTCAATTTAAACCACATGCTTTTCTACATGCATATTTTTGCCTAATTGGATTTTCATGAAGAAATACAAATCAAGTGCAAAATACAAGTGCATCAGCAATAGTGGTATCTTTAAACATGAGTGGTCATTCTTACACTCCAATGAATGCATGTGCGTGTGTGTGCGCGCGCGCGTCTGTGTGTGCGTCTGTGTGTGTTTGTGTCTGTGTGTGCGTGTGCGTGTGTGTATGTGTGTGTCAGAGAAAGAGAGAGAGAGAGAGAGAGAGAGAGAGAGAGAGATGCCCCATTAAGTGTTAGTGTTAGGAGATGCCTCATTAAGTGTTATTGTTAGGAATGAGTATTAACAAAACGCTTAAGAATATCCATCTATCTATATACTAAGAACGAGTATCTACACTGCTCGACCAATCATTTCTCAGGAAAGAGAGAGCATTGACAGTAACTATAAATAGTCAACATATGTTGTAAGAATGCAAAAGTAGAAAGAGGATGTGTTTCTTTCCCAACCCTGGTATAATTTCGATAAATGGAGCCACATACATACATACATACATGCATGCACTCATATATACCAGATATACAGGACATTCTAGTATTAGAAAAACATTAAAGACAGCATAATATAAAACAAGAGAAAGAATAGCTCCTTGAAACAATTCTTGCGAGTTTCAGCCTCCAGATACAACTCCTCCTCAAGGTTTTATGGGAAATCGGAGTCATTAAAAAGCATTCTAGGATAGGATTTCCAGCTCAATCAGACATGTTTTTCAAGCGGAAGAATTTAATAATCTATACTTGTACTATTCACCTTGATCTGATACAGAGGAGATCAAGACAGTGCTCTAATCTTGTACTATTTAACTTGATCTAATACATATGTGCATACATATACCGGATAAACGGGATCATTCTCGTATTAAAAAAAGATGGCAATACTAGAGGTGCCTGATAAATATAACGTGAAAAATAGCTTATTGAAACAATTGCCTCTTTTTGCAAGTTTCAGCCGCCAGATACAACTGTTCCATTTCGAAAAAATTAAAGTTTTCTTACCTGTACTATTCAACTTCATCGGATACATAGGATATGAAAAGAGTGCTCTAGTCTTTTAGAGTACAATTTGTATTTAAATTGCACTTAAATTATCTACTCCATAATTTATCTACTCCTCCTATCTGCAAGCTCAATCGGAGGGAGCTCTTGTGCTGGGTAGTCCTAGCACAAATGGAGATTCGGGATCAGCATAGACCCAAAACAGCCAGATGCATAAACAACATAGAGAAAACTTAGAGGATATACCATATTGAAGCAGTCATGACTGTTTTACTAGCTATGCTCTTCCAGCAATTGGACTTGCTTGGAACACACCTAGACAGATAGATGCAATACAAAGAGCAAGGCTACTAAATGCACGTCATGGTGGAACTTTAAGAGTAAATATGTATACAAATATTTCCACACACGCCTATATGAATATGGCTTCGTTTCTGCTGCCTAAACCAGGTTAAATACTTAATCAAAGTGTCAAGACAAACTCTTCTCGTAATTAACAGATAAAAGATGGACAACAAGGAATAAGGTGTTGGTGATCAGACAGTAACCGTCACAATCACTGTTTCTTTTTTCCAGAAAAACCACATTTCATTTCTTTCTTTGCCTCTCTACTAAAAGAAGAGATTATAAGTCTGAAAATAATTATCTGTACTAAATGATAATTATAAGCCAGAGCACCCTTATGATGTTTTCAACAAAGTAACACATATAGACCCAGACCCAGTTATCTAAATCATAATCACCCAAAAAACAATGAAAGGAAATTATCATCACATGTTATAAAATCTCATCAAACACTCTTTCAGAAGTTCAAATGCCTATGCCTGAAGCTAAACGCCATGATCATAGGATACTGCTTGGAACGTCCTTTCCGCATGCTAAATCATATGAAATCACCTGGCATCAGTTATAAGTCGCAAAGAGAAAAGTTCTTCACACGGACTTATACAACAAAAATAATATCTGACCTGAGCTCCACCCGAAGCAGCCACACACGTACACTACCTCCCAATAGGCAAAAGCAACTCTGCAGTGGTCCAAGGCAATAGCCAAAATACAGTAGTTATGTGTTAAAAGTGGGAAAAAGATTACCTTCAACAGATCTTAGGTTCTCGATTCACCAAGTGCCTCCCTATAGAAATAAGCCCGCCTTTCTGCTCACTCCAGACAGCGATATGTCCAGGCCGCTTCCTTCACCTCTTCAAGGACCAGACAGTAGTCTAGGTGGGTGGCTTCAATGTAGTTTAAAAACTCCAAATCTTTCTAAAATGAACTGCCAATGCAAACAGATAGATATCATGTATGCATTCGATTTACATATATTGCCCCATTGATGGGTCTTTTGATCATAAGCAATTACAAACCTCGCCTGGCCCCCACTCCTAAAAAATGACCTGAACGAAAGAGTAGCAGCAGCATAAACAAAAGTGGCACATAATGTGTTAAAGAAGATGGTATTAACAGGATCAACACTATACAAGAACGCGAAATTTTCATACTTGAAGGAATCCACATTAATGTTCACATTCTAAATCTTATGGCACTAATTTCGAATAGATGTAAAAGCAAGGTACTTCGGATAAGCAATTATAAACTGATGAAGCAGAATACAAAAACAAAAAGGAAAGTAAAAAAGAAACACTCATGTAGTAGATTGAAGGGTATAAATTGTTATTAAAACACTAACTGTAGTGATTTACAGTACTCAAGCTACAACACCCTTAGAGGGTTCAGTTACATAAAGAGGATCAGGAAAGGGGAAAATGCAAGCAAAGGAAACCTAAATAGCAACAACATTTTGCCACTTGTGTACAGATGGAAATTTCATGCCAACTAGTCAAACAAACAGAAGACAAATGAAACCTATTTGCTTTCAGGTCCATTCTCAACACCTAGACCATACAAAACACCTGCATACTTCTCTGTCGAACCATTAAAGAAGCTATCTTTCAACTTCTGGAATGCACTAGAGGTGACCAAACTATCCGAACCTGCTTGATGACAAATACCAAACCTCTCAACTTCCAAGAGCTCTGCAAGCTTGTTCAAGCCACCATGAAGACTATTGCAAAACTTCATCAGATGCTTGATATCATAAACCACCGGAAAATAAACCTTGAGGAGATCAAAGAACCCCGCTTGTGTATCTGGTAAATCTCGGCAAGTCAACAACTTAAGCAAGTAGCCAAAATCATACCCGCTATGAAACGTCACCCACTGCACACAATCATTCAAAACAACCCCGGACGACATCAGAAGCTCCCCAAACCGGCTCGAATCAATACCCATCTCATTGTTCTTTGCAAAATCAATCCCGCACTGCCTCAACAACTCGATAGAATCATTGGCAAAAATATCCTCACTCACGTTGAACTCACGGAAATTGAACTGCCATATGCAAATTTTTTCGGTCCCACAGGTGGGCATGTTCCCATTTTTGTCCGAAAAAGTAAGACCTAACTGAATTAACTTCAACATATCGACATTATCCTTCAAAGTCTGGTAGTTCAAGTCATTTATATGCCTAAAAGTCCTGACGGGTCGAAGAACGACGCCGGGAAACTCCGTATCCATAGCGATATATGGGTAATCATCGACAACTTCACGAATCAAAGCAAATTCTTCTTCGAGATTGTCATTCCATACCTCTCTAATTAGGATTGAATCGCTTTTCGGCAGTTCCGACATGTTTTTGGCAACAAGCTAACAGATTTTTTTATCTTTTTTTGGCAAAAGCAATATGATGGGTTCCCCTTAATTCCACCAGATCTGCAAATATATCCAACGAAAACACAAAAACAAAACAAACCCATTTACAAGCTTGAAAAACCCATATACAAGCTAGTGTTAAATCCAAGAGAGGTAAAGTAGAAGAGGGGAAGAAGGGATCTGACCTTGGAACTAGTGAAATCCAGTGTTGAAACGAACAGATCTTGAACTTGTGAAGAGTGAATCCAGCCTCGGTTTGAAGATCTAACCGAGTGTTTGGGTGTGGGTTTTGGGTCAACGTAGAGATGGAATAGAGAGAGAGAGAGAGAGAGAGAGAGAGAGAGAGAGAGAGAGAGGGAGGCCTGGGTGGGTGGGTGGGGTGGGGGTGGAGGCTCATAAATCAACTGAAGGGGTAGTAACGAGAGAGAGAGAAGGAGAAGAAGAAAGTGACGTGCCAAATGAAAATGTGGTAAACCGTCGTCGTTTTGGTGAAGAAAGTGGTGATACGACGTCGGGTGTAGGTCTTTGCTAAACTGCTTTATTGGCAGCCAGGATAGACCTGGTGAAATGTTTTCTTAGAGCTTAACGAAATCCTAAAATTATTACGAGTTTGAACCTTTGACATATTTACTAAATTGTCAAAAATATGGGTGGGTGGGGAGCCAAACAAAATAATTCCGCAAATTATTTGATAAACCTCATCTATTGTTGACTACAATCATTGAGATGATTTTAATGAATACCAAAAGCTGATTCATTTTGATGCAAAGGGACTAAAATATATGAAGCATAAAAACTGCATATAATATTATTAAGATAAGAAAAAACGAACGTCACTTGATTGAGCAATAAGATCGTTATTTATTAAAAAGAAAACAAGAAAATTTGGGGTGCTTAGAAATGGATGTGAGCCATGATTTGCTCACTTTTGTAGTGAAATTATCTGCATCTTAATCATGTAATCGAAAAATACAAAAAAAAAAACCGCATATGAAAAGTAGAAGCTTCCTCATTTTCATGCAACGCGGCGAATTTTTGAAGCAACGGAACTGTATTATCAAGACAAGAAAATGCAAACCTCACTTGATTGAACAATAAGATCGCCATTCATTATTATAAAATAAAAAATAAAAAAAAAAGAAGAAGAGAAGAAGAAAATGTGAGTCGTGCTTAGAAATGGATGTGAGCCATGATCCTTTTTATTTTTATACTGAATATATTACCTATATCTTAATCAAGTAATTGGGAAAGTACAAAGAACTGCATATGATCTCATTTAAATAACAAGTTAGACAATCTTTGATAAGAACTTCTTTCCCTAACTTGGCTTTGTATTTGAATAGTACAAAGCATTGTCTGCTGGCCTTTAAATCAACCTTGAGCTTATCACCATGTATGCATGCACCTTTAAATAAAAGCTTCTGCAACGCAATGCACTTGTCATGGAGCGCAGACTGGTCCCTTTCTTTCAATAAACACGGCCTTCCCTCAATCTCACACCAAAGATAGAAAAAAGAATCGGAATGATTCTTTGCGGATACATAGAGGTGAAAATGATGCGGATCCATGTCACACGTTGCCATCTTTTGCCATACATGGAACTGGTCAGGGACATGTCCTCTGTGATTGTTTTCCCTTGGTCACAACCTACATTAGAATGCCACCCAAAATATTACTAGTAGCAAACAAGTGCATATGATAAGCTCTAAAGAAAGGAGTTTTGCAATAAAATTCCAGTTTTCCCAAACAATAATGGGAAGTTTGATTAGAACTAGATGAAAACACGTGCGTTGCACGAAAATGCACACTCTCACAGAAAATGATGTTAATTAGATTATCTTTAAATGAAATAATATTTGTTTGTAAAAGTAACAAACATATCTATGATATTATCTTATAGATCTTGTTTTTACTAGAATTTTACCTCATCGTATAAGTTTCAAAGACTGTAAAAAGCTGTATCATAAATGAGAAAAAGCGTTTCCAAGTTAATGAATTTTACTTTTGGATGTGGTTCCTTCATATTTAGAGCTTAAAATTCAACCTCACTAACATATTCGTATGGCAAGTGCAAACCTACGTCATCAAGCAATCTTCACAAAGTTTATGCAAAGTATGTATAGTGAACTATCTATTCTATTTATCATGTCATCCCATCAAACATTCTAATTATGTTATCTATCAGTACTGATAAATTCTTATTATATTGAGTGCTACTATGTGCTAGACAAAGAATTGGTTGATTTCACTTATTTCATCACGACAAAATTAAAAACTATTTTAATTTTATCAAACCCTCTTTAGGTCGTAACCAGCTCGAATTTCTTTCACTGCATTCTCTTCAGGGAATTTGTGTACTCAAATATGTGAACTGCATGCATCACTTACCATTTGCATGAGTGCGATATCTTGTTGGTATATTTTTATTTGTGAATCAGGTAATCATCCTAATTAAAATAGATCAAAAATAAAAATGTAAAAAATTCAGAGTATTGTAACCTACTTTCATGCTAGAATAAGTTAATCGAGAGGTATCAAGTAATGAACAAAGCTACAAATAGATTGAAAATGAGATTCATTAAATAGAGATTACAGTTCTCGCTTTTGACGACATCATGAAAACCATATATGTGTATATAAATTTTAAAAAAAAATTATGTGTCCAATATGTGAGCAAATATTGAGATTCACTGATTATTTGACCGTTGGCGGGTCTTTGTATGTGTTATCTGGAAAGAGGAGGACTCCATGCTTATTCCTTCACCAGAACCAGAAGTAAAAATTTGCATAGCATTTTCAGAATGAATCTTTATGCTCATAATCCCGATTCAAAACATCTTTGTATTCGAGGATCAACAAATTCGACTCCATAGAGTAGCAGTGTAGGATCAAATCCCAAAGATAATAAATATTTTCTTTCTTATGAAGGGAAGTCTTTTTCAAAAAAATTTAGCTAATAGAGGTATCAAATGGTATAGTTCGGTTGTTGGTAGCTTGGACGACAAAGTTACAACACTTTGCAAATTCAATGTGTATTTTCTCTTTATTGCCTTTATAATGGATGAAATTCTTCAACCCACGTTTACAATATAGGGTAAACTTGGTGTACTCTCTGGTCTCTTTTAATTGCTTTAGACATCAATAAAATAAGATATAAGGCCTACTTTAAGGATGATATCACTTTGGCTACTTGGAACAGGGTGAGTTATCATTTTTCTATCAAGATTAATGTTGGTATTATGTTGCTAATTCTATACAATGCTCAAAACATTCAACGTTGAATTAATTATGATTAAGATTATCCAAATGATGATGGTAATGTTCCTATTAGCGTGAGTATTTCAAGTTTAAATTAAGATATATTTGTCTTTCTTATTAGTAAATAAATGAGCGCGATATATTCACATACAAAAGATTAGATAAAATTCTTTTATAGTCACAAGTTGAAAACCTTGATGATAGCTATAATTCTTGAGTTAAGGTGGTTTCGATTATAAGAACATTAATCTATATTTTTAAGGATGTTATCGTATCGATTAGAAGACACATAATGAATTTTTTTTAAGGATTCACAGTCCATTTCTTAAAGTGATAGGCAGCAAATATGTATATATATATATATATATATATATATATATATATATATATATATATATATATATATATTTGGCCAAATCTACTTTTATTTCTCTTTGCAGTCATATTATTGTATTGCCTAATATAACAATTTTACATACCCGGAGATTGTGCAGATTGTAGCAGCAGAATTTAGATGGAATGTGCGAACAAAATGTCAAGAGAACCGTTGTATGATGGTAATCCTCTTTAATCATGTGCCGTATTGATGTGGTGGAGATCAAGATTCAATTAATTTTTGAAAAAGAATAAGATGGAGTATGAAAGAAAAGGGAATTTGGTGTTGTGAGATATATAGAAGAGGTTGAACTTAAGTGAATTGAATGACAAAATTAAATCAGTTAAATCAAGTTTGGCTAAAAGTTGAAGGTTTTCAATAAATTTAGAAAGAAGACCTATGCATGCATTTAACAATAACTTTGAGAGAGGAACCATTCATCTAGCATAGAGAGATAGAGAGTTTTTTGCGGGCTATGACATTAATTAATGAATGGTTATAATCAAGGTCAATCATGGTATTAAGAAAATTATAGGGATAATTTTGTCCAAAAAATAATTTACACATATTCATACTTTTATAAGTAGTATAGATAATGAGATCTGAAAATGAGTTTCTAATTAAAAAGGTTCAAAATATTTTAGACCACGTGCCAAATTAATAATCCCCCACATAATTCAAAAGTTTTTAAAAGATATAAGAAGGACAAAAAGGATGAGTAGGGCAAGGAGCAGGATATATTGCTAGTACCTTGTACCTGTCAATTCTAAAGCAACAAACTAAGATCCCATGATTAAAAGAGCATTAATGCATGTTTGTCTAGCAGATTTTCATGCAATGACACTAAAAAGAGTCATTGGTGGAGTTTGTCTCATCATTATCCGAGACCCAATTGGCATCACATATCCTTCTACATCTATAGTACCGCTCAAATACCTCAGAGCATCCCACTGGTCTCGTGAAAGATTACATGTATATCTTTCAATTATAAAATCTCCTTGTATTTTCTTATCATAATAATAATGCGATTGAGGAAAAACTAGACCATTAGAGCAATGAAACATTTTTAATTCCAAGAATTACATTAACTTCTTCAAATTATTTCATATCAAATTTAGATGATAAAAACTTTTTGCTAGTTTTAACAACCGATTCATATGTACCAAGCATAAACGTGTTATCCACATATAAGTATATAATCACACAAGCATAGTCATTAAATTTATTGTAACAAAAGTATTATATTCATTGACAATAAAAGCATTTGAGGTTAGATTTTTATAAAATTTCTCATGCCACTGTTCTGGAGCTTGTTTGAGCTCATACAAGGACTTTACAAGCTCACATACTTCGAATCCTTATGTTTGATTCATATATATTTCCTCAAACAAGAATTTCACAAGCTTACATGCCATTTCTCAATGCCACTCCCTGGGAACTTTGAATCCTTCTCGCTGATCCATTTATATTTTCTCATCTAAGTCTCTACTCAAGAATGCAATTTTAACATCCATTTGATGAACATACAAATTATGTATGGACGCGAGTGCAATTAAAGCTCTAATAGTGACAATCTTGGTCGCGGGTAAATGTCAAAATAATATACCCCTACGGTGTGAGTATCACTCTTAGCTACCAGTCTAGCATTAAATTTATCTATTGAGCCATCAACCTTGAGTTTTTTTTTCCTAGACACCCATTTTGCAACCTATAGATTTGCAGCCTTGAGGCAAATCCACCAGTTCTACATGTGGTTTAATGAGATGGATTATAACTTGTTAATCATAGCATCTTTAAAAAGGGTTGTATCTATCAACTTTATTGCCTCAACATAAGTCTTTTGATCATCCTTTGTCATAAAGGCAGCGACAAAATCGAGACCCAAGCTAATTTCAGTCATTGCTCCCTCACTACGCCTCAATATTGATTCAACTTTACAAAATTGGGACCACAACTACATATTTCTTTATTCTGCAGTGGACACACATTTTCAAAAAACGTAACATCTTAGGTTTCCATGACGTTAGAGGCATATCCTATTATGAACATCCCATTTTTATAGTCATTTATAATTAATTAATTATAGGGTTTCATTATTAATTATAGTTTGTTATTAACGGTTAGGCACGATAATAGAACTTAATTAATTTAATTTGGTCAAGTCCAGCTGTCTAGTCCAGTCTAGCAAGTTAAGTCAAATCTAGTCAATAATTGAGCTCAGTCCAGTCCAAATATCTAGATTGTGATTTGTTCTAGAAGATTTTAGGAATTACTTATGATTTATTCTTGATGCAAGAGATTAAATCATTAATTTATATGAAATATGAAGATAATTTCTGAATCCGGCACATCCATCTGCAAAATCAGAGATAACTACCAAATTAGGGTCAGATAACGTCTCAAAATCATATATGACCGGTCGATTTTTGACAAACCAACCGGTTAGTTGACTTTTTTATCAAATATTTTGTCTTATCATTGAATGACAGATTGGTATGGTAATTTTTATCATTTCTAACGTCCTAGACCTCTATAAATAGGGTCGTTAACCTACATTTCAAAGATTAACTTTTTCTCCCTAACTTTTTCGATCATTTCTCTTAGAAGTGGTGTATCATCTCTTCGGAGAAATTAGCACTTATTCACTTTAAAGAATTTCGAGTCTCTTGCATCTTGAATCCTTCGCAAAGCATTCCCCAGTCCTCTAGGCAAGTAGGCTCACAATATATATATTTTACTATTTTCTAGTCTAGAATTATTTCCCTTTCCTGATATCACATTTCATTTCTAATGCAAAAATGATTTTTTTTATTTTTTTAGTTCGAGTCTAAGACAAAAGTGTAGGTCGCCCTTCGTAAGATCAGAGCCAAACTATAATGCTTTTGATTCTGGTCTATCCGACCGAATATCTAGGTCATTCGATCCCTGCTATTGAATTCAAACCAATAATATAGAAATACATTATGGTTTATGTTATCGCGTATTTATGTGTTAAAAAGACCAGAAATTAATAGAAATGAAGTATAGACCGAAAGGATATCGCGGGTGCCTAATATCTTCTCATTGTATAACTTAGTCTCTAAACCCGTTTCTTTGTTTTCTATAGGTTGGTGGTCCTTTGAATATTTTTAGAGTCATTTTCTGGTTTTTCTTATTTTATTTATTTAATTAGATAAGATGGTGACTCCTACAATTTTAGAGATTTTTTTCGGGACAATTCGCTACAATGGCAACTTTGCTCGGGATTAAATCTAAGAGAACTAGACTTCAAAAATTCTTATTGCTCGTTGGCATGTTTATATCTTCTTTGTGTTGTATAGCATGTACAATGTGCTATAACTATAGTAATTGTGCTCTTATTTCATGCCTCGCACACGAAACGTGTGTCCCCAACCCACCCACTCAAGGGCAACAGTTTAAACCCTTGAACTTCTTAGTTATAAGGTGAATTTGATTGTACCCTCAACTCCAAGGCCTCGTACTAAAAGGACCTCTGGTTTCTTGGTATATTAAACAACTTGTATATTGGTGATCTTACATCCGCATTGAGAAATAAACCATACTTCTGGACTATTCAGTGTTCTACCCTTTTTAGGGAGAATACCTATTTTGGCCTAGGCATATTGGCAGGGGAACTAACCAATATTCTGTAAGCTAGTTGGTAATCTCACAAAAGTGGGAAGACTCTGACTAATAGTCGGTTCCTCATGCTCCAATTCGAATGGTTAGTCAGTAAGTGATATATTTGAAAATTCGAAACTCGCTGACTTATACCTCAAACCCAAGATCCACTAACTAATCGACCAGCTAATCAATTAGGTTACCATATAGTTAGTCAAAACCCTGGCCTCCCCAGGATTTTTTCTAAATCAAACTCTAGAACCACTAACCAACCGACCAGGTCACCCATAAGTTAACATGACGGTTAGTAAAAAATCTACCTTTCCCAGAATTTTTTCAAAATCCAAACCCTAGACCCACTGACCAACTGGCCGGTTTACCCCTCGGGTAACTCGACAAATAGTTAGGGAGATGGAAAAACATAAAAGAAGGGGTATAAAGGAAAAGGGGATGAGTCTAAGCTTGAGAAAAAAGACGACAAAAAGAAGGTCGCGTTTAATTGGCATATGAATCCGAAGATTAGGAAAGGAAACACATCATCCCAAAGTGGAAGGATAAGTTGGCCATACTCGATTCCCAGATTGTCTAGATAAGAAGGGAAAATGACCCACTAGATCTCAGTACATTCACTATGAACGTAGAGAACTGATTATCACCTAAGCTCAAGATGCTTGATATGGATAAGTTCAACAAAAACACAGACCCCAAATATCAAGATATACATGCGTGCATTGGCACCCTACAGAGTTAGCAAGAATTAGTTAATCTAGCTTTTCCACCTTTTTATCCTGACTGGAGCTGCCTCTCGATGGTTTTTTACCCTAGAGGAAACCCGAGTCCAAAGCTAGGAGGATGTTGTCAAGGAGTTTGTAAACGAGTTCCAGTACAATGTTGATTTAGATGTCACACGTAAAGACCTAGAGACTACCAAACAAGAGTCAAGGGAATCAGTATTTTCTTTCATCATGAGATTGAGAAACAAAGCTGCTCAAGTAGTGAATCACCCTACGGAGAAAGAACGGGTGAACATAGTGAGAAATAACTTGCTACCAGTAGACCATGAATACATTTTTTTGCCACTACCATACATTGTTCAAGTCGGTGATGAGATCCCCAGTACAGATCGAGGACTTCATCAACAAGGGACCATTTCCCGTGAGATGAAATTGAGAATTAACCAAGTAAGCCTCAGAAACTCCAATGTCCAACCAAAGCCTGCCAGTGCCAACAACGTCAACAATGTCCAAGCAGCAGGTAGTATCATGGGAAGTGACCTCAGAGCCAAAAAGAAAGTTCAACCTGTTAAATGCACCATTGACCAAGGTGTTCGAACAACTGTTGAGGAAGGACATGATATCCAAGTTACCGCCTACCCCTGCACTACTAGTGACACCCAAAGGATATAATGTTCAAGCTTTCTGTGCCTATCACGAAGGGAAGAATACTCCACAGAAAGATGTATGAGTCCCGGACATGCCATCCAGAACCTTATTGACAAAGGTGAAGTTTCTCCTCCCTACAGGCCCAATGTCATAAAGGATCCATTGCCAGCTCATAGGGTTAAATTATCGATGATTTTTACGAGTGATAAATCTAGCTACTATAACGACCCAGTCCATGGCCCCACAATAGGGCATTGCCTCCATCAAAAGGGCTAGCCAAGTATATACTTATGAGTTCATGAGCAGTATCTTATAAGAATGACAAATCATCTCACATCCTATGTGGGATATCACAATCTCCCCACATTATGCCTTAGCATCCTCGCTAAGGCTCAACCACACATAGCCCAAAATCTTCCTCTCTAGCCGATATGGGATATACCCAGATCACCTTTTGTTGCCCCAACCTTTTTCTTGATGTGGGATATAACTGGCTTGCCTTTATTTTTCCCAACCATTGGTAACCCAACTGGATAGCCCAGCTTGAGCTTTTGAGAGTCGACTCTGATACCATCTGCAACGATTAGTCCACGGTCCCAGTACAGGACAATGCCTCCCTCAAAAGGGCTAGCCAAGTAGGTACTCATGAGTTCATAAGCAGTATCTTATAAGCCAATAACAAATGATCTCACATACAATGTAGGATATCACAATTAGCAAGTACCCTGGTCAAATCCTTGTTCTTTATGGCTAAAAAGTGGGCTGATTTTGTTAAACTGTTAATTATCTCCCATATTGCATCGTGTCTTTTTGTAGTCGGAGGTAACCCAACCACAAAATCCATCATTACATACTCCCACTTTCACTTAGAGATAGAAAATGGTAGCAATATCTCAATGGGTCTCTGGTGTTTTGCTTTATTCCCTGACACCCCAAACATTTAGCCACAAAGTCCATTACCTCTATTTTCATGTTATTCCACCAATAAACATCCTACAAGTTCTAATACATCTTGGTACTACCCAGTTAAACTACAAAAGGTGAAGTATGAACCTCTGAGAGAATCTCTTTCTTTAATTCTAGATTCAAGGGAACACATCCATACGACGAACACCCTCGTTATCCAATCTGAAGTCTGTATAACCACCTTCTTTAACTCGTCACAATCTTCATCAACTCGGGATCTGATGTTTGAGCCATTTTAACTCTCTCTACAAATGATGATTGAACTTCTAAATATGCCAAATAACTACTAGAATTTGGAAGCTATACCTCCATTTCCAACTTCTCCAACTCTTCCAGCAAGTGAGGTTGTCTAGTAATCATAGACTTTAGTCTTCCCGTGTTTATTCTGTCTTAGAGCATCTGCCACTATATTAACTTTACCTGAATGGTATAAAATAGTATAATCATAGTCTTTTAGCAATTGTAACCATCTTCTATGTCTCTGGTATCAGAGCCAGTTTACTATTGAAGTTAGTATTCTAAGAAAATAATAATAAGTAGATAAAGTTAATGCCCTTTTTGTAATTTTAGAAAGGGAAAATCAGTTATGTTTTCTTTGGCATGTTATCAAAACGGCGTATTATTACGGTAGGCATTAAAACTCTCATTTGTTTTTTGGGTAATTTCTTCTCCTCTCTCCTATACGTTGCACTCCTGCCTCACCGACTCAACCACACTGTCAGCCATCTCTTCCCTCCCATGGCAACAATGGAGAGCCACCCCACGCTGCCTCTTGCCTCCATCATTCGCCTCTATCTTGCCGATGTTCGCTGCCACCTCTCCTCCTTCCTCGCCGCCACCGCCTTTTTCCTCCCTCCATTGACCACCATCACGCCACAATAGCCACCACCGAGTACTCCCTTCTCCCCCACTGAAACCATTTCAGATTCTCCTATTCTTTTTTGCCTCCTTGGATTATGAGTTGCCCACCATCTATTTGATGTTTGAACGGATTTGTTCAAACATTTTGAATTGCCAACAACATACACCCCCGCACACATAAATTACACCTACTGATGAAGATGTTCTCCCATTCCTTTTCATCTTTTGTCTCTCCATGTGTGCCTCTTATACTCCGGTCCAAGACTTTTGCATTGCAAACATGTCATTTTTCTCATGGATCTGCTTGTTACTGTTGCAAGAAGGTGACTGGAGTCAACGCAGATAGCTTTGTCCACTCCAGCATTGGCATTAATCGATAAACCTACCAAGAACTCATATTGTTGTTAAATTTATCTTTATGTTCACTTGATACATTAGTATTTTCCTACATTTTTCCAATTGTTGCCAGTAATTATATAATAGTGTTATGGTTTTATTCTTGGTGGTATACTGTTTTGAATCACAATTTGCTGAGGATATCTGGCTCTTTGATTTTAGATATTGGAATATGTGGGAAGAGAAAAGCGTAGATCACTATTCATAGTATTATATTGCTACATTTTACTTAGTGCTCCTTGAATCGCTCTACGCAATCTGCTCTTGCAATGAAGTCTTGAGCATGTTTTTGGACCCATTTTCTACACCAATTAAGCTTTTATAGCAAAGATGAGGTAATGTGATTTTTGTCTGAATTAGGACTAATATTATAGCTTTTGTTCGACGGTATAAGTGCTTGATAAAACCTATGGAGTATGATATATGAATGATTAGACTGTATCCTATGCATTAATTTCATATTTGCTGACATTCTACAATCACTTTGTTTGGATTTATAACAAAAAGATTTCTTAGATGAGAATTTGTATGGAGTTGTTTAATGATCTTGAAATCTTCTGTATTTCATTTTTGTCAATTTGTATCAGAGCATCATCTGGTAAAGATTTAACTTTTTGTTGATTGATATGCAGGTACTAGGGTATGGATAGGCTGATATGTTAAGGAGGTACCTTGTTGATCCTGTTGAGATGTGGTGGCCTTCAATATTGCACAGTTCTCTCTGTTTAGGTCAGTTTATCCTCTTATTCTAGCTTTCTCTTTATTATGATTATGATATAATGTTGCCTCAATATTTACTCAGGAAAATGTCAATCAGTTTGGAAATATTTTGAACAAAGATTACGAAAAAAGCAAAGCAAAATAAATGAAGGGATGTTTGGAAATTGAAATTTAGATCTTCCTTTGATTTTCATTCATATCATTTTACGGTGATATGCTCTAGATATGAAAATATGACTCTTTTCTTCATAGTCTTCCGTTTTCATTTTTCTTAAATATTTTTTTGTATTTCTTCTAGTTCTGGTCATAATTTCATTTGGTTGTCTTCCTTTTCATGTACTTGTATAACACATAAAAAGCACAAAGAAATTCTTGATTAATCAAATTTTAAAAGTTATTAGAAAGTACATCGGTTACCATGATGTCATCGAATGTAAAGCCTGCATATTGTCATGGTTAAATTTGATTTTTGGTTAGAGATTGGGACATGTTCTCTTTATAACTATTTTGTTGTTCTTTCTTTTTCTTTTGGGTTCAGGTAGTTGATTTTGCTTTTGTGCATAGAAAAGCGAACATGTTGAGCAGTTTTTACGAGTTTATTACCTGAAGTTGGAAAAGATGCAAAGTCAACACAGGACCTGCCTACTCCAATATCTTGAATTCTAGCCCACTTTGATATTTTGTATGCTTGGTTATGGTGTATGGCTTTTAGGAATGTGAAGATTTTGCTTATTGTAGAACTTTACCATTTATGCCATGATCTCTTGACAGGAATGGCAAATGCAAAAAGTTTGAGGAATCCTCTTCCTGCGCCTTCGATCCTTGCACAAGACATTAGTGACCTTGCCTTTTAGGAGAAGGAAATATGCAGTCCAATACTGAAGAGGTGGCACCTTCTTGCAGTGGGGGTTGCTGTAGCCATGATGCATAATTGTTATGGAGTTGAAATGAAGTAATTTGTTTTGAAGCGGGTTAATTCGACAAGTAGAAGCAAGAAAATGAATGTGAGTTTCTCATACGTGAATGAGTCTTTAATTTCTTACTTTGTAGCAATAACTGAATAAGCTGTTATTTGTTACTCAATCCTTATGTATTCATATGTTCATTCTAGAGAGAAGTAAGGCAATGTTTTTTTTTCGAACTTGTGAGATTCCCTTGTTATGAATTTCACTGGAATGAAATGGTTTAAAGTTTATTGGAGTACACTTGCATATGTCTATCTTTGTTGGACTCAAATGTCAAGAAATGAAATGGTGGTTCTGAATATGTGGATTGCATTGCATTTGAAAAGAAAAATGATATAAGGTACAAGTTGCAAATGGAAATAGTGGCTGCAATGGTGTGCATTCTTGCTAACTGGAACAGTGTGCATCTTGTACATCACATCAATTTTGGCATCAGCCTCTTTCCAAGTAGTATTATATGTATTTCATGGATGTTTAATCCAATTGGTGTCTTAGTGCAACCAATACAAGCGACAACATTTTTTTATGACTGGATTATCTGATATGGCAATGGCCCTGTATATAGCGGCTGTAAGAGCAGCGTCTGCCATATTTGTTTTTCCAGTCCTAACTCTTTTTAATGAAGGTTTCATGGTAGAAAACCTTCACCTTGCTTTGAGTAAGTAAAGTCCAATTAAATTGAAGTCTTCACAACTACTGAAGGTTTCAGTAGAAAACCTTCACCTTTGCCAAAAGCTGGAGACAAATTAGAGAATTTTCCACAAGCAACAGTTTCGTCCTTGACAAAGTCCAAGAAAGTATGAGCAGGAAAAAGAACAATTCCAAAAGAAAAAGCACCATTGTCATACATTACTTGGAACCACATTTTGTTTGAAACATAAATAAGAATTCAAGCTTTGAAAAATAAATTATGAGCATCTCAAATCATAATCCTAAAGCAAATTTAGAACATCCAATCCAAAACCAAAAATGCTGTCCACCTAAATAGTACCCCAAGAGAAGATACTAGGCTGTAGTATTTTGCCTCCTCCATGTTATGCTATTTTTTCCCGACTCTCATTTTTAGATCTTGAACCGTTCTACCTTGAGATACTTGGCTCTTGTTACTGAGAAAAACAAAATCCACGAGACATTCTATGTCAAGTAAATCTCTAATTTATTTGAAGCAACTCAAATCGACATAATATATGGACAATAAAGAAAGTGAGACATACTAAATTACATTCCCTTCCATCTTCATTCTTTTGCATTTACATAAAACTATAAATTAGTACACGAAACTCAATGTAAGACTAAAAAAGAGGTATGTAAATCAAGATTCAAGATAAGTTACCTTTCGCTTTTGACATCCAGTACAATTATGACTTTTCAAATGACAATACATGCAAGTTTTTTGTTTTTTCCCCATCTGTAGAAGAATTTAACCTAGTTGCGACTTTTGGACGCCCCTTCGTCTTAACAGGGGCAGCAAGGTCACGAACTAATATTTGATGCATACTTTCTACTGGGAAAATACCTGAACTTGAATCGACGTGAGTAACTCTTTGAAAACCAGTAGTCAGATCTGCTTTCTTTCTCAACGCTTGCTTTTTTATGAAACTACTAATCCACACATCAAGCTCCTGTATGGGAACTGAATCTCTTGCATCTTCAATTGCTTGCGCAAATTTAGCTCAAACAGATCACAAAGCTAAGGGTAGGATTGAGCATTTAAACCCTTGAAATTGATCCAACCGTGAAAACCGAACCAACCAATTCATCTATTTCCAAACTGATTTAAAAAATCAATCAGTTTGGTTTTTTTTTCCAAACTATATATTCGGTTTGGTCGGTTTGGTTCAGATTTTTTTGAAACAGCATAAACCGAACCAACCTTATATACTATAACATATCTATTATTCTACCTAATCCTAGTTATCTAACCACTCATATAAAATGATGTAACACACATTTTTCATTTGCCGCCTACATCTCACTAAGTGTTATTAATTATAATAAAAATTCAGCTTTTTTAAATCTATTTAGCATGTATATATTATTATTTTGGGGGCCTAAACTTGCCCAAAATTGAGTTTGGCCCAAACCGATTAAACCGTCCAAACCGATCCGTTCAATCAGTTCAACCCGTAGTAATTGAACCGTTTAACCACAGTTCGGTTTTTCTTTTCAAATCGAGGTTGGTCAGTTCAGTTTGGTATTCAACCTTCAAACCGAACTAACCGAACCGTGCTCACCCCTAGTTAAGGGGCACGTCCCATTTTTGTCAAGAGATTTATTCTCTCCCTCTAACCTACTACCAACATCTCCTACCTTATACTTAGCAGCAATCATCCATCTAGGCAATATGTAGTGCTTAGGTTGGCCGATTAGCTTCTTATTCTTCATAATATAAAGTATATGCTTACAACATGATTCCTTCCATCTCAAATTTAGCACATGAGCATGTAGCTTAGAATCAACCGATGAATGGTAGGAAACTATTTTTCATTTATCTGTCTCAACAATTATAGATCCACCGTGTATGTTATGAGCTCGACATCCTTACTTAGCATCTCGTGAGAGCAATCAGCGCTAGACATCCACTCTTTCAGAAAGATCTCAAATATCTGACGGGGGGGGGGGGGGGTAGCACTTTCCCGCCGTTACTTCGATTGGATGACTAGACAATAGCACATCTTTCTAGTTCATCGTATTAAAATCCTCATCTTCTAATACAAACCTTCAAAACTTTACTGCTTTATCATATTGCACAACAAACTCATTCAACATTGTACTTGAATTCACATACCCATCAAAAAAGGAATGCATACTCTCATTTCTTTCGCTTGTGGTCGTGCCGACAAAGAATGTATCTTTCAAGTATGTCTTCGTCTACTTTTGATGTATGGTATACATGTTCAGAAGCCAACTATTTTCTTTCAATTCATACGTTTCATTTAAAGTTTTCCACCTTGACTCAAATTACAAAATGGCCTGACCTTTTATTCATAACACTATGTGTGACTCGTGAAAGTCAACACAACAAGAACGTAATGATTGTAGATGCTCCATGATGTGCTTTTTTACGTGCCATGCGCAACAACGATGTCGAGCATTTGGAAAGACTTTAGCAAATTCCTTGCACATAACACCATCATGGTCGGTAATGATTGCTATCGGGGCTTGCAAAAAGTGCTCAAACACCATCCTCCAATAACGCAGCTCCAAACAATGTAGATTGTTGACGGTGATCCACTCCAATAAATGGAGAAAATAGCATCTTATATATTTTTTATCATGTAAGTCACGTCAAACACAAGAAAATCACCAAATTGGGTGCATGAGGCCCTTGATCTTCCGTCAACCCAAAAAAACTCTCCTTGAAGATCGCCTTGAGCCAAATCTATGGCAAAATAATGGCTACCATCTGAAACGGCCTTGTCTTGAAAATGCTTAACAATCCCGTAACATTCTCGTCCAACATTATTTTTTCTTTCACTGCTAATGATACTAGAGCACTGTTTCATAGTGATATTAGTCTTCTCGCTAGGTTTCATAGCATTCATAATCATTATAATTTGAGCAAGTTTGAAGCCTTTTTGATCAAGTGTATATACTAGTCGTTTGCATGCCACAGAACGATGATACTTGTTGTGCGACAATGCTTGACTACTTTTTATGGGGTAGCACTGAGAAGATGATTACGAATATCTTCAAACTTGTTCACGACCCATATGTCAAGCTTCTTCAATAGTGTAATTTGCATCATCACCCCACAACCTGTTCTTGTATCTCTGTGACGTTTTAATTGCTTCCCAAGCTGCCTTTTATCATCTAATTTCTTGAAGCCTTGCTTATTGCACACAAATTACCTCCTAAATATCTCAATTGTCATCCTATTCTTATGTGAACAGTGGATACAGGTAGCAAAACCCTTCACCAGTGCATATCAATAATAAAACTTATATGCCTCTTCTTGTTTGCCAAACACTTTTTCCATAATAGTTTCTTTACTATATTCCTCACATTCCCTAGATTGTTCACCATCACGCATTTCACCCTCGTTCTACTGAAACAGAACAACATCTAAATCCCTAAATTCTTGACCATCTTGTATTTCACCATTGTCAATGATATGCATTTTATCACCGCCATTGCTATATGTACTAAGCCCTAAATCCCATTCTTCATGATTTTTATCCCCCACTTCATCTTTGTGGGCAATATCGAATAGCTCACAGTCGATCACTGGCTGAAAACATGGCTATAAAGATGCATCAGCCATTTGAACATCGTCCCCCATGTAGTATTGTATGCATTTACATACAATTTGTGCCACCCTTAATCATAACATGAATTCAGAAACATATATTTTGTTCGTATGCGATGTGGGCAATTCAAAAGGCGTGAACAAACCCGTTGAAAAATCAAACAAATGGTCGGCGATTTGCAAAGCGAAAAGGAAAAATAAGTGAAAGAGAATCTGAAAAGGTTTAAGTGAGGGAGAAGGGAAGACTCAGCGGTGGCTATTGTAGGCAGGCAGTGGCATGGAAGAAGAGGAGGTGGCAGCAAAAGATGGAAAAGTGGAGGGGAACGATGGAGGCAAGAGGCAGCGAGGGGTGGCTCTCCATTATTCCTATGGGAAGGGAAGAGATGGCCGGCAGTGTGGTTGAGCTGGCGAGGCAAGTGTGCAGCGTTCGAGAGAGTGAAGACTAAGCGTACAGATAAGAGAAGCTAAGGGAGGAGAAGAAATTACCTGAAAACAAAAGTTTTAATACCTATCGTAAAACTACGTCGTTTTGATAACATGCCAAAGAAAACTTTTATGTGGCATAGCGACATAAGTCCTTTGCCCTATTAGAAAAGTTTCGGTATGTTTTGAATAAGTATCTAAAGTTTGGGGGTGTTTGTGTAAAATTCCAATCAGGATTTCCTAAATACCTTTTCTTTTCTTCAGCAACAGTGTTGCTGCACAGTGCTGTGTTATTACTGCTGCTCCTTGCATTTTCTCTCTTCATTTTATCCAAGGTAAGCTCTGATTTGGAATTTAACCCCCTAACTAGGTTTGTAACGGATTTTTGTCATCATAGGTCACATTAAACAAAAAATTATTCGGATGATTGATTAAGCCCTAGAGTGTTTGTTTTTGACATATATCATTAAATTTAGAGTGACGTCGGTTGTGCTAGGATTTAACGCATCAATTACTTGAATTAAGGTAAGGAATTTTTTATTTTTGCTGTGGTAGAGGGTTTTCCTATTTTTACTAGACCTGGCAAAAAAAGGCCCGGACCCGCGGGTAGATCCGTACCGGGCCAAAAAACCCGGGTACGGGTCCCTATTTTGAATACCCGCTGAAATCAGACCCGTACCCGAACCGACCCGCAATTTTCGGGTCGGTCCGGGTCGGATACGGTTTACCCGCACAACCCGTTTTTTTAACTATATAATGAAGTGCTAGGGTTTCTTTCACTCATTCTTCTCTCCTATTTTCTCTTGCGCCGCTCTTCCCTCACTCCTGAACTCTCTCTCTCCCTCTCGGACGACAGCCAAGCCCACCATTTTTCCCACTCACCGGCACTGGCCAAGTCCTCCCGCAGATCTCTGACCACCATCGACCATAGGTCTCCCGACTTCACGCCGATTATCCACACGTATGAAACCGTTTTCCATGGCTTCTCAGTAAAGCTTTCGACTTCAGAGGCTCGGAAGCTTGAGAAACTGTCGGGTGTAGTGGCCGTCTCAAGTCCGGCACGTGCCAATCAACCGGTCGCCAGAGTTTCTCGGGTTGAAGACCACTGACAGTACCGGGCTGCTTAAAGTCTTGGATTTTGGGTTGGATCTAGTCATAGCAGTGATCGACACTGGGATCTGGCCAAAGAGGCAGAGCTTCAACGATCAGATCAGATTTATATTATTTGTATTTGTATTTTGTATGTATTTAAGTTTTTTAATACTTCAGAAGTAGGAATTAATTTGTAGGTAATGTTCTGGTATTTTTGTTGAGATTATTGTGCTTATTGAATTGTTTTGTCCGGAGATAGGAGTGATTGTGTTGGAATTGAAAATCTGAGATCCATCACTTCCCTGTAGAAATTAAACTTGATAAGTGATTGTAGTCTACTGCCAAGACCCGCGGGTAATACCCTACCCGCCAGGGTAGGGTACGGATCCCAGATTATTGTACCCGGGAAAACCCGGGTATAAATTATCCGACCCGTAATTATCCGGATCCGGCCGGATATTACCCGTACCCGCGCGGGTCGACCCGTTTGCCAGGTCTAATTTTTACAGGCCATTCGTGGTCGTGGTGGAAGCCGAGCTGCGTCCACCTCAGTGGCTCCCACCTTGTCATTGCCCACTGATGACGAGGCACATAGTACGAGCATCTAGCAGGTGGGTCCCAGTCCCAGCCCCAACCACTGCCGTAGCCCCAACCCCAGCCTTAGGCCGAGTTCTCTCACCCGATCGGGAAACCACTTTTTTTATTGTCGCTCAAGCATACCAAGGTGTTAAATTCTCTCAAGTGAGTAAAATTATCAAAACACCTTAGACTTATTTTAAATTACTAAATTACACCGAGCTTAATGTACCATATCACACCCAAAATTAACCCTAAAATACTCTTAATTTGAACCAAACGAATCGGATCCCTCAGACGGTCAAACTTAAACGATAACCCCGCACACTCTATGACACATTAAGATATCCCAAATTCATAATAAATTCTTATAAAATGCTTTTATAACTTAAAATAGCATAATAATTAAAAATATGAATTTTTTAAATTTTTAAATATTTTTGAATTAAAATAATTTTCTTAAATACCAGAAAAGCCCAAAAATAGCCATTAATATTTCTAGGTCAAAACAAAATCCTATAATTTTCATTATAGCCTTAAAATATATGAGAAAAATACAGAAACTAAGATTAGGTCCAAAAAAATCATTAAAACAATTTTTAAATAATTCATTTTTCCTAAAGAAATGCGATACACAAATCATATTAGATCACCTCTAAAATTCTGAAACTTAAACTGAAACATTACAATCATATACCTATGCTCTGGGATCTTTTTTGTCACGACCCGAACTCACGGGTAGGCCCATGAGCTAGATCCGTGATCGCCCGTTGACCCATTCGAACATTCACTCAAGGCTCTTTTAGGCCTTACTACAATCTGTATACAAATCTAGAGCCATGCATTTAACTAACACCTTAAGAAGACTTCTAAAATAATACTTATAAATCTCTCAAATATGTCTTTACTGATTTCCTCCATGAATGGCTAACACAAGTCATAGAAAATTTCATAGAGATCTAAGCTCCGAACAATTCTCAAAATATAAACAAAAATAGTACTATAATTAAATTCGACTGCTAACAATTTTTCAAAAGTTAAATTCCTAACGATCATCTCCTGCGACTCCATTCTCGTTACCCTCATAGTTCTCGGGTTCATCTAAGTGATCATTTATAAACATTTATAAAAGGGTGAGCTGGGGGCTCACTATACACATACCATATCCTAAAATAGGTTTTGGGTATTTCAAAACATGCCATGGGTTTTTCTTTTCAAATTTAGGAATTCAATATCACCATAACAATATATTCTTCAATATACATACATACATACATACATACATACATACATACATACATACATACATACATACATATATGCACTTGTACCAAAAGAATCTCAAACCGGAGTATGATAATTAAGAAAACTCATTAGCAACTATCACAATTATTCACAACTTGGTATACTGCGGTCAGCATATGGTCCCACTGACTAGGACCCAGAAACCCTCATTTACCTGGGATAAACAATATTATGGACGCAAGGACGAATCATAATGCAATAGTATTGTGTCAACGTATGGTTCCATTGACCAGGACCTGGAATCCACTTTCTCTCATGGATATGGGGCACAACAACCAAAATTTAACCTTTCAACAATACGATCCACACTGAGTTCTCAAAACAACACAATACATACCATGGCAATTTTTATTTCATGTTTCTCATCAAACCAATTTCACAATAACAAAAGTATAACAAATACTTAGAACTTTCATTTGGTAAAACCACGTATACACACATATATTGGGAAATAGGTTGTACGGAGGAACATGTTAGGAGTACTTACCTCAATAGCTAAGCGGTTCTGGTTTCCAAGTCTGTCCTAACTCTTGTCTATTGGAATCTAAACAATAAATCATCTGGATGTTATTTATTGCCGTTCAATTATGCATAAGTGCTAAATTTTTTCAAGCGAGTGGATTTTGTCAAAATATCCCTAGACTTGTGTAAAATTATCAATTTACCCTTGATGCCTAACACCATTACACACCCATAATTTACCCAACCCATCTTTTTTAAACGAATAGGTACTTCTTTATATATATATATATAAAAATGGTCTTTGTGAGAATTTTCCGCTCGGAACCTTAAACCGCTCCTTAAATTGAGTGTTAAGGTTCTTATTTTAAAAATATATCAAATGGTGCTAGAATGCCACAAAATTTCAGGCTCTCAAGCATCTCTATAAGTTCAAATTACTGTAAAATTTTTAGCTAAATATAAGTTCGTTTACTATACCAACTAATTCAAAAAACCTCTTTTTAAAATAAAATTATTTCAGGCCCTTTACATACCCAGAAAATTCTATGTCAAAGGTTTCACAAAAAGAAGAGGAGTTTTAGTTTTGTACTTTGCCTAAATCTATTTAGAAGTTGCCTTTAAAAATATCTTGGTAAATTATTGCAATAGTAAAGCGCTACGCGATATTTGATCGAGCACTACTCGACTAACAACGCTAAAAATAGCAAACGGCTTTAAAGAATTTCAAATTTTTGGGAAATACACTATCTTAGCTGCATAAGATTATTGTAAAAGTTTCAAAATTTAATAACTTAATTTACGATTTTAAAAATCACCAGAATCTCTTGTGCGGAGAAAATCATTTAACATGCTTGCCAAACTTAAAAAAATACAAAAACATTTCAGGTTGTAGGTCCTACACAAACAATATGAGTTACTCTTTTGGACTTTGTCCAAATAAATTTCTAGATATATCTTAAAAAATTGGGGAAAGAAACTGCTAAAGCTTAATGGTTTTTAGCGATACTTTTGAGTTCATAGTTTAAAACAAGGTTTTTCCCTCTCTCCGTGAAGCATCTTCTTCCTCATACAAATCCAGCAGTCCTCTTTTACCCGAAACCACCTCACACCCCTCTCACTTTCACTCACCCCCTCACATAAACACACTTTCACAAGTTTACAACACACTCATATATACAATACACACATATGCTACCCAACTAAAACACATTCATGTACATGATATATATATATATATATATATATATATATATATATATATATATATATATATCCCACTCTCAAACACACTTACACATAGTAATTCCACACCTACAATAACACTGCCAGCAGCCATTCAGGTTTCATCACATGGTACCAGTTTCTCTTCAAATCCTGATGTCCATAACTTTGCTATCATTCATTTTAAATTGGGTCACCACTATCAAGAGATACATGCTCCTCTCTCACTATCGACAGCATACTCACAAGACCCACAATACCTACACCCATATGAACACATACACCACTCACATAGAACACATAAACTGACGCACAACACAACTCTCTTGTCCGAACCATGGCGCGCCGCAAACACATGTTTACGGTAGCCCCCATTTCCGTCTTACAACCACCACAAACCCACACTTCTATACCCATTTTATCCATTGTTTCTCCGTTGTTCCTTTCTTTATAGGCAGCCCCTCATGGTTGTCTCTACCCCATCACACAGCCGCATACAACCACGACAGCCACCGTGGCGACCCCTTCACGAATTCCCTCCCTTTTCTTCACTAAAATAAATCAATGTACAGAAATAAAATTGTGCCTATATGTTACAATATACACAAAAGACATTGAAAATTTTCAAGAGGCTTACCGAGACGTCGCTAACTTCACCGGAGTTACTATCCACTGATTCCTCTCTCCCTTTCACGAGCACATACCCCACCTACTCTCCTCCTCTTTCTCTTTCTTTATCCCTTTTCTGTAACTGAAGGAGAGAATATTATTTTCCTTTTCAATTGTATCCGAATTTCCCCACATAAGGTAAGAAAAATTTTCTCCATTAATTTTCTCCTTGGTTCCCCCTCTTTCCAAAATAAAGATTTGACTTATTTTTTTCAAATAAATCAAAATTTTATTTTATTTTATGTATTTATTTATTTACTAATCTGTTTCACTAATTGACGCTAAAAGTTGATAGCAATAAAAATATCGTACTAAGTATACAAAATAAATATCGTCATTAACAATTTAAATTAACCGATAAAAATATATTGGAGTTCGGAGCATTACATTCTCCCCACCTTTAAAAGAATTTGGCCCTCCAAATTTACGTACCTGGAGATTAAAACAAGTGAGGGTATTTGCTTCCAATTTCGTCTTTGCACTCCCAGTGGCCTCCTCAACTGCGTGGTTCCTCCAAAGAGCCTTTACTAAAGGAATCTTCTTAATTTGAAGTATCTGCTCTTGACGGTCCAGAATCCGAACCGGGTGTTCGATATAGGTGAAGCCCTCCATAATCTGCAAGGGCTCCAGTTGTAATATATGTGTGGGGTCTGGAACGTACTTTCTCAACATAGACACATGGAACACATTGCAGACACTGGCCAATTCTAACGGTAGGGCTATTTGGTAGGCGAGGGAACTAACTTTGTCTAGTATCTCAAAAGGTCCCACATACCTAGGGCTCAATTTTCCCTTCTTCCCAAATCGTAGTACTCCCTTCACTGGTGACACCCTAAAAATACCCGGTCGCCCACTTGGAACTCCAACTCTCGTCTACGTATGTCTGCATAACTCTTTTGTCTACTTTGAGCACCCTGTAACCTCTCTTTAATTACTTTGACCTTCTTTGATGTTAGTTGCACCAACTCTGATCCAAACAGTTTTCTTTTCCCTACTTTGTCCCAACATAGTGGTGATCTGTACTTCCTACCATATAGCGCTTCCAAAGGGGCCATCCCAATGCTACTCTGGTAACTGTTGTTGTAAGATAATTCTATCAGCAGTAGAAGATCATTCCAGCTGCCCTTAAAATCTAGAACACAAGCCTGTAGTAGATCTTCCAATGTCTGGATAGTACTTTCTGACTGACTATCTTCCGGTGCTAAATTGTAGCCGAGTACTGAATGCATGTTGCAAACTTTGCCAGAATTTGGACATAAAATGAGGGTCCCTATCCAAAACAATTGAGACCGGAATGCCATGCAAGTGTACTATCTCCTCCACATAGGCGGTAGCCTACTTGTCCATCGGATAGGTCATCCGCCCCACGCTGGTTCCTCTACTTCTATGGGTTCGACCTCATGTATATTTGATAATAGCGTTTAGTCATAATGTTAGACTTATATTTGAACTGTTAATGTTGGTGTTTTGTAAGATCTCGTCGAGGCCGGGGCTAGACAAGCGGGCTGCGCATCGATTCCCAACGTAAACCGAGAGTTACTCTCTCAAGGAGGGCCAATAAGTAAAAAATCAGATAATGGAGTACTTATTACTTTAATTCTGATAGTTATTATGCTTCACTTATTTAATGATATTAATGTATTTCTTTATCAAGATCCTAGAGTATCCGGCAAAGACGAAGATCGGCATCCTTGTGAAGGGCCGATTCTTTGAGCCACTGCTGTACTGGAAGGACTGGGATGCCGGGATGAGGGAGGAGTGACTGGTATGGTTTTCCTTTTTTCTCAGTTATTATTTGTTTAATTAGTACGTAAGATTTAAATTAATCGTGCTGATTGTGTGATTGGATGCCTTGCAGGAGGGGTTCGAGTTTAAGTCGCTTGAGCAACAGGTGTTGGGACGACAGACATTTTTTTGCCTATATCGGCAAAAATTATTGGCGACGGGCTACATGATGCACGGGAGCAGGCGAGGAAGATGTTGTCGAGGGTGCCCCAATGGAGGAGCGGAAGGGGTATCTCTTTTACTGGATCTCACCATCTGTATGGGGACAAATTGTTGATAAGTGGATCATTGATCCAACTAAGGAGGTGAAGAGTAAGAGTGGGAAGGAGAACAAACAGGACAAAGATCCTTCGCACAAGAAGGAGTCGATCCCTCACGATGTCGTCTGACACAAGAATGCGACTGAGTACCCAAACCTGGAGGTAGATGAGGTCTATGCTCTGACATATACTCATACGCACGTGAGGAAGAAGGATAAGGATGATGTACATCAAGTAGGGGATTTCGTTTCAAATATTTTTCGGTAGATCGATTTAAGTTACAAATTAATTTGTTTATGTTAAAATTTTTACTATGTATTTGATGTTTGTTGCCATAATGTCTTCAATATCAAATCACTATTTTGCAGGCCTCGTATGAACATATCAGGGGATCTGAGCAGCAATCTGAACAGCAATCAACGTCCACAAGTACGGGTATGAGTACCAGGGGATTGAAGCGGTGGCTGGATACACTGAGGGTCGTCAAAGAGGCCGAAAAGGCGTACACGGCCTACCCCAGCACGACTACACGTGTTGTGCTAGGAGCATCCCCACCCTCTACTGCCCTTCTACAGATACATACACCAACAGTGAAGCTACATTTACTTGAGGACGATATCCGTTACATTGCTAAGGAAGTGTTCAGGATGATCAGGGCATGTGAGGATCAGGTATAGAACAGTTATTTTATGAATTCAATATATATATATATATATGAACTAAACACGACTTACAATTACTATCGATATTAATGTGTCCGTGCCTTTACTTGCAGGGCACTGTTATTTCTGGACATACCAAGCCAGATCTGAATGACAGTAACCCCGTGGACGACGACGATCGGCAGGATCCAGATTTTGGTCTCGCCGAGCCCGGAGCCTTTCCCCTTTCGTGCCCTCCTAGACTTGTGCGGATCCCCTCCCCTATTTGTATCCCTCTCTCGTGCCCTCTTAAACTCTGTATACATTTTATTTTTCAATTAGTATAGAATTTATAAATTTATATATATGTACTGTGTTGGTTTTAGGGTTAAATAATTGTTGATCAACAATTATTTAACCCTAATGTGGATTGAATATTGATTCTTGGATTAAGAATTTGAATTACAGGTTTGGGTATTAAAAAAATTAAAAATTAATTTGACTTTTAGCCGTAGATTATATTCTGTCGCTAAAAGTATTTAGTTAAAGTGTACATAAAAACTTTAGCGACAAAAAAATCCGTCGATAAAGATATTACCGTCACTGAAAGTCCTTTCTTTTTTGCCGAGGAAGTTTTAACGACGAAATGATGGTAATATCTTTAGCAATGGATTTTTCGTTGCTAAATACTTTACGAAATTAATAATTAAAAAAATAAACTAAAATACGGAAATTATATTTAGCGACGGATATTTCGTCGCTAATTTTATTAATCAGCTAATTAGTAAATGTGAATTTTTTAGATATGGATTTTCAAATTCCGTCACCAAACTTTTGGCAATGAGGTTATAGGCGACGGACTTTTAGCAACATGGTGTCCATCGCTAAACGGCTTATGCGACGTTTTTAGGCCTTTTAGCGACGGAGACCAATTTCTTCTAGTGAGAGTCGGTTAAATGTGGTTATGGAAGAACCATGCAGTAGTCAAATATTGCTAGAATAACCAAAGCCCCGACATTCAATGCTACTAGTACTCGAGGATCCATTATGATATCCAAAATTCCGAACACCAAGAATTCCATTAACAATGGACCCATCATGGTGTGTCTCCCCATCATAGCACCTACCGAAACTAGTATTTCTTCATCCTTACGGCACCAACATATGATTCAATACTACTAGGAGGATGTTGTCAATATTTATCGTAAGAGCCACAACCCCAACCACTAGAAATCCTATGTATGTGAGCATACACTTTTTCGTGGTGTTTGTTGAACTAGGCCCAAACTTTGTAACTAATAACTTATACCTCGGTACCTCCATGAATGAGACAACTATTCACGTTCATAACTACTAGGACACTTAACCAATTGGGCTAGATGTCGTTGTTATTGCTCAATTCCTTGTTGATACATGATCATTATTATCTTATTTGGAATAATTGTGAACCATATCCTCGTTGTAACAAAATACTATCAATTTGATAGTTATCACCACCATAAGTTGTTCCTCTAATCTTGGTTATAGTACTCCCTTGACTCTCTCCACGAACCAGTTCATCTATTTCTACGTACTATGTTGCTAATATCATTGTCATCATCACCATTAAGTTCATCATCGTCATCAAACAATAATTGACATAGATATTTTGGAACCGTCATCATCATCCCTATCGTCATTGTTACTATAACTTTCTCGCATTAAACTTTCTGTGAGTCTGTGCAATGCTCTATCTTACCAACCCAAGTAATCATTTTGATATTTTTATGGCAAGATGGGTGGGTTTTTTAATCTCTGTTCATACCCTATTCTGGTCGCACCCCAAGACCCGCCAAGGGACCCACTTTGCACGACACATCACCCAGTCAGCGGTCAACTTTTCAACGCTCGAGGGCCGGTCAAAGCAACGCATGCTCAAGTCACGTGAAGCGACTTCGGCGTGCCTTCCATCCCAAGGGGTCGGCCTCCCTCTAGGGTCGGCCTCCCCCAAGGGTCGGCCTCCCTTGGGGGTCGGCCTCCCTTGGGGCTCGGCCATCCCAAGGGGTCGGCCACCCTAGGGGGGTCGGCCTCCCCCAAGGGGGTCGGCCACCCTGGGGGGTCGGCCACCCCGAGGGGTCGGCCTCCCTCTAGGGTCGGCCTCCCCCAAGGGTCGGCCACCCTCGGGGGGTCGGCCTCCCTCTAGGCTCGGCCTCCCCCAAGCGTCGGCCTCCCTTGGGGGTCGGCCACCCCATGGGGGTCGGCCACCTGCCTTGAACACCGACGCCGTCACCTTTGACCCCACCCCATTGTCACGACGACCGTCGCTCGCGGCCGCACTCCGCCATAGTCGCGACAACCGTCGCTCTCGGCCGTGCCCCTTCGTCGCGATGACCGTCGCCCGTAGTCTCGATGACCGTCACTTGTGGCCGCTCTGTCGCCATGACAACCGTCGCTCACGGTCGCGCGCCATCCACGCAACGACCCTCGTCGCTCGGAGATCACTCTGCGACCCTCGTCGCCCGCACTCAACCGCGCCCCATGCGCTGCAATCATGTTATATGCTTACGGGATAGGCTACTCCTCCAGGACACTATCTCCGCCAGGGTGCCTGCGTGACTAGCCTACGTGCTCTGGCACTGGGGCTCGCGTCGGCACCCCTAAGGACTATGACCCCCGGGTCACTCGGAGACGGGAGCAGGTCTTCGGAAGGGCATCTTGCCTAGTCCACCTGGCAGCTGGGCGTCGGGTCTTCCCCGCCGCTGCCAGACCTGTGGGATTCAGTAAGGGCTTGGACTGGAGGCTGGGGCAACGGGCTACTCTGACCATGCTACCGCGGCATGATCAGTCTCCTCAGACAGGCAGAGAGGTGTTGCAAGGGCAGGGCAGCACGAACTTAGGAACCGGCAGTCCAACGAAGGGTCAGTGCGTTGGCCCCCTGGTGACGTGTCGTTCCCAGGGGGCGACACATGTCAACTTATGACACATGCACATTTTTGCCTATAAATAGTGGACTTTGGAGCTTCTTCAAAGATCGGATTCTCATTTGGACTTTTCACTTTCTCTCTCTAAAGGAAACATTCTCTCTGGAATTCTAGTGAGAGAAATACACTTGAACTCCCGTCTACGGACCCTGGACGCCATACCCTCATTACGGACTGCAGACTGTCGGTCCTGTTCATCGTCACCTTGCCTGCGCAGCACTGCCACCCCTCACGACCTGTCTGGGGAGCCTTGTCCTCGGCCCTTGCGCCGTCCTTGCTGTCTCCCACGTTGCCTACCTGGAAGCCAACTCAGACCGCATCCTTTGTGGCACCTCCACGTATTATCGAACCATTTCCGGCACCATCAATCTCATATTTAGTCACAAGTATATCATCATTCCCAAACACATGATTAAAATCTATCGGGTTGTAGCAATTCTTAATATCTTTGCTAAACATCAAATTTCTAACTCGAAGTTGCATATTCTTATGCACATACATTAACTTCCATTGCTTAACAATTCTGAAGCTTTCTGTGTAAAAGTGTCCACATGCTCTCTTTCGCAATGCTAAGATGAATGTGTTCGGCTAAGGACTTTAACGATATATTCTTCTCGAATTAGGTGCTTGATTTTCATGACTGACGATGTGCATTTGAAAAATCTAGTTTCTGGAGTCGCCGTCTAAGTTTTAACTGGAAAACAAGAAAGCCCTAAAAACAACTCTAGATCACTAATTCAGCTAACCTAGTCTAGGTAACCCTATATTCAGATTCAGGGACTTATTTGTATGGCGAGAAGAGGTTAGGCAGCTCATCATAGCCTCCTTAATTTTATCATGATTTCATGAATTTTATTGAAATAAGAACAACCCCTAATTATACTTAACTATTTTGTCCAAACTCAACATCCGACATTAAGCGGTGTAAAAGGTCGAAGCAATTAGGATCAAAATCTCATAGTTCTAACCCTAGGGGAAGCAACTTAAACTCTTGTCAATATGTTGTTTTATGAAAATAAACTCATGACTAAATTTAATTATCTGGGTATGAGAACAAAGTAGTTTCTAATCTATGGACCAAAATTTAATTGCAGGGAGGGAATTTACTTTAACTAAAAAAGTGAAAGAGTGCTACCTTTTGATCAGTTTGAATGTATCCACGATGCAATAAGATTGAATAGAGAGTTTATGAGTATGTGTACAGAGAAGGGGATCCAATATATAAGAACTTCAATTAAAAGCCTCACAGAGACTTTTTAGAACTCTAGATTTTTCTCTATCTTTAGGATTTGCTTGAGGGTTGTTTAAATAGAGGTCTTTGGGTCTAGGGTTTAGAAAAGTTGCATCAAAAGATTAGGACGTAGCTCTAACCATCACCAAAAAAATATTAAAAGACCTAAATGCCCCTCTACTGACTGGTATATTTTAAAAGCCAAGATGTACCGGCCGGTACAATTTTGCTTAAGAATTTATTTTAAAGCCATATTCTAGAAAGAAAATCTTACCTATCATAAAAATTATATGTGAATTATATTAGAATAGACCTAAGACCCAATCTGATCAAATTGACTGATCTAAGATAAGCCGAACATACATACACTGATTGGACTGAACTAATCTAAAAGATAAAATGAGCCTTCATCAAAACCTTCTTTTTGGTAAAATTGGTAGCTCGAGTATTAGAAGCATGTCTGTTTATTACTACTATTCTTTTATTGCAGTTAGAGAAAAATGGTTAAGATGATAGTCCACGATAAGTAATTTTGGTAAATGAAGATGTCAAAGCAAAGTAGAACACAGACAAGTTTATTTAGGCGGAACCGCAAAGTCTTCTCACGTATGCCCTTAGGTCCACCACGCTTGATGCCACGTTAGTTGTCCACTTACATGTCGCAAGTACTTCTCTTTTGCTTTATTATTTGCCAGCTTTAGCCACTTGGACCACACTCTCGTAGCCAAATCCCCACTCCCATCCTTCCTTTTAGGAAACACTTTCTTCACCAGAATCCACCAACAAAAATATTTGTTTTCAACTTGGTCCATTATTCCCATTCTTAAATCATACTCCCAACACAAGCTATCTTTAGATACATTCTTGTTGCTACATCTGCCATAGGTCAATTACCTCTTTCTTGGAAGAATTACAGGAACAACCTCAAACACCGAAAGGAAGACGTGATTATACACATCCATCAAAACACACACACACACACACACACACACACACACACTATATGTATTCACTTCACCCTCCAAACATTTCCTTCACAAACATTTCACAAGTTACATCTTCATACACACATATATACCACACCTACACTCATGGCTCCTTTACAAAATGCATACCAAAATTGTAATGTAAACCCACCATTTCACCCCATCAACAAACACATATATACACTACATCATACACTCATACAAGTACTACCCAGCTTGAACCAAAAGAATACACTACACCCACTGCCTCATGGCTGTGGGTTTCCTCCTGCCCAAATTTCATACACAGCTTCCATAACAGCCCCTCATGGCTGCTCCTTCACGCACAGCTCTCTTCCTCCTCCCTTGCACACACTCAAAAACATAAACACAACCCCCTTCTCACATGAACACACACAACTCCATTTTTATGCTCCCTTTTCAGTCCACTACACACACATATACACAAATCTTGCACACACCTACACTCCATCACACATAACACACACTCACCTTGCACCTCACACCCAATCATACATATTACGTGCAAAACCCACACCATGCCGCAACTGAACACACCATACGCACACACAAACACACATCGTTCACGAAACAAAAATACGGCTGCATCCCCAATCTTTCTGTCTCTACCCGCTGCCCTTCCCTAGTTGTTTCTCTCAAGCCCCTATACACCCTTTAAACTGTAAAAATTTCAGCACAAAGAAAGACTAAACAAAACTTACTAGAAAGGAAATCGATCACCGAAACTCCTTTGATCCTTTGCCCTTTTCTTCCTCTCTCTGTAACTCTCTCACTCTAAGTGTATCTGATGAAAAGAAAAAAGACACACACACACCCACACACACACACACACACACACACACACACACACACACATATATATATATATATATATATATATATATATATATATATATAACCATAGGTTGGCAATTCAATTTCCCAAAAGTCCCCTAAATTTGCGATAGTCACTTTAATTTTTACCCCAAACTTTCTTTTATTACAAAAAGTCCAAAAATAACTATTTATGATAGATTTTATGTGCTAGAAAAATTGATTAATGGGTTGTTACGCTAGTTACCCCGCTTCACTAATCGTGACTAAAAGTCGCTAATTAAAATTATTGATGCTAAATAACAAATAGCATCGCTAGAAGTTGTTAATATAATATCAGTGTTAACGATGAAGTACGAAATTATCGCTAAAGGCTTCTAAAAATATCATTAATGCTAATCGTCACTAATACTTCAATCAATATCACTTATATTTGCTATTCTTAACTTATAACTTATGGTTTTCCAAAAATTTTGTCGCTAAAGGTTGTCAAAAAAATTTCTAGTTACGCTAATCGCTAATTTTTAAAATAACCAGTTAAAATATATCGGGATATTACAATCTTCTCAATCGCTGCAACTGCTAATGCGAGGTTGAAGCTCCTATCTTGCCCAATGTTGCAACTCATCATGAACTATTGTAGTGCCTCCGTGTTGGCCATGTCGAGGAGCTTAAAGACGGTTGCTCAGTGTTCCTTGACATAGCCCTACCGTAAACCTATGTGCCTTAACATCCTAAGCTTACAATACGCCTCTAGCTCAACATTCTTAGAATCAAATTGTTTCTTAAATTTTTCTTTCAGTCATCTCCGAAGTGTTAACCTTGCACCTATTTTTCTCCTTGTCGGCACTATGACACATCCACCAAACTGTTTCGATGTGTCCTTTAGGTATAGGACCGCGACTTGGACTTTTTCACCCTAGGTCTACAATTTTGAGTGCCTCAAAGTAATGCTCCACACCTAGCACAAAGTTTGCTACGGTGATTGCATCTCTCGTGGCACCATAGGCCTCGTGTTCGCACCTTTACTGCAAGCGTGGAAGCCTATTATGCCACCCTTGGTATTATTGGCAATGGGGCAATCTTGCAGCATTTTAGTTCGGTAACGTAGTTCAGCCACTTCATGCTCTAGTGCTTCCTTTTTCTCCCTCTCTTTGTCAATGACAATGAAGAGAGGCATGGTGTTAACAGTCGACCTTACCTCGGTGTCCTCCTCAAGTGCTTCCACACGAAGCCTAGAACTTCCTCTTTCTTTAACTTGATGAAAGAGTAATTAAACTTTTGGTGCATTGGCGTGCTCTGAGCTTTTGTTTGAACTTGGTCGATGAGCTCTCTACGGACTAATGTTTTTCTTTTATGGTGACTCACAATTGAGCAACTAAGTTATTAAGGTCTGCAATGGCCTCGGGGTTCTTGTTACCCTTCTTCAACACATCGGTTGCCCTACTCAGTCATCTTTACTTTGCAGCCTCTCCTAAGAAATGATTGCTCTAATATCTTAAGGAGTTATAATGACCCCTTTGAGGACTCTAACTGCATTTGAGTCACATGACATAAAGCTCTTTGTACTTGTCATGATCCAAAACTGCTATTGCAAATTATTTTTATGGAAAATGCACGGTGATTACTCTCTCATCTTATGACCAATCTCTGAGGCCTTGCCTGAATTAACAATTGATACATGTTAATACTTCACCTTCTTTTCTCTCCCCACTCTCTTAATTTTTTTATTTAGCAAGAGCTATCAATACTTACAACATAAATATTTTGAGAAGAATGGCATTGGACATCTACAAGAAATATTTAAATATACATTTATCTATGATGGTATATAATACCCCACACCCGCACCTAGAATACAATTTATGGTGAATCTTAAAATTTTAGTTATTTCTTTAGTGGCAGTTGTGAAAATATACATTAACTAGGGTCTTTGGCGACGATTATCACAAATGGTATTGATTTTGACCTTTAGCGACCATTAATAATGCTTTTAAGCTCACAAGTTAATGAGGCGTGAAGAATGTAATGCCCTAAACCTTTTATTGGTCGATGAAAATTTTATTTTTAACTTTAATCTAAGACTATTGTGGCTTTTTAAAAGGAATGTGGGTGAGATGAGAACACTAGCTAAGTGTGGGGGGTCTTTAGAATTATTTCAACCTAGGGCAACCATATATAAAGGAAGTCTTAAGAGGGCAACCGTCCTAGCAGATCTGCCAGCCCTTGTTTCACGTGAAAAAAGAGAGAGAAAGGAGGGAAAAACCAAGCTAGGGCAAGGAAAAATTCAAGGTAATGAAATCCCTAAACTCTTTCTTTAGTTCATCTATGATTTTGGATGTTACATATGTTTTTGTTGTGAAATTGGTAGCTTTTGTGGGTGTGTTTGAGAAGAAGGCTACTATAGAACAACATAAGAATGAGTTAGGGCTTTTGTCATATATCCTTGATTTTAAATCCAATTGATATGAATTTACACTTTCTGAAAACCTTAGGGCCTGTACGCTTACAAGATTTTTTTTCTGTATTCTATATTCTGTTTTTGGTTTCCAGAATTTAGTATTCAGTTCTAAAATCGTATTGTGTACTTTTACTTTTTTCCGTATCTACTTTTTCAATTTTTTCTGTACGTTTATCATTTTCATTTTCGTTTTCACCAACTTTTTTCCGAACTAATTCATTAATGGACCCCACTATTTTCATTTCTAGGAAGACCCAGTGAAATGGGTGGTCTAGTTTGGTGAGTGTTTGTTGAAACAGGGTGGTAGATATGAGGGAGAAGAGGTGGTATTCTGATAAGGAGAATACAGTTCAAGAAAAAAGGTGAAAACACCCTTTGGGTGTTTTCAGCTTTTTTGATACTATTTGAAAATTTTATCCAAAACGGAACCGAAAAAACGTAAACATACACGAAAAAAGCATCTTTTCGTCATCATTACAAAAATAAAACTGAAAAATGAAACGTACAGCCCCTTATTGTGTCATATTCAACTTTGTAGTTTTGAGTTTTCTTAGAATCTCACGTTTGCATATTGAAAAATGACCTTAAAATCAATTTACTGTAGAAGTCCAAAATTTTTGGGTTTTGGCACCCACTTCAATTTATCATTAATTACTCATGATATTTTTGTGAAATTTATATTTCTAGAAACCTCAAAAATTCCTATTCAACTTTTTAGTTTTGAGTTTTCTGATATTCATAGTATTTTGACTCCAAAATAATTATTTAACAAAATTAGTCTACACAGAGATGTGTTGTTTTGATCAACCATTTTGATTTACTGTAGAGACGTCACTACTGTGATACCCCAGAAAATATCAAAAATTAATCTAACCGTGAGTTTGATTACGTAAGGGATGCTATTTTTATTAAGTAGCAATATGTTAGTTATGATTAAGTGTTAGGGAGCTAAATAGAGGGTTAGTGTGGTTTTGGGGGTTAAAATATAATTTTGGAAAGTTAAGGGGCAAAAATATAATTTTAAGAAATATGGTGAACGGGATGCATATTTTTATTAAATAGTGTCATTTCGATGATAATGAGGTGCTAGGGGGCTAAAGGTGGGATTCAAGTGATTTTGGGGTCAAATTGTAATTTTCTAAAGTCGAGGGTCAAAATGCAATTTTAAAAACTTGAGGGGCTATTTTGCAAATTTCAAAAATTAGGCCTTATGTGTCAATTTTTCATGAATTTTGGTGTAAGGGGATGCCACCTCATGTGGTGACTAATCTCATGTTTTTATATGATTTTAATTGATTTTATCCTAATTGGAAAAAGAAAAAAAAAACAAAACAAAACAAAACGAAAGGGAAACCTTTCCCTTTCGGGAAAGAAATAAGAACAAGAAGGAAGAAGCAGGAAATAAGAACAGAGAGAAGCAAGCTTCAGGCAAGGATGAACAAGGGAAGAGAGAGGATAAAAAGAAAGGAAATTGGTGAAAACGGATGGATTTTCTCATAAGGGTATTCCCTACTTCCTTTGGATGATTTTATGGGTTAAATTCGTGGGTATTTGTATGCAAAAATCAGGTTCAAAGTGGGCATGTACATAGCCGTGAACACGGTTGTGTATTGGGTGTTTATACATGTTGTGTTGGTTGTTTTGGGGGTGTGTAATTAGGGGTAAGGTGTAAGTGTTGATGGGTAAATTGATGCGGGTTCAGTGTGTGAGTGTGTGCGCGTTTCAGTGTGTGTGTGTTCTTGAGTTTGTGAGTTACAAGTGAGATTGTGTGTGTGAATTAAGTGTTAAAAAGTGTGTTTAAGCGTGAGTTAAAGTGCAATTAAGGTGTTATAATGCGTTCATAATAACTTGGAATGGATTGGAGGTGAATTAATTGGTGGTTGTGAAGTGGGTGTGGGATGAACATCACGGCTGAACAATGAAAAAGATGATGTGTGTGTGCGTGAAGGTGAACTAGTGTGTGTGTTGATGTGAATAGTGACTGTTTTTGTCACTAAATGTGGAAATTAAGTAATCCGTTTAAAATTTAAAATTTTAAAACTAGTTAAAGTTAGATTCAGCCAAAGTGTAAGAAAGTGACCCAATTATTTTTAGGAGACTTGTATCGTGGAAAAAGTTTAGATTTTTCCAAAGTCGGGAAGAGGGTGAACGGACGCGGGAAGTTTGTAACTTTACGGTAAAATTTAAAATATCAAACGAATGCGATTTTGCAATAAAATTTTATGAGGACCCTAGGATGTCGAGAAGTTCCATTTCTCAAGATTTTGGGTCATTCCAAAGTCGTTAGCTATTTTTGGCCGAACGGGCTTTTAAGCACTCGATCCGGATACCGGTTTAGGATTTTTGGATGAAAATTTTGTAAAATATTTTTTAGCTCAAGAATGACTTCAGGAGGCTTAAAATAGCATTTTAAAGCACTTTTGAGATTTTTTTTATACCCAGAACCCTCAGGGGGTATTTTGATAATTTACCATTCGGAGAGGGGTATTTTGTTAATTTTTGATAAAGTTTTTCCAAAGGACTTGTTAGTCCGGGAAGGGGTGTAAGTCACCTGAAAAGTTGTTTTAAAGTAGCTTTGAGATTTTTGTTGGGGTGATGCTGCCAGGGGGTGTTTTAGTAATTTTGCATAAGTCGAGGGCGTTTTGATAATTTTTCCTTTAAAATTTTCTCAGGGAATATTTGGTCTATAAATGATGCAGTACATTTAAAAATTAGTTTTAAAGCGGTTTTGGGGGTGTTGGTGATGTAGCGGCCATTAGGGGTATTTTGGTAATTTGCCATGTTGACGCTAAATTTTTTAGAACGTACATAATTTAGCGTTCGGAGGGGTGGGAAGCGAGGAATAGTGGTATTATGTCCAAAATGAGGGTTGTTATCGATAATAAGTCGATGAGGCTAGATTAAGGATCCGATTATCAGATCGAATTAATTAGCTATCATAAGATGCTATGAACGGTTAAGTGGGAATGGGTAGAATAAGGAGTGCGTATATGTTGAATGATGACTAACGAGTAGGATATGATTTGACTAGGTGCTGCAGCTCGTTGCGATCAGAGATTGCGAGTTGCTTCGACAATAAGTCAATCAGGTAAGGACAATGCGGTTCGATATGCTAATTCATTGCTCGATTAGCATGCCATATTGATGACGTGTTGTTGGATTCTTATCATAATGATTGAACACCGGTAGTCATTGTGACTGGTATATGCATATTTGAATTGTGCTGTTGAGGACTTAGGGTAGAATAATTTCCTTAGTCCGCCTTGTTGATAGAATTTAATAAGGATGATGTGTGTCCTAGTATGCTATGATTCGATTCGATTAGCATACCTAAAGTTGATAATGATGTTGCGTAGGGGTTATTGTGTGACTATTGTGAGATGTCGGCGGTTATTGATAGCCGATATCTCTTCTCTTTAAGAACACCATTGAGGACTTGTGGCAAACTTCTCCCGAGTTCGCCCTGTCGTTGATGACGATGTTGTTGAGGTCATTGCATGTTGTTGTGAATGTCGGCACTTATTGGTAGTCGACATTTCTCTTATGTAAGAACGTTGTTGAGGACTTACGGTAATCTTTTCCCAAGTTCGCCCTGTTGATGATGTTACGTTGAACTCTTGTTGTTAGGTCTGAACACCGGTTGATCTTTTGATCCGGTATTCCTTGTTGAGCTGTGTTGTTGAGGACATAAGGTGGAATAAATTTTTCCTTCATCTGCCCCATTGATGATGTCTTGTTGCTTGGCTGTAACGTGATTAGGGAAAGCACTCTAAATGAGTTCCCTGCTTGTTGACAATGTCTCTTTTATTTACTCAAGACTGAGATGAACATCCCGTAAAATGAGACATCAATATGAGGAGGATGGCCTATGAATTATGATCACTGTCCAAAGAGGATGAATGTCGCTCGAGCAGAGTTTGTCGTGTCTGGTCGAGTCCTGTCTGTTGTGTCCATGTGCATTGCATTTGATTTTCTTTTGATGTTGATGATTTTAATGATTGGTATTTCAATGATGTTTGCCTTTACGACCTTGGATTTTGGGTCCATTTGCATAGTCGGTCGGTCGGTCCAGTCCATGAGGAGGTGACAGTAATGCTGTCCTGTTAGGCCTTAAAACCGCTCAGTCTAACGAAAGAAAATTTTTCGTTTGACAAGTTATGCTGATGTCGAAAATTTATTGACTACTCTTGATTCATTGCTATCGTTGAGATGATTATTATTCCTCCGAGTCTTTTGAATTATTTGTACACGATACTCCTCGTGTTGTCTTTACTGGGCGATTTGTGCTCATTCCTTATGTTGTATTATGCAGGCTATAAGGTTGATCAAGGAGAACCTTCTAGAAAAGAGAAGAGAAACAAGCTAGAAAAAGTTGAGCAAGGGGATAAGTTGTGTGAGGTAAGACAAGCTGGAAATGGAGAGAAAAAGATTGAGCTGCGAGATAGATTGATAAGAGTCCTACGACTACAGTCGTATATTAGGTTGTAAACATTCATGTTGTTTAAAGACCTGAAAGTCTTCCGCTGCAGTATGATGTATGTTTGTAAGAAATTTTTGTAAGGACGCATTTTGGAGCGTCTATTAATAATATATGAGTATGAGAATTTAGTTGCTCTATATTCAACACATGATTTTGAATGTGATTATGATCGATAACTCAGCCCGGTGATGTCACCAGGGTTGAGGGTGTCGCAACTACTAATTGGATTTTTGTGAACCTTATATTTCTATAAACCGTAAAAAGTCTACTTTAACTTTGTAGTTCTTATTTTTCTAGGATTCATTGTGTTTCAGCCTCAAAATGGTCAATCTACAAAACTAGGGTTTGCCAAAAAATGTTGTTTCTAAAATTACATATCAGTCCATTGCCTAAGACTTTTAAGCCATTTTTTTTAGCATATTGGGCAAAGTACAAAACTAAAACTCCCATTATTTTTGCGAAACTTTCGATGTAAAAATTTATGAAATTTTTTTGGGCATGAAAAAGGACTGAAATGATGTTAATTTGAATATAGGCTTTTAAATTGTTAATATAGTAAACAAAAATATTTTTTGCCAAAAATTTTACAGTGGTCTAAACACAATGAGATGCTTGAGCATATGAATTTTGTGGCATTTTGGTACCGCTTCAATATATTTTAAAATAGGAACCTTAGCGTTTAATTTAAAGAGCGGTAAAGGGTTTCGATCAGAGAATTTTCAGGAAGGCCAATTTTGTTTGAAAAACTCACCTAGTTGTTTAAAAGGATGTTTTGAGTTATATTGGGTGTGTAACGGTACGTTAGGCGTCGGGAATAATTTGGTAATTTTACACAAGTCTAGGGAGTATTTTGATAATTTTGCTCATTTGGGAGAATTTAACACCTAGGCATGCTTGAGCGGCAATAAATAACATCCATGTATTTTGTTATTTAGGTTCCGATTGATAAGAGTTAGGGAAACTTAAGAACCAGAACCGCTTAGCTATCTAGGTAAGTACCCCTACCATGTTCCTCCTTATACTCTATTTGCAAAATATATGTTTTAATCAAATGAAGGTTTTTGAAGTACTCATACTGCATATGTTTTCGTAATAAATTGTTTGACGAGAATTGAGTTGGAATGTCATGGACTGTTGTGTGAGTAATTGATTTATACTCTGTATATGTTGAATGAGATGATAAATTTGACTGGGTTACTGTGCCCCATATCTACGGGGAAAAGTGGATTCCGGTTCTGGTCAATGGGATCATACATTGGTGCACAGTACTGTTGTATCGTGGTTTGCCATTGCGTCTGCAATATTGTTTATCCCGAGTGGAGGAAGGATTTTAGGTCCTAGTCAGTGGGATCATACGATAACCGCAGTATACCAAGTTATGAATAACGGTGACAATGTCTAATGAGTTTTCTTGATGATTATTCTCCAGTTTGGGATTCTTTTGGGGCAAGTACATATATGTTTATAAATATTTTGAGAAACATTTTATTTTGGTGACATTGAATTTATAATTTTAGAAAAAAAAAAAACCATGGCATGTTTGAAATCCTCAAAACTATTTTAGGGATATGGCATATGTACTTACTGGACCTCAGCTCACCCTTTTATAAATATTTACAGGTTATCACTTAGATGAACCTCAGTGCTATGAGGGTAACGAGGATGGAGCCGTAGGAGATGCTCGTTAGGGAGTTAATTTAAGCCTTTGAGAAATTGTAGTGATACTTTATTTATGTTGTGAGAATTGTCTGGAGCTTAGATCTCCATAAAGTTTTGATGACTTACGTTAGTCATTCTGGAAGGAATTTAATAGGGAAAATTTTTAGAAGATCTATAAGTACTACTTTAGAAGCCTTATTAAGGTGGCAGTTAAATGCATGTTTCTGGATTTGTATAAAGGTTTAAATAAGGTCTAGCAAAGTCCTGGGTGGATGTCCAAATGGGTATGTGGCCTGTCATAGATCTAATTCATGGGCCTACCCTTGGGTTCGGATCATGACATGGTAGGCACTGAAATATGTTGAGAATATGCAAGTATGTTAACAACTTCCTTGCTAAGGGGTTATTGTAGAAAGGCAATTAAAAACAAAAATAAGAACAACATTGGTAATTCATAGAGAAACATAGAAAACAAACTTTATCCCATTATTTGAATAGAAGGTTTGAAGGAGGAAAAACAAATGGTCATATGTATGTGAGGAGTTGAGATGGATGAAAAGACTCTACATATATGTTAGAGTTATCAAAGGTCATTTTAGATTAATTTTAAAGTAATTAATGCATATTCTGACTGAAGTTAGACTTCAAAATAGTTTGACTGATCATGTCATTTTTCATTGTGTACTAATAATAATCGGAACACATAAAAAAAATCTTCACCCAGTTAAGGCTTTTGATACCAAACTATAAAAGCACCTTTGCCTTGTACATATGAAACATAATACAACGTCCAAGAAACAATAGCAGAAAAGAAACTACCCTATAAACAATGCACAAAATTTATCGTTCTTCTTCCGCCAAATATTACACAATCATGAACAAAGTTTATAAATACAATATATAGACCCTAAATCAAGACACTGGACGTGATTGATGACCAATATTTTTCTTCCCCAGTATTTTCTTACCTTTTTTTATCGTTCGCCTTGCCCTTCTTCTGTATCTTGCTCTTTTTCTCTTTTTCATTGTCCTTAATTGATGTTAAAATAGAAAACACCCTTTTCGTCAAAATCATACTTGAAACTCCAATATAAATAAGCATCGGTGATGAGGCTACCACTCGGTATTGGGTTATTCGCATTCTACGTACTCCTTGCGACCATCCTTCATTTTTCAACACTAAATATATGCATGTCCATCTTTCAAATTGGAGAGGAAGGTTTTATAATGAGGGTTGAAGTCGTAATTGGACTCGCTCTCCTTTGGAGTTGTCGTCCTCTTAATTTTTTTCCTCACTGATTTAAAAACAACCATCAACTACAAGAGAAACAACGCAAAACGTAAATTACTTCTAAATCTGTACTTTCACGTTAACGGTGCTTCAGAAGATAAAGGAATAACTTTTTTGCGATAGAATAATGCATACTTAAGATAAAAAAAAAAAAAAAGGATAGTCATGGATTTTAAGCTACGTTAAGTAGTTCGATTTTCTATGCAATATATGAGCTTAAAATGGGATGACCAAAAAAAAATCAATCGCGTGCATCTAAAAACAAAATTGGAGACCTATTGCAATTATGCAATGACATTTTAGATTGTGTTACTTGAATCAAACAAAAATAGGATTTTTAAAGACCTAAAGATAATATCTTATATTATCGTTAAGGGTAAAATAGTATTTTTATGATGTAAACCTTAATATTAGACCTGGCAAAATGATGTCCGTACCCGTTACCCGAACCGTATCCGGTCCAAAATGCCGGGTACGGGTACCAATATTCACTACCCGCCGAAATCTGACCCGTACCCGAACCGACCCGTAAATTTCGGGTCGGTTTTCGGATTACCCGGGTTTACCCGATTCTGTGCCTATATATAACTTTTTTAGGGTTAGAACCTCTCATTTTCTTCTTCTTCCCACTTGATCTGCCGCCTCTGCCTCTCAATTCTCCCTCACAGATCCCTTCTCACAGGTTCCCTTTCTCAAGGCTCTCTCTTTCTCACAGATCTATCGAAGTCACGATCACGCTACTCTAGCCACGGCGCCATGTAGGTCAGCCACGGTCGGTCACTCCGCATCTCCGCCGCCACGGTCGGTCACTCCGCATCTCCGCCGCCACCGTTCGATCACCACTGTGGCCCTGTCGTCACCGATCCGTTAACACCGTGGCCCCGTTGCCATAGATCAGTCACTACCGTAGCTACGTCGTCTCCGCCACCACGGTTGGTCACTTCGCATCTCCGCCGCCACCGATCCATCACCAGCGTGGCCCCGTCGTCACCGATCTGTCAACACCGTGGCCCGTCGTCACCGATCTGTCAACACCGTGGCCCGTCGTCATCGATCAGTCACTACCGTGGCTGCGGCGCCACCGATCTGTCATCACCGTGGCCACATCGCCATCGATCTGTCATCACCGTGGCCACATCGCCACCTTCACTCCGTCTCTGTGGTTGTTGCCTTGTTGGGTAGACTTTCAGTGTGGATTTTGATGGTTGTCGTGTATTATGATGTGCAGATTTTGTTTTTTTTTTTTTTTTAGTGTTGAAAATGTTCATATTGGTTTTAATTTTTTGATGGAAAGATGTTGAGATTTTTGTGTAATGAATTTTGATGGAGAAACTATAGTATTTGATTGTTGGAGGTTGTAATTAGTGGTTAATCAAATTCTGTTTATTTAAAAAATAATTAATCAGAAATTGAGGATTTACCCGCGGGTAATACCCTACCCGCAGGGGTAGGGTACGGGTTCCCAAAAATCCTACCCGAAAAAATCCGGGTAAATTATACCCGACCAGTTTTTACCCGTACCCGACCGGATTTTACCCGTACCCGACGGTTTTACCCGATTGCCAGGTCTACTTAATATAGAGTATTTGCTCTTCCACGTCATATCAATGGGACTTCATAAGAGGATGTGTTTTGGGTCTGTGTGCCAGGTTTGTCAACACATCGACAAGCGGCTGGTTTTGATTAAGTGGTAGAGTATTAGTTAGGCTGTGGGTTAAACTTTGGATTCGATATCCAAACATAACAATTTAAAGGTTAAATTTTGATTCGCTAACTAAATAATATTAAATTTATAGTATAAGATAAAATCTTGTCAATAAAATTAAAAAATATGAAAACAAAAATGGCCAAAAGAGTATATGTAATACCCCAAACCTAAGGTTGTGCTTATAATAAATTTAGCTGATTATTAATTTCTTAGATGATAATGTTTATAAGTGATACTAGATGATCTTTTGCGACGGTTGTTGTGAGCAATATTATTTAGGACATTCTTTTTTTTTAAATAATTATATGTTGCAATTAATGAAACTTGTTACAGGGTAGACTATAGCAGGTTTGTTTCTTTAGCAATAAGTTTATAAATAATTATTTGAATTCTTTTTGCAACGATTTTCATACGCAATATATAAGTCGATTTGCATAGATGATATTTTGTTGGTAACCTTTAGCGATTAAATTTTTAGGAATCGTTAATTGTAAATTTACTGATAGACATTATTGATTGATATCTTTAGTAATAAGTAGCGTAATGATATTTTTAGAGACTTTTAGCGACAAATTAGTGAACATTAAATGTTATGATTCTTAGCGACAAGTTTTAGAAAACAATATGCTATAAGTTAATGGATGCCGATAAGTGATACCGATTTAGGTCCTTAGTAACGATTGTTAGTAACGATTGGCATGACCGAATTTTATCGGCAACTATTAGCGACGATTAGTAAAACGGAGTTGATAAATAAATAAATAGATAAAATAAATTCAAAATCTATTTATTTGAAAAAATAGTGTGAACCCTTTTATTTTGGAAAGAGAGGAACCAATGAGGAAATTAGTGGAGAAAATGTTGCTTACCTTATGTGGGGGAATTTGATCATACAGAGAAAGTATATTTCTCTCTTTCGGTTACAAAACATGAGAGAGAGAGAGAGAGAGAGAGAGAGACTGGGTATAAGTGAGAGAGAGGAAGTATTATACAAAGAGAAAAAAAAGGCCACACAGAAAGGGGAAGAGAGAAAGGGACAGCAGATTAAAACTTCTCGCGAGAGGTTCAAATTTTCTACTAATATTTTCTACCTTTCTTTCTCAAATTTATTCATTGTTAGGGAGTAAGGGGCTGGGATTCTTAGAACAGCATGTGTATGTGTAGTGGGTTTTTATGTGAGTGTTTTCATGTGAAAATAAAGGGGGTTTTCATGAACAACCATGGCTGTCTCAAATCGATATTTGCGACGCCGCCATGGTTCGAACATAAAGGATGTCGCTAATGTTATTCTTGTGGGATATGAGAGTTGGACAAGAAGAAGAAGTACCTACCATGAGGCAGTGGCTTGTTGTGGTATGTTGGAGATTTGAGAAGATGGATTTGGAGGGAAATAATGTATGAAGTGTAATGTATGTATTCATCTGAATGGATGGACTGAATTGTAGGTGAAATGGGTGTATTTGGAGAAAAAGAAGACCCACCGAGGCAGTGGGCATGGGAGTTAGTCGGTGTGGTGTTGGGTGTTGCATATGTATTGTGTCTTGTGTGTCTTAGGACTTGTATATAGATGAATCATGTGTATCACTATATTTAAAGTAGGTGTTAATGTGTGGGAGTGCGGGAGTGATGGGGTGAGAAGTGTGTGAGGTGTTGTCTATATTTGGGGAAGGAGTGGACTGCTGGGTTGGTGTGGAGGAAGGGCTGCACACAGAGAGAGAGAGGGGGGGGGGGAGGGGGAATGATGGGAGTTCAAACATTGAATTTAAAAGTGTCGCTAAAAGATATCCTATTTCAGCAGTTTCCTTCCCAATTTTTAAGATATATCAAAAATTTATTTGGATAAAGACCAAAAGAGTAACTCATATTATTTTTGTAAGACCTACAACCTAAATATTTTTTAGACTTTTCTGAGTTTGGCAAGAATGTTAACTGATTTTATCCGAACAAGGGATTCTGGTGTATTTTAAAATAATAAATTAAGTTATTAAAATTTGAAACTTTAACAATAATTTTATGTATCTAATATAGTGTATTTTTCAAAGTTTCGAAAGTTCTAAAAGTGGCTTGCTATTTTTAGCGTTGTTAGTGGCGTAACACTCGATCGGATATCGCGTAATGCTTTACTATTAATACACTTTATTAAGTTATTTTTAAAGACTAATTCTAAATAGATTTAAGCAAAGTGAAAAACTAAAACTCAGAGTCTCAAATAATTTTATTTTTGAAAATAATTTTTTGAATTATTTGATATAATGAACCAAATTATGGTTAGCCTAGAATTTTATAGTGATATAAAATTACTGTGACTCTTGAGTGTCTTAAATTTTGTGGCATTCCGGTGCCGTTTGATATATTTTGAAACAGGAACATTAGCGCTCAAATTAAGGAGCGGTTTAAGGTTTCGAGCAGAGAATTCCCAAAAAAGTCATTCTTGTCCAAAAAATTCACCTAGTTATTTAAAAAGATTATTTTGGGTTATTTCTGGGTGTGTAACGGTACATTGGCGTCAAGGTAAATAAGTAATTTTACATAAGTATAGGGGCATTTTGGTAATTTTATCCTCTTGGGAGAAACTTAATACTTAGGTATGCTCGAGCGGCAATGAATAACACCCGTGTGATTTATTATTTAGGTTTCGATAGACAAGAGTTAGGGCTGACTTTTAAGTAAGTACAAGAACCAGTTATTGAACGAGGTAAGTACTCTAGCCATGTTCCTCTGTATGCTCTATTTGCAGAGCATATAAACATATATATGATTTGATCAAATGAAAGTTTAAAATGTTTGTTCTGCACATGTTTTATTTCTAAATCATTTGCCTAAAAATTTAGTTTAAAAGAATGCCATGGAATGCTATGTGAATAGTAGATTTACACTTGGTATATGTTAAATGAGATATGAAACTTGACTTGGTTGTTGTGGTGCCCCATATCCAACGAGGGAATGTTGGATTTTGAGCCATGGTCAACGAGGCTTGTACGTTGATGCACAATAATGTTACTTGTGGTTCGCCCTCGCGTCTACATAATTCCTGGGAGTAGGAGGGATTTCAGGCTCTAGTTATGGGGGCTTGTCCGCTGACCGCAGCATACCTAAGTATAAAATATTTGTGATAGATGCGAATGAAATTCTTGATGATTTTGTGTCCTCGAACCTATTTTAGGAACATGGTTTTGTGTACTTGCTGGGCTTTCTCTCATTCCTTATTTTTCAGGGAAGGACTTAAGGGAAGCATATCCTTATGTGCAATACGAGGGAGGAATGCCCGAGGAAAACCATTAGAATAATGAAGTGTTTATTGTTTTGAGAATTTTAGTTTTATAGTTATCATTATGTTCGAACTATTATAGGGAGCTTAGGTCTTTTCTTATTCCATTGTAAATGTTCAAGGACATGTAGTGGAAGGGTTTTAAATTGGATTATTGGAAATATATAAGTTGGATTTAAATCTCAAACAGGTTGTAGTAAGGCCTGGCAGAGCTCTGAGTGGAGGTTCAAATGGGCCCGTGGTCGGTCACGGATCTAGCTCACGGGCCTACCCGCAAGATCAGGTCGTGACAGTAACCATGTGAAGCGCAAGGCTTCGGAGGAAAGCAAATCTAATTTTATACACACACACACACACACATGAAAGCCGAAATTGAGATAATGTTATGTAATATCCATGTAGTTTTGGGTGCGTAAAAAAAAAGAGTTTCGGGGGTTCTTTTGTAAATATTTGAAGCTGGGGGCTAAGGGTATAATTTCATTGAGTATAAAATATTGTAAGGTTGACACCTCATTTTGGCTAGGTGACTAAGCCAAATATAATATATGTTAAGTAGGAAGATAAGTTTCGGGTGAAAGAAAAAAGGCAAAAAGGAAAAGAAAGAAAAAAAGAGAAAACAAAGAAGAAACAAAGAAGAGAAGAGAAACAGAACAACAAGAACAGAAACAGAGAAAGAAAAACAGAGCAAGGGAAGGAAGACAATAAGAGAGAGGAAAAGGAGAAGTGCGGACAGCAAATCCAAGAGGAAGAAGGAGACCTTGAAAATTCTCTAAGGGTAAGCACACAAACTCTTAGTGTGTCCTTATTGCGGGTTGCACGCAATATACGTGAAGTATGGGGATGGGTGTGCTGTGAGACCATATGGGTTGATGTGTGTGCTGTGAGACCATGTGGGTTGATATGTGTTTATGAAAATATGAGGTGAATTTGTGTCTTCAGTGGACTGCCTAAGAGTGTGTGAGAGAATTGTGTGTTAACAGGTTGGCCGTGTGAAGTAAATGAGTGTATGAGGTTCAGTGAATTATTGTGTGGGTGATTTGCATATAATTGTGCGTAAGTGAATGAGTTTAAGTTAGTTAGTGAATTCCGAGGGATTTGGGTGTATTGGAAGTGAAGTAGCGTGCGTGTGAGTGTGTTTCAGTGTGTGCCGTCAGTGTGTGTGTGTTACAAGTGTGAAAAAGTGTGTGTGTGTGTGTGTGTGTGTGTGTGTATGTTTGGTTTATTCATGGGCTAAGATGTGTTAGGGAATTGTGGAAGTGATTCCATGCAGTTGTATGTGTCTTCGAGTAAGTGTATGCGAATTGAATATGGGTGAAATAGCTTTGGCAGTGAGATGAAGAAGATGAAGCCTGTGTGTGCAAAAAATGTGTTTTAGTGTGTGATTTGATCCAAATAGTAACTGTAATTGTCACTAAAAGTTAAAAGTAATTAGACAGTTTTGCCATGAATTTTTATAAATACCAAGGGTCACAATTAGGCAAAGTACAAAACTGTAACCCTCATTGATTTTACGAGATGTACGCCCTGGATTTTTTCGGGAATTTTCGAGACCTGCAAAGGGCGCTAAATTAGGGTATCGGCTAACTAAAATTAATGAATTATTTGGCATAGTAAATTAAATTATTTTAATCTGATACTTTTAGGAGAACCTTAATTTATTAATATGATGCAGTATCTAAAAATTCGTACCATTCCGAAGCAGATAGGTATTTTTAGTCTAACCGACTTTTAAGCGCTCGGTCCGGACACCAGTTCGGGATTTTCGGGTAAAAATTTCCTAAAGTACTTTTTAGGCTAGAAATGGCTCTAGGATGCTTAAAATAATATTTTAAGATATTTTTGGAAATTTTTAGATGCCAAAAACCCTCAGGGGTATTTTGGTAAGTTACCACCCTGAAGGGGTATTTTGGTAATTTTACCCACAAAATGTGTTTTTGAATCAATCCACATATGTTAGGATTATTTTAGCAAGTTTAATCAGGGGAACGCTATTTTGGTGATTAGGGATGCGAGGGGTACTTTGGTAATTTTTACCCCAGGGGCGTTTTGGTAATTTTACACATCCGGCGAGGGGGTCTTTCTGAGAATGTGCGTGAGTTAATACTGACTTATAATACAATGATGTAAGTTGTCTTCTAATCTTTGAACTGTTCTGTCTAGGTTAACGCAAGGAGTATTTCGATTAGGTTATCGTAGTAGCAAATCAGGTAAGGGTTTCTATCCGAACCTCGAGCCATCAATTTTCTTCTGCAATCATTCTTTTGTCTGCTTGTAACCGTTGTTGAACTCTAAATGTACATTGATTTCGATATATTCTTGCCAAGTAAGCCCTAGTATTGAGCCTGATTCGATTATTGAACTCCTATCGTTGTCCACTTTTTTACTGTGTATTGAGCATTGATTCTGAGATAAATGTCTTCTGTGTACTGACATGGGAATCTGTTCTGTTCTGTTCTGAGGCGGGCGTTATAAGGCTGGTCTGAATCCTGCGTGGAACGCAGGCTAGTACCTAAATGGACTAGTATTCTGGTGCATCATGCATGTGTATATTTTCTGAGCCTTGCCTGTATGGCATTGCTAGTACCCATGATCAGTATCATATGAATGTACGAGCATTGTATCTAAATTCGTTTTTTGAAAATGTCTGAGTACAATTGCTTGAGATGCCTGAACTATTCGTCTTGAATTGTTGTAATTCCCTCCGGGATTATTTTGAACGACCTTACTGAGCTCTCAACAGCTCACCCTTAGTTGTTCTGTTCTGCAGGTAGTCTGTAGCGGTAGCTTGTGTGAGGGAGGTCAGTATCAGGTAAGGGCTTAAGGCATATATTCTAGACTATGTACATAGGACCCCTGCGTGGGCCTGTATAGCTAGTGTCTTGGTTAAGAATTATGTACGATCTGTAATATCTTAAGTCAGGAAACTTTTGTTGTGGAACTTTATGTATTGGAGGAACTTAGCGTGACGTTGTTTAAGAAATCTGAAATTTATGACAGGTGCTCTGATTTGTGTGATATTATCAGTTAACGTCCCAGGGATTCGGAACAAGGGAGTTCCAAATTTTTGGGGCGTTACATGTTATCCAGTTATCGCTTATTTGGACACTCTCTTAATTCGCTATATGAACTTTTCTATTTTGAAACTTTAAAATATTTTAAATTTACTTACCTTGGTAATAGTAATTTGGATTCACACACACACACACACACACACTCTCTCTCTCTCAGATTTGAATTTCTTCTTTCTATTTGAAATTTAACTAATTATATATATTTTACATTTCTCTCTCTTCTATGTCAACATGCCCTACTCAAAAAATTTATTTATATTTTTATAATTTCGTTAATTTTTAGATTTTGACAAAGTATTCCTCTATATATTCTTTTTTAATTTTAAATCATTTTTATTGTTTAGGGAAACACAATATTCTCTAACAGTTTTTCTTTAAACTACCATAATCTCCTTTCTTTTATTTCATTAAAAGTTTTATATACAGTTTGCGCACCCAATTTTTTCCAATCATTTATTATGTACTGTTACTCTTTTCTTGATGGTCTTGGATAATAAAACCTCAAAATACAAGTTACTATTGTTAGTATTATCACTGCAATTGTTATTAGTTGAGAGAGACTATTTTTATTGTTACTATAACTATTTTTCATCTTCATTTGTCACTAAAAACGAGTAAATATTACTCAGTCATCACTTACTTGGATACTTTCTTACTCCACCATGTAAACTTTCTTAATTTAAATTTTAAAAATATTTTAAATTTAACTACCTTTGTAATAATAATGTGGATTCATACTCTCTCTCTCTCTCTCTCTCAGTTTGATTTGAATACCTTTTTTTCATTTAAAATTCAACCAATTATATAGATTTTATATTTTTCTTTCTTCTATTTTAACATGTTTCACTCAAAAATTTTATTTATATCCTTACAATTCCATTTTCTTAGATTTTGAGAAAAAATAATTCTCTATGTATTCCTTTTTAATTTTAAATTTCTTTTATTGTTTAACACAATATTATTTATCAAATTTTCTCTTAAACTACCATAATCTCCTTCTTTTTTATTTTATTACAAGTTTATATATAATTTACGCTCCTATCTTTTTCAATCATTTATTATGTACGGTAACTCTTTTCTAGGTGGTCCTGAATAAAACCTCAATACACTGATTATTATTATTAGTATTATCACTGCAATTGTTATTAGTTAGGAAAGAATATTTTCATTTTCATTTGTCACTAAAAACTAACAATTATTATTTAAGTTTATTTCTAACTATAAAAATTGGTAAGAGAATTCATTTTAAAAAATAAAAATAAAAATAAAAATTTGATTTTCTTATTATTACTACTAATTTTGTAATTGTTATTATGTATACAAATTTGAGATTTCTCAATGAATATATTTTAATAATTATTATTCCGCATGCACTTACGGGGTCAAAATTATTTAGGAGTGAAGGGAATGATTGTCCAAAGAAAGGCCATCAATCGTGTCATTAAACCCTCGTCTGTGTGCGGAGTAACGCAGAGAGAGAGAGAGAGTTGTGGTGTTGGTAACGATCTGACGACGGCCCTGCCATTCATCTGTTGGCGACTTGAAAGAACCATCAATGGTACGGTGTCTCTTCTATTCTTCACTTTCCGTATCTGCGTTCACCGTATAGTAAGATATGCTCCTTCTGTTTCATATTTTTTGTCCCCTTTAACTGTTTGCAGGTTTCCGGGACAGAATTCGGAAACCTAAACAATTAATACACTTCGAATAGTAGCTACGAATCAAAGTATCGAAACTAAGGCGAGAAAGATGAGTAAAGTCAATGTTTGCATGTAACGTAATCTGATTTTGTTGCATGGTTATGTTCAAGCACCACCGCGACCATAGCGGCCATGGTGCTGAAATCATCACCAAGATGAGCAGCCTTGAGGTGGAAGTGTGTTACCCTGGACTATACATTGCTATTTATGAAGAATTGGTTTTGGCTTTGAAGCAATTTACAACTACTGGGGATTTTGTGCTGAGTCCTTTTAGTAGAGTAAAATTGAAAGGGTTGGTTTTCAATTGGTGAGGGGGCTTGGAATCCGGCTGTCAGCTCTCATAGGAGATAACTTGAGGAAATGCAAGAACTGGGATGGTATCTCAGTTTGTGCTCTATGTGCAAGGGAGATGGAGTGTTGATCATTTTTTTTTTTTTGCTTCTCGGTTCCTTTCTAGAGCCTGTATATGTTTGGGACGTGCTTCTTACCGTAATACTGTCCTCAGTATCATTTGGGTTTCATGAGGTCATGCACTCATGCGTTGCTGGGAACTTTGTTAGAGAAGAGGAGGGGGAGGATGAAGACATCTGATGTAGTCCATAAAATGATCAAAGAAATCCATTTAAAGGCAATTAAAAATTGGCTTGACTTCAAGGTGCATCGAGTTTGAAAAATCAGATAGTTGACTACATATTTCTAGAGTTAGTTTTATGTCTATTTAGTGGCTAATTTTAGATAGGTTTAGGTATGCAGGGAATAGTTTCGTATAAAAAGAAGAATTCTAAGTTTTGAAGGTTAGCTAGCCTTGTGGTAGCCTGGTTGAATGCTGCTTGTCGCCTACTTGTCTCTATTAGGTCTTCTCACTGCGAAGTTCCTAGCAACCTCCTTGCGGTTCCTTCACCCTTAAGCAGATAGCTGCTAAGGAGCATCCTTTGTATTAGCTTCTATGTTACATGGACTCTTCAAAATGCGTGAAGCACCCGTGTCGGACAATCGACACTTGGATGTGGGTATGGGATATGTGTGCGACACATCTCATAGGATATGCCAATAAGAATGCTATCTTAAAATGTTCTTTTAATTCATTATTGCTTTGTGATGAGATAGGATTTCAATTAAAACAATATGGGTCACTAAAACACCATTTCACCTAAGGAGTAACTACAAAATGGTAATAAAAGCAATAATTTGTCGTATCCCCGGGTCTTGGGTTTAGAAAATTAGACGAATCCGACACTTGGACACGTATCTGACTCGGACACTCATACCAAGTCCATGTAACATATATTAGCTTATAACTGTAGCTGTAATGTTCCAGTTTAAAGGAAGATTTGACTTCGGACCTTTATGCTTCTCGGGCGGGACGTATGATGCATCTTGCTCTTGGATGTGATGGTCTAGACCCAAGGGTCTTAGCAGTATTCCTGGAGTTATTATTTTCTACGATTACTGTTTCTCTAGTGCACTTAAAATTCTGAAGTCACGTCTGAAATCACTTCATCGCACTGTCCTGTCTTAATGTGTCCTTGGGATTTGACTCCATTTTACATTTATGGGCGATTGAAACCATAGAGCTGTTTATCTGGTGGGGCTGCACATTTGTAAACTGAATATCTCGTGTTGAACAGTTAAGATTTTTGGTCTGAGGATTGTCTGAAGAAAGCCACTTTTTATTTTTTGGGTGGTTTCTAGAGATTTATTGATGAGTAGCTGTTTCTCTTTGTTTACATGGGCATCCCCCATCTTTTACTCGTCAAGTACGGTAATTAGTTTTTTTCTCGTTTTCTCCTCCATTAGTAATAAGAGATTTTGAGTGCTCTTTAACCAATAGTGTTATCAAATTGGTTTTGCATCAAGAAACTGTCTGGCACACACCAGTAGATTCACACGATTGGAACTCCCAATGAGACAGATGAGTAATCCCTATCTGAATACAATGATTGTTTAAGCAAAAGAAGAAACACTCGCACGAACCATGGTGAGAAAATTATGATAATAATAGTTTGACCTTGGTTAATTTCTTTTGAGATTGGGGTTAACGGGGATTCGTTGCCTCTTGCAGTTGTCTTCCATACGCTTTTTGTAACTTACAAACATAAAAGAATAAATTAAGGTCACGGACTGCTCTATATCTGTTAGTGCATGTGCCATTTTTATTCCGAAAGAGAGCTGATGGTGGGTGGTGGTGGTGGTTGTTTGTGTGGGGGTGGTAGGGGTGGGGGAGGGGCAGGGAGAGAGAGACACTAACAATAATATCTTGTGTTTTTTGGTTTCCCGATGCTTTTCTTTGCAAAGAAAAAGATGCATTCAAGTAATGGTTCTATGTAGAAGATTGGGGCTCAACGAGGTTAGAACTTGATATTGAGTGACCCTTTGGAAATGCAGTTCTGAGGGGTGGGGGAGGTGTTGCGATAGTTTATCCATTTCAAGGTTGGAGATGGTTCTAGTGTGAGGTTTTGGCATGATGAGTGGTGTCAGGAGAGGAAACAAAAGGCAACTTTTCACTTTGTTCTGGTTAGAGAAGTTTATGCTTATCTAAGGACATGGGTTCTGCACCTGGTGGTGTTGGGGACTGGAATTCCATATTAAGAAGGATGCTCCAGGATTGGGAGCTCGGATTGATGAAGGGTTTAGTAATGGTCGGAGAAGATAGAGTTAATTGGAAGGGAGAAGCTAATGGATCCTTTTCTCCAAGTTTTTGTTCGGGAACCTTTGGCAGATAGTTTGGCACTCCAAGGCTCCTAACCGAGTCGCTATTGCTTGCTCTGCCATTTTTGTGGATAGTAGAAATATGGGGAGATTGTTGATCGCCAACTGCCTCATTTTCCGTTGCTGAGGGAGTTGTGTAGTTTGCTTTTGGCTTTTCTTGGCGTTCTTTGGATCATGCCATAATCTATGGAGGAGTTGCTGCTGAGTTGGTTGTTGTACAAAGTTGAAAGAGGTAATGTGGTTTTGGCCACTACCTCGCTTGGTCTCATTTGAAGCATTTGCTTAAAATGCAGTGGAGAGCATTTTTTTAGACGAGTAATGGTATGTAGAGTGAGTAAAAACTACCTCTTTGAAACTTTTGACCATCCCCTTCAGGGTCCACCATGAACCTTTGAATAGTTATGCATATCAGTTTCTGGATATCCTAATTTGCAGTGTTCTCGTAGCTTGTGCAGGTGCTTGAGAGTGAGGTATTTTTAAAATATGAGTCGTTCGAGATTTCTTATACGCATGTCTGGGATACTTCCTATTACATATGTCTTAGATGGAGTTTTACCTTCTTGGGCACTTGGCAGTGGTGGAAGGCATGCCCTTTCCTATACTCGAAGCTCTGCTGTATTTGTTATCTCCACAAAGATATACATCTTCATTACTCTAGGATAGAATGGTCTGTTTAGGCTTCTCTCTACTTTATAAGTTGACCTTCTCTTTCTATACAATTTTCACTTGGTTGAAAATTTCGCATAGGTAGCCAGGCCCATTAGTAACCAAGTGAAGAGCCTCAAAACAAAAATCACTCTTTTTTTTTTTTTGAAAAGGCTCTTTTTTCCATCTCGCCTATATTTTTATGGAAGATTCTTCCTATTCTCCCACCGTGTGTAAACATCTCTTATGTGTTGATTACATGAGTGATTAAAATCAGAAAGAAAGTTTAATGGTATAGCGGACTTCGTTAGGGATAAACAATTAGAATATGCACATTAAAGAAAATCGCACTAAGTGCAATTTGTAAAGGCCTACCTCAATATGGGAGAATCTTTCTAAGTTTTCCTTTTTCAAGTTTTTGAAATTAATATTTTTTGATAATGTAAATCCACATTGTCGTTTAGTTCTTGTTCCTCCTATGAAGGGAATTGATCCACATTCTTATGCTTATCTACTCTTAAGCTAGAATTTGATTTGCACAAGCATTAATCTAGCCTCTTCCTTACAAGAATTGCTTGCTTTCATCATCTGCTATGATATTAGTTTCTTTTCAAGTAGCAACAGAATAACTGATTGTCTCTGCCGTTGTTATTTTCTTATGACGTTAAGCCGATTGGGATCTTTGAATTTTCTCATTGCTACATTTTAGATAGAATTGTAAATAACTTGCTAGTAATGCCTTTTGAGTGATTGTTCTAGGAGTCCTGCCCTTCCATAAAAAACATTCTTCTTCTAGATTCTGAGGGCAAACGTGTTGCTGTCAAGTATTATTCAGATGACTGGCCAACAAATAGTGCAAAGGAAGCTTATGAGAAGTCTGTATTTACCAAGACTCAAAAGATTAATGGCCGAACTGAAGGTACTTTGTTGCGTTTTAATCCTTTGCACTCATTTACGTCTTGCTTTCCATGTGCCAATGATTCTTTGATAGCCCATGCCTGTTAGTGTTGCTTCATTAGCACTGCCATCACTGCTGGTTTTCTGTCAGTTTTTGTAAAATTCTCAGCGGAGAGGCAGAATTAATCATATTTTTGGGTCATTGCCTCGTGGCATTACAGAGGTTAGGGCCATAGAGCTTGATTGCAGCGTACAGCGTTTTTAATAAACCTGAGTAGCTGGGAAAATAGTGCTTGGTTGAGTTGAGGCAACTACAATGTCTATCATATCACCCTTGTGTAAACATTTCTATGTAGCTTCCATGGGTTAAAAAAAAATAAAAAAAATAAAAAAAATTAGTGCTAGGTTATACATGATCTCTTGTTTAGTATTGGACATTGTTGGACATGAAGGATTCATGATTGGCTGGTAATTGAAGTGAGTGCGTCAGAAGTTGGAATGCTATTTCTGCGTTAGAATTTTTAAAGGTATTCTAGTTGCTCATAAAGTCATCTTGCATTTAGCATCCGTTTTGATTCTCTGTTCTTAAAGCTTGAAGAGGTCAGGCAATATACTTTTTGACTTCGGAGTACATCCTTCTTATCTAGTGTCTTGCTACATATATGCAGCCGAGATAACAATGTTTGAGAATAATGTTGTTGTCTACAAATTTGTTCAAGACCTTCACTTCTTTGTTACCGGAGGTGAGGATGAAAATGAGCTCATCCTAGCCACTGTTCTTCAGGGTTTCTTTGACGCAGTTGGCCTTCTGCTTAGGTATCACTTGCTTTTATTCTTCACTTCAGTAGCTTTTGATGTGCGTATCTTAACTTTGCGATCTTCTGGTGTCTAATATGTCATGTTCCTGTTGCAGGGGCAATGTTGATAAGAAGGAGGCACTTGAGAATTTGGATCTCATTCTCCTCTGCCTTGATGAAATTGTTGATGCTGGGTATATTGCTGTTTTAGTTAATCTTTTGCAGTCTTAGTTGTTAATTTGCTGCGCACCAAGGGGTTCAGAATCTTTTATTTTTGTTACTAGACCTTCTTCGAGTAGTTCAGTGCCACAAATAGAAAGTTTTAAGTAAATCATTCCTTGATCGACAGATGGTTATTATTCTCCAACCGAGCATGCAGACAATTATGAATTGGCATTGGTACTGTTGTCGTGGAACCTTAGTATGTGGAAAGGTTTCGAGTCTTAGTGCTCCAAAACAATTGATTTCAAGGTTACTGGAGTTCTTTTTTTTTTTCTGGTTTGTCAAGTTACTGGAATTCACTGCTTCAAATGAATGGATTTCTCAGATTGTTGGAGTTTAGTGCTCTAAATGTAGTGGCACTCATTAATAAACCAACTTTCTTAACGATCCGTCTTTGTCAGAATTTTTTTGAGTTTGTTATATTTATGTAATGTTATTACTGATTATGCTAGAGAAGTATTGACAGGGTAAGTAATTCTGTCACCTTTGGTACCTCATTAAGACAAGTTATACTTTCTCTTCTTGCCGCATATGAGAATGCAAACTGTTCCATTCTTACTCTGAATTACGTTGTGCTGAGACGTTTTTTGACTGTAGAAGTTAGGGGTAGAATAAAAGTGTAGTTGGGTGATGTAATTGAAGCTTATAGGAGGCCTGATTAATAGGATCTGGTAAGAGGACAATACGTCTGCTTGACATTCTATTTGGTGCGGCAGTGAAGGTGTCTTGGGGGGTTTGAGATAGGCGCCGCGCGGTGATTCAGTAATTCAAAATATTTTCTGTCATTCAATGGTCTAAAAAAGATGGCCTTATGTTGTGAAAGGTCGGACATGCATATTGTTACTGGCTTTGCAGCATTCGCTTCAGTATGCTTACATGTATGTTTTTAGCATAATTATATAACCCCTTTCTGGCTGTCGAGTAACCCTCGATCATTAAAGCAATTACCACTCAAACTTCTGTTCAAGCTTCGTCCATTTAACTGAGCAAGCCTGAACTAGCTTCACTATTATTTAAAGCTTACCTTACTAGTTTCACTTGAAGAGGCAAAATGTCCAATAACACACATTTCCCCTGCTTGTCCTCTGCAGAATCATTCTTGAAACGGATGCGAATGTTATAGTGGGAAAGGTTGCAAGTCATAGCTTGGATGCTGGAGCATCTTTGTCTGAACAGGTATCGTAGCTCTAGTGCCAGTAGAGGACATCCTTGCGTCATTTATTAAGAACACATTGTTTTGCTGGTTAATCTCTACATGCTCTAACTCTTGAAGTTCTGTTTCAACAGACAATAAGTCAAGCATTGGCAACTGCACGTGAACATCTTACAAGATCGCTGCTTAAATGATGTGCTTCAAAGGAAAGATATTTCTGGTTTTGGTTGCATCAGTTGTGCCGTAATTCACTGATGCTGCCTTTGGGTTGTTAAAAGCTCTAAACAGATGGGTGCCTTTTGCGTTATTTGCATGCTTTTTCATGGGGAACTTGAGATGTGGACATCAAATTGTTAATATAGTTCATGGCAGCATGGAGAAAAGAAACTGAGGTTTTTGAAGGGGATCCAATAAAATTATTGTGTGTACAATCAATACTTCCCGCCAAAGATTTGGGCCAAAAGGCTATCATTGTCAATCCAAATCCTCCATGCCACCTTGGCAAGTAACGCCATATTGAACATTCTCATATCTTTGAAATTTAGCCCTCCACCGTCAAGTGGGCCACATAGAGCAGTCTAGTTAATCTAGTGGATACCACGATCATAGTCTTTGTTCGTCCACCAAAAATTTTCTAACATAGAGTCAATTTTACGGCAAATATGGACAGATAAGAGGCATACCTGCATATGGTATCTAAGGAGGGAGTTCAAAATAGATTTGATCAGCGTGGCTTAGAGTTGTCAAACGGGCCGGGCGGCCCGTGGGCTGGCCCGGCCCGGCCCGTCCATGAACAGTAGCGGCCCAGCACAAGCGGGCTTGGGGCCTGGACCAGGCCTTCAGATTCTGCGAAAAAGCCCGGCCCGGAAACGGCCCAGGTTTGGCCCGGTCTGCGGCCCGAGTCTGGCCCGGTTTTGGCCCCACTACTTGTTTGAATTTTTTGCTTTTCCCCCCTTTCTTCCACCCCTTTTCCAAAATTTCACTTTTACCCCCCAACAGCATTGTTATGTGTTAAGATTTTATTAATAAAGCTCACCAAGAAGAGTATGAAAATGTTTAACATATAATAAAAAATATAATGGCTAACAAATAAATATGTATATACATACATACATATATATGTATATAATACTTATAATGAAATAAAAGGATAAAGATTAGGTTCGTTAAATTGTGAATATTGCCTAGAGATGAAATTTAAAATTGAATAACAAGAAAAAAAAATGGCCCGGGCCCGGCCCAAGCCCGGCCCTAGATATTGGGCCTAGGGCCAGGGCCTGGACTGGGCCTAGGTTTGCCTTCGGCAGGCCCGGCCCCGCCCCGCCCCGCCCCACAGCAGGCCCGATGGGCTTGGGCTGGGCCGGCCCAAGCCCGGCCCTTTGACAACTCTAGCGTGGCTCACCCAGCTTTATTCAAAAGAAATCCTTTCCAAGTAGCACATCGATCTCAAATTTTGTCAACGAGGTTTCGGAAAAATTATTTCTTCTTGGTTATAATGTCAAGGGTACCGCCTAGATATGTTCCAAACTCATTGCTCAAGGTAAACCCCATTTGGCGTCAGATATACATATGCATGGATAGGCAGGTATTTGGACTGACAGCGATAACCGATTTACATTGATTAATTTACTGGCCAGACTCCGCACAATAGCAGTTCAAAATATCCTTGATAGATACTATAGCTTGTTTTGTGATCTTAGTAAAGATTAAAGCGTCGTTAGCAAAGAAAATGTGGTTGACCATAGGGCTGTGTACTCCTGCTCGAATGCCTGGTACTAAGCCTGATTCCTGAGCTAAGACCAATGCGGTAGAAAGTGCTTCGGCACACAGGATGAAGAGGTATGGGGATAGGGGGTCACCCTGTCTGAGGCCACAGAGCGGTTGAAACCTTTGTGAGGACGAGCCATTGATTAATATTGCATAGGAGACCGTAGAAACACAACTCATGATAAACTTGGTGATGTGTGGGGGAAACATCATTTTAAGAAGAACAGCTTCAAGAAATTTCCAGTAGACCTGCTCATATGCTTTGCTCATGTCCATCTTGATGACACCAAGGCCACCTTTCGTTTTCTTAGTGACACGTGTTCGTCAATTCTTGTGCTATGAGTATATTGCCCACTATATGACGATTTTGAACAAAGGCATTTTGGTATGGGGAGATCAGGTCCTGTATAACACTTTTGACGCGGTTGGCCAAGGTCATGGAGATAATCTTATAGATGGTACTACAAAGGCTAAAAGGTCAGAAGTCACTCGGTGTTTTCGGGTGTTTGCATTAAGGAATGAGCACAATAAATATTTTATTTGCTACCCTGAGCATGTGACCCGACCGTAAAAAGGATAGAGCTGCTGTAGTAATCGGTTGTTCCATATAGTCTCAGCATTGTCGATAGACAGTCACTGGAATTCCATCTGGACCTGGGGCTTTTAAGGGTTTAATTTGGAAAAGCGCTAGCTTGACTTCCTTAGCTGTATAGGGTATATCGAGAAAATTCCTTTGAGTGGGGGATAGGCTACGGGTAATTCCTTTAATCATCGACATGGGACCATTTGATGCATGTATGACTTTTGGCAGACAAAAGACCCGTTTGAAGTGAGTTAGCATGCATTGAACAATTTCAGTATACGAGGAGTATGTTACGTTGTTCTCATAAGAGATCATGGAGATGCTGTTCCGATTTCTACGAATAAGTGTAACAAGATGAAAAAGTTTATTGTTGTGATCCCCAAGCTGCAGCCATTTGATATTAGATTTATGGGCCCAAAGAGATTCCTCGCAGTCCATTAGTCAGTCTAATCTTTGTATGGCCTGCTGTTCCATGAGTTGTGCATCAATGTTTGGTAGGCAAGATTGAAAATAATTAATTTGTGCCAAGGTATCCTTAATTTGGGTTCCCAAATGACCAAATACTTTTTTATTCCAAACAACGAGATCTCTCATCATAAGAGTGCCCCACGTGGTGACGCAGAATAGTGGGGAGCCATGAACTTGGTTCGGCCAAGCTTGGTAGATGACTGTCTTGGCCATTGGATGCTTGAGCCACATTGCTTCAAATCTTTTAGGGCGATACCCTAAGCATACTGTGGGGTTTGTGTCAAGTAGCAAGGGTGCATGGTCGGAGGTTTATATTCCCACATTCGTGATGGTGGCCATAGGGAACACCGATGTCCACTCAATATTCACAAATCCCTGGTCGATATGCTCATAAATGCATGCCAGCTATTGACGGTTGTTGGTCCATGTGAATGTTGGGCCCAACCCAACCATGTATGATCAAGAAGATGATACGATTGTATGAAATCAACTAGAAGATCATGGCCAGGTGTTGTCACGACCCGAACTCACGGGTGAGCCCATGAGCTAGGTCCGTGATCGGCCGCAGGCTCATCCGAACATCCACCTAGGGCTCTGCCAGGCCTTACTACAACCTGTACACAAGAATCTATAACCAAGTAATTTAAACCTATCTCCTTAATAATATTTATAAAATCACGCTTATAATTTCTCAATGAATCTCCAATGGGATTCTTTATTTAACAACTAACATGTGTCATTTTAAATCCGGTGGAGATCTAAGCTCCGAAAAATCTCAAATTATAACTTTAGTACTAGCACTCCAACAGATGATTTATTAAATAATCTAATAGGACTACAACTCCTCTAGCAGTCGTCTACCATAGCTACATCCTCGTGGCCCTCATCAGTGCCGGTTCCATCTAGATAATCACCTGAAAATATTTATAAAAGAGTGAGCTTGGGGCCCAGTAAGTATACATACTACATTCCTAAAATAGGTTTTGGGATTCATAAAAGCATGCCATGGTTTCTCTTCGATTTAAAACTGGTAAACATGTTCACAGAAGATACTATACATATATACTTTATAAAAGCAATTCATCCAATATTTTCAGAGCATAGGCATGACATTAAGAAGGCTCATTAACAACTATCACAGTTCATCATAACTTAGGTATGTTGCGGTCAACGTACATTCCTCCCTGACTAGGGCCCACAATCCCCACCTCTTCCTGAGATAAATATTATTCGGTCAGGGTATACGCCCCCCCTGACTAGGGCCCATAATCCCTAGCCCTTCCTGGGATAAATATTATTGTGGACGCAAGGGCGAACCACGAGCAACAGTACTGTGCATCAACGTATCGTCGGTCGACCAGGACCCACAATCCAACTTTCCCCCGTGGATATGGGGCACAACAACCAAGTCAGAAATATTGTCTTTTTCAACATAAGCCAACTTTAAAACACTACTCAGAGAAATATTCCATGGCATTTTGACGCATTTTCTCATCAGACCAATTTACACAAAAAAATAGTAGCATGTGAAAGTCTTTAAAACTTTCAATTGGAATAAATCGTTTATACATATACATAGACGGAAAATAGGGTATACGGAGGAATATGACAGGAGTACTTACCTCGCTGAATAACTACTTTTGGTATTTGCTCAAAAGTCGGTCCTAGTTCTTATCTATCGAAACCTAAATAACAATTAACACGGATGTTATTCATTGCCGTTCGAGTACACCTAAGCATTAAGTTTTCCTCAAGTAAGTGAAATTATCAAACCGCCCCTCGACTTCAAATGTACCATTACATATGCTGATATAACCAGAAAGACTATTTTAAACAGCTAGGTGGGATTTTCGGACCATAATGGCCTCTCGGGAAATTTTCCACTCGGAACCCTAAGTCGCTCTTTAAATTGAGCGCTAATGCACCTATTTTCAAAATATATCAAACAGTGCCAGAAGGCCACAAAATTTTAGACACTTAAGCCTCTCAGTGTGTTTAGACCACTGTAAAATTTTCAGCTAAAAATAATTTTGTTTGCTATATCAAACAATTGAAAAGCCTATTTTCAAAATAAGGTCGTTTCAGACCTTTTGTATGCCTAGAAAAATTCCATAAATTTCTACATCGAATTCTTCACAAAAATAAGGGTAGTTTTAGTTTTGTACTTTGCCCAAATATGCTTAGAAGTGGCTTAAAAAGTCTTGGGCAACGTACTAATCTATAATTCTGAAAACAACATTTTTCAGCAAACCCTAGTTTTGTAGATTGACCATTTGGAGGAAGAAACATGATTAGTCTTAAAAAACTCAAAACTACAAAGTTAAATTAGACTTTATAAGGTTTTCATAAATATAAAGCCCAAAAAAATCCAATGATTGATGACTTCTCTACAGTAAATCGAAGTGGCTGATCAAAACAGCATATCTCTGTGCAGACCAGTTTTGGTCAATGATTATTTTGGAGTAGAAATACTATGAATATCAGAAAAATATAAACTAAAAAGTTGAAGAAGACTTTCTGAGGTTTCTAAAAATATAAATTTAACAAAAATCCCATGAGTAAATAATTTTCTATGATAAATTGAAGTGGCTGCCAGAAACCAAAATTTCTGGATTTCTACAGTAAATTGACTCTAAGATCGATTTTCAATGTGCAAACGTGGAATTCTGAGAAAACTCAAAACTAAAGAGTTGAAGATGACACAATGAAGTTTTCAGAAAGGGTAATCCCAACCCACTCTTAATCTGATTTATAGCGGCCTTCTTCTCAAATACTACCGAAAGCTATCAATTCCACATCAAATATACATATAAAATGTCCAAATTCGTGGCTAAACTAAAGAGAGAGTTTATGGATTTCATTACCTTGAATTTTTTCTTGCTTAGCCTTGTTCATTCTCTCTCTCTCTCTCTCTCTCTCTCTCTGGACTTCACGTAAAGGGGGTAGCAGCTTTGGTAGGACGCTGCCCTCTTAAAACTTCCTTTATATGGTTGTCCTAAGTTAGAATAATTCTAAAGACCCCCCACATTTAGCTAGTGTTCTCATCTCACCCACATTCCTCTTAAAAGATCACAATAATCTTAGATTAAGGTTAAAATAAAAATTTCATCGACCAATGAAACATTCTGGGCATTATACATTCTTCCAACCTTATTAATTTGCAACTTAGGAGCATTATAAATTGTCACTAAAGGTCACAATCAATACCGCCGGCAATAATCGTCGCTAGAGACCCCAATTTAAATGTAGTTTTATAACTAACCCCGATTCACTAATCATCGCTAAAAGTCACTCTAATAACAAATATCTTGATGCTAAGTATAATCGTTGCTAATTGTTGTCGATAAAATCTTAATTATGCACATCAACGCTAAATGTTACGTTCATAATCGTCACTAAATATAAACTAATCTGCTAGGCATAAAATCAAGGTTCGGGATATTACATTATCCCCACTTATAAAATTTTAGTCCTCGAAATTTGGTTTACTCATAACCATTCGTGATCTCAATATCCACTAGCATACAGCTCAAATCTTTCTACATCCAATTAAACAACCCAAATACAGTTTCAAGCACTTTATAAAGTGTACGTACGAAAGTCCTCAAGGTATAACTTGCATTTATCACACTTGACCCACCGATGAATATTACCTCAAGGAATCACAGGTTCCACCTCGGTATAAGTATTATCTCTACTTTTTAATCTATCTCCACTTGTACCATTAAATCGTTGTTATGATGTAAGGTCTAACCAACGTCCCATGACAATCAACTTCAAATGTTCCATCATACTAAACTTTTTGATCATATGTTAGGTTTTCAGAATCCAGATCATTACTCAAGCTCTAAGTACAACGGGACCCAAAACTTGTCATGCCCCCAAAATGGAAGCCGCAGCTGCTATTGAAGTTCATAAAATGAAGTATTAACCCATTATATCCCTAGTAACACCAGGTATAGACATAACATCTAAATCCATTAAAAGAAAAGTCTCTATATAAGACCAAAATTAAAGAGAGCTTATTCTCTTAATAATGTCCTTTCGGAAGAAAATTTTGAACGCATGGCTAGAACAATTACACAAATCCAATCTAATCAAATTACCTACATTCGGGTAAAGTTCTCAAATGTTTCACATACCAAAAGAAAATGCTCTTAACTTATGTTCGACTTAAACCACGACCAAACTAAAATAACATACTCAGCCATTTTTGTTCATTAGAACCAAGATTACATGCCTACAATACTAAATCAGAAAACACCTTTGCAAGTTTTGGAAAGAATAGACAGCTCAGCCGTTACCACTGAATCGGATGCATGCGAGTCCTGTTGGGTTTTTGCAAGAACCTTTGTCGTTGCTCGGGGTTCTGTTGCGTCCTCATTTGACTGACTCTGTTGGTCGATTCTAGGGCAATCCCTAACAAAATGGCCCTCTTGTCCACATGAGAAACATTCCCTTATTTTCCACCTACAGTGTCGACCAGGATGAAAGTGATTACACCTGCGGCATGGCAGCGATCTAGCTTTTCTATTCTTCCAAGGTGCTGAGTTTCTTTGGAAAGTCTTCCATTGGGCATTTGAAGTTTTGTGCATTTCCTTTCGCGGAAAGGTGTTATCTTCCTGAAGTCTATTTCTCGCTGCTGCTCTAATTCTATCTCGCGTATTATCTTCTCTGCCAGAAATAGGTGCCCATATGGCCCTAGAATGTGGATTCGTCAATGTCCTTTGGTTAGACCCTTGAGGTTGCTCGGTCAATGATGTTTTCTGGGATGATGAGGAGTTTCCCTTGTCCATAGAAGGTTCGATAGGGGCTTCTTGTCTAGACATCCTATAGCTAAGGCAAAAGAGGGGTCGTTAGATGAAAGGCGGAATATATCTCACTTATGAAAATCAACGAGTACAATATGCTTGAAGTTCACTATCCAAAATCATGAGATCACCTAGTGGTGAATATTTCTCCCATCTATTTTTATTAGTTTGACGCCACAATCAATACTATCAGGCAACCTATGAAGCATACCACTAAGACTTTGTCAATATGTTTAATCAATGTTTATGTACACTTACACATCACACTCCCAGACTGAAAACTCTGACTGCCTTGCCTTCGTTGCACATTCTAATACCTCAAAACAACCAATCATACTGTTGCCAAAATCCAACACAGAGAAAAGTATTGCCTTAAAAGTACCAAAAATATAGTTACACACATGTATCGCGCATCCACCAAAGTTTAAATCTCTAATCTACCACATCACTTATATCTCTCAATCACAACACAACCAATAGCCACTAGCTGTTAGAGCTATTCACAAGAAGATCTCAATCCTATTCCTTCGTCATCTTCTTCGGGTACTGTTAAAAATCTTTCAATTTAAAATGATAAGTAAGGTGATGGTGAGGAGCACAGGAAGAGACAATTTGGTGTAGAGCTTCAGACACTGAATGTAATGTCTCGCTAAATATTTAGATTGTCGATTTAGCTTTAGTTATTGACAATTCAGAGTTATGAAAAAGTTTTAGTATGAGTGATATATTCAAATAAAAACATGAACATGTAATTAGAGTTTTGGAAAAGTTTTAATTTCCGCTGCAGCATATGTTGGTCATGAAGAGTAAGGCCTAGCAGATCTCTCAGTTAGAGTCTATTGGGTCTGCGACCGGTCATGGATCTAGCTCGCGGGCCTACCCGTGGGTTCGGGTCGTGACAGGTGTGGAATACTTGTTGGCTCCTATCTTGTCTGTGGGTCTTAAAACTTGATTAAAATCCCCCCTATAAGCATTAAAGGGGAGTTAATCTGAGCGATTGCATCATGTATGCTGGCCCAAGTCACTTCCCTTTTGACTAGGTTTAGGTGCCTATATGTGAATCTAGATACCTAGGACTCACCACCATCTAGGTGGAAATGTACCAAAATACAATGTTTATCACAATGTAGAACGGTGCTTGTTAGGTCCTCATTCCATCCAACCCATAACCCACCTTTTTCTTGGATTGTCCTCCAGTATCAACATCGGTGGAGGTTGAATAACCTAATTTCAAGAATTTCATAGAAACAAATGATATTGTCGATTTTGTTTCTTACAAAAAAATACATGCCGACTTATGAAGCCTAGCCATCTTTAATGCTGCACGAACTGAGAGGTTATGACCGAGCCCCTGGCAGTTCCAGCATAGTTGTTTCCATTGAGGGTGAAGGGGTTGCTGTGGGACAACACCTGAAACCCATCTCAGAGAATCAAAGGTTAGTGACAATTGTCACGAAGAATTCGAGATCGTTTATGGGAAGTCCATAGCTGAACCTCAGTGGGCATGTCCAAACAATTAATCCATTCTTTTATTGATGTGGTCATTAAAGAATTGCTTGATAGGGCACCCATAAAGGTAACGAGGATGTTTGAGCCACAGAGAAAGGCCCTGTTCATCCAAAGCTACATGTTCTTATTTTGTCTATGCCCGTCAAGTGGCATCCCACCAAATGGCAGCCCATGTAGTTTGCTTCTTTTTCCTTACAGAATTAATATGTCTTCACATAGTTCATCCCATAATACCCGTTTCTTCTTTTATTCACAAGTCTTTTTGTTACAAGTAGTACACAAGTCATGTATAGGAAACATAAGAGAATGTGCATGTATAGGCATGTTGCAACTGATCATTTTCAGATAGAGATGAATGGAGGAACCTAGTGGCGGTTTGTCACGTGCTATAGGCCAAAATCTAATTTTTTTTCCTAGTGGCCAAGACTGAGAAAACAACATCATTTTCATCATATGGGAGGTGATGTTTGCCGCTGTCGGAGCTGTTATGTGCTTCCCCATTTTGAACATTGGTTGGCATAAGCTGCGAAGTAGAATGACCTTCCTTCACACTTCCCATGATATTAAACATCTTCTGATGTCGTCATTATTCGATTCATAGCCTGATGCATAGAATCTAGTTCCTCTGTGTTTGTCTGTCACCTTGTCGGCATGAATTTCTTTGTCATCAGCATATGAAAAATTGTCAAGAACAGTTGTACCTTTGGCGATAGCATAAGAGTTGGAATAAAGTATCATTGCTAGATCCTGTTGATTTGGAGATGGAGGAGTTGATAGAAATATATTGGTGGAGTCATCCATATTAACGGCTAGAGAATCATCCTCATGTGTGGCAGCAGTTTCCATTTGTGGCAACATAGATTGAAGACGACGCTCCAGAAAGTCCACCGAGATTACCTGCTGAGCTAGAGCCGATGGGGTGTGCACAATATTAAGCATGAAGGTGTATCCAGTAGGGCAGATGAAGAAGACGAGCCCACTTCAAAACCTATAGAAGTTGAGCACAGTTAAGATTTTGATCCATAATAGAGTTATCATCTTTGATGCCTGGATGACCATGGCCCATTAGGAGATGTAGGCCAAACTCAGAAAGGCCCGCAATAATTTTGTTTAGGTTTATATTTAGGAGGCTGAAATATGGGCTAGGTATAAGGCCTTGATCCAATTAGGTGGGTTAGTGGAGGAAAAAAGCCCAGGAAAGGAAACGGGGGTTAGTTCAAGTGGAAAACTGGTGGGTCCACTTGGAATATTTATCGATCTATTTGCTGAGTTAAGAGATTGTGGATATCTTTCAAGGATATCCAAATCTCGAGGAGGCAGAGCAAGTGGGTTTTTTTTATGGACTTGTCCATCAGGGAAAACAGGTTGCATCCAAGTGGCATAGGTGGTGATGAGTGAAAATCTGCCAGTGGGTTGTCAATATCCGCAAGTGATGATTGTGTCAGCACGTGGTTATTGACTTATTGATTTGATGGTTTCAAGATTATTATTCTTAACATTAATCTTACACTATTATTAAGTTATATTTTAGGGTTTATCCCAATCAAACAAAGACAAAGAACATGCCTTGGACAAAGCTTGAACTTGGATTTGGAATTGAATTGAACAAGGACATGGACTAGGATGAAGATTCAAGATCTTGGAAGGTTATTTTATCCTTGTTACTAAGTCTTTCTTAAGGATCTCCCAGAAATTCAAGTAAAGAACCAAACCTGAAGTTTTCATTCGAAAGCAAAATGTTCTATTCAACTCAATCGATAAGAGTTTCAACTTGTCTTCCAAAAGTTTTCGTTCGAAGGAAAAAGAGTTTCTATTTGAATCAATCTTTCAGATTCTTCTTGAAAAGTTTTTGATCAAAGCCAAGATCTTTCGGTCGAAGCCAAAGTTTTCGATCGAAGCTAGGAACTTTTGGTTGAAGCCAAAGTTTTAAGTCAAAGCCAAGAACTTTCGGTCCAAGCCAAAGTTTTCTGTTGAAGCCAGGAACTTTCGGTCCAAGCCAAAGTTTTCAGTCGAAGCCAAGAACTTTCGGTTGAAGCCAAAGTTTTCCGTCGAAGCCAAGAACTTTTGGTCGAAGCCAAAGTTTTCCGTCGAAGCCAAAAACTTTCGGTCGAAGCCGAAGTTTTCAGTCGAAGCATAGTTTTCAATCGAATGAAAAGTAGTTTTCATTCGACTCAATCCTTCAGTGGCTTCAACATCTCTCTGCTCTCTACCTTTTCATTTGAATGAATCTCGGATTCATTCGACCGAATTCTTCAGAGATGTCTTTCATTCGAATGAATTGAATTTTTCATTCGAATCAAACTTTTGAATTCCTGTTTTAATGGCTCATTTCTCCTCAAGTATAAAAAGGGACCTTGAGAGCATTTATTGCTAACTTTGCCAATCCTTGAAAATCTCTCTCTCTTCTAAAAATACTCTCATCTTATTTCACACTTCCATCTATTCTCTATTGAATGAGTTCACCCTTGTTCAAACCTCGAATTAACCTAAACGGGCAAATTAATTATTAGAATTCTACCTAGCCTCACCAACTATTAATATAATGCTACATCTTAATCGTTGCTCACTCTGATACTCTTAACGTAAACGAAAACGAATAAGATTTCTCTAACGGCTAAACCTAACGGATAACCACGCACACTCTGAAAAGCATTAAGACACTCCAAAAATGAAACTAAATTACTATAAAATACTTTTGTACCTTAAATCACCATAAAAAGTTAAAATATAAATTTTCTGAAATTTTGAATATTTTTTAATTAAAAATAATTTTCTTAAATACCAGAAAAAGCCCAAAATAACAATTCTTAAAGACAGCGATCACGCGCCTCAAAGTCTTTATTTGCGATTCCGATTCCATCAAATTTTCAACAAAACCACCCCCTTCAATTGCCATACCACCACCGCCCAAGACAAACTCAATTCCCAATCTTCAACCAACCACCATTGCCACCACGACCCACCCCTCGGCAAAACACTAGTGATCCCGCCGCACCCAAACCACCCCCACACTGCTCCGCCAGGAGCCACCACTGCCGGCCCATTTCCATATCCAAATCGGCCCACCCACGACCACCACACTGCCCTTCTATGTTCTACTCATATTATCCTCGTCATTGATCACCTGCGCTAGTGGTCACCGATTCATCACCAAAAATCTTCTTCCCCTCGAGATCCACCGCTGCCGGTGGTCACTGATCGTTGCTGGGGTAGATCGATGTCGGCGGTCACCAAAGTAGATCACAGGAACACCGGTCCTCTTTGGTCGACGCCCACCGGCAGTGGAGGACGCTATTGAACCACCGATATGCTCTCTCTCTTTCTCCCTTTCCTCGCTCTCTTTGTTTCCCTTTGTTTTCCGTCCCTTTCTATTTCTTTCTGTACCTTGCTTCTTCTTTTTTTCCCTTTTATTTGCCTTCGATCTCTGTATCCTTTTTTCTCCCACAAATTTCTCTGTGTATGTGTTTGTGTGTGTGGACACTGATTGGTCGCCGACAGTGATGGCGGGAATAGTGACGGTGGTAGCTTGACTTTTTGTGACGAGGGAGAGGAGGAAGAAATAAGGGTATTTTTGGTACATCATAATAAATTAATGTTAATCTAATTTTTTTCACAATGCCCTAACGTAAAAGGTCTTATGTAATACAATGACAAATTATAGGAGACAGAGAGTAATAAGAATACTTACGCAGAGCCATGTATAATTTACCTTAATTTTATTCATGTAAAAATGAACCCCTTATGTACATGTGTAGCTCATAGCGCAGTTTTGATCGCCATGTAGTTGCTAGCGCTCACAGTCCCTGATATGACGTGCACAAAATGTCACCCTTCGGGTCTACATGGACAGGGCATTGCTGTAAGATTTGAAATTACACTGAAACCCATTCAGATTTGAGATAACGATACTAACGACAAGATCTATCAGAAACTACGCTGTCCCCCTTATTTTGGTTGTAGATCCGACAAAATACAAATATTGTCACTGACACCACCACCCCTCCTTTCTCTCCTCTCCCCTACCTCCTTCAGTGCTGCTCCACCGTCTAAACTTTCCTTTCTATCTGCTTCGGAGCTCTTCCACCATTTAAAACCATTTCTTTATGTCTCTGCAACTATTTATCATGGCCAGCAATCTCATTACCATTGAACCACCAGCACAGTTGCAACCACCAACCAAATTACTGAATTAAAAGATCAACAATTACAGGCCTCAACCAAATTAAGAGACCCTCACAAGTACAAAATCACTATCAATCCAAAATTCAACAAACCAACGTAACAAATCACAATGTGCAAGAGAAGGTTGAAGATCTAGGAACCCAACACTTTTTGACTCAATTGCATACTGATAGAGGCATGCACGCACACAAACGCTCAGACCCGAAAAAGTTAAGAATGCAAAGAGGGCATTTTCAGGGCTTCGATTCTGAAGTGAGTTTGTAGCGGCCGTGAAGTTCAGTGAAGCAGCAGCACAAGAAAAGAGACTAAAAGGAGAAAGATGTACAGAGTTAATGGGGAGTCAAAGATGACGGAAATTAGATTGCGGTGACATGCTGAATTGGATACAAAGCAACTGTACGTCTTTGCTAGAACGAAAAATTTGGTAAGGATGAATAAATCTAAAGATAAGGGCATTTAGGGTAAATGAAAAGCGGCAAGGGGTTAGATGCAATAAGTATCAAAGTACATGGGTGTTAATGTAACTCTCAAAACATCAGTTAGCTGAGTGTAATAATCTCGAACCTCGTACATGTCAGCGTGTAACGAACCCTTGTAACGAAGGGCAAGAATCAGCACTTGGTTGTACACGGCATTATCTATGAGATAAAATGGGATGGTGGACAACCCGGACAGCAGAACTTAGGTCATCAGTTTCCAAGCTTGCTTGTTCTTATGCTCTGATTATCAGGAACAATCTGCATAAAGATAAAAACTTGGAAAAAAAAAGTCCCAATTGTATTGACATCTTTCGCATTGTTGAGAACTAACGCCGATGACAAAAAAAAAGGGTATCAACTTGCTTAAGTATCGGACGAAACTAGCTCTAGTCAAGCTACTATCCGGTCTATTCACCTCGCCAAACAAGAAGTTCCAAAATTCCCTAGCATTTCTCTCTCACGCATATGTACATCCCTCTTGAGATCAGTCATTAGCAACCATGGAATCCATAGCAGAACTGTTCTGCACTTTCTTGATGATCAACTTCTTCTGAGGGGGAAGGTCTTCAGCGTACATATTAGCCTCAACAATGATGGCATCATCCTCTGTGTAATCGCCCCTCAAGAGTCCCATTGCAATTTCATTCTCGACCAGCTGTTGTATCACCCTCTTCACAGGCCTTGCTCCAAAGTTGGGGTCAAAGCCCAAGGTGCCTAGGAGCTCAGCTGCTTCCTCTGTGAAATGAAGTTCAATCTTCTTCTGCTTGAGCCTGTCTTTTACGCGATTCAACTGCCACAGAAACAACCGTGTCAGAAGAATTCCATGTCCAATATCATCGGTATAAAACAGTTGATGATCGGCTAACCAGCTCAAAGACCTATACTCTCTTACTCTGAAGAAGTAACTAAATAACCTAAGCATGAGATACAACTTCAGATCACATGATTTCCAACTAAATCAAAGACCCTGAGCATATAGATGCTTCCAACGGGAGTCTTATACTAGAATCTAAACATATTTTCCTAGAAACAGACAGTCAAGGTTAGGTACAGATCCTCCACTAACCTCAGTTCCTCGAATATAAATGATTACCATAACTACGATATTTTTTAACTTTATTCTGGAAGCTCAGCAAAATACAAAAAAAATTTATGTCTGGATTACATAAAAATTAAGCATTCTATCAGATTCTAGCATTTCAGTGACAGTGAGTGTTCATTAGGTGCCAATACGAAAGATCGGCAATACCAACTCACACCCCAAATAATAAGCATCTTTGTGTATACCCCATGTAATTGACGCTCAAAAGTAGAACGAAGAAACAATATACCAATCAAAAACTGGAAGCGTAGTTACCTGGATCTCAACGATTTTGCTGATTTCTTTGGAGTCAAGTGGTTGGAAAACAATATACTCATCAATTCTATTCATGAACTCTGGTCGGAAAGTTTGTCTAGCCAACTCAACGACCTGCCTTTTCATCATATCATAAACCACTTCCTTGCTATCCTGTGTGTTTCGAAGAGTTTCAAGGATATGGTGGGACCCGATATTTGATGTCATTATCACAACACAGTTTGTAAAACTAACAGTCCGCCCTTGGGAATCAGTTATCCTCCCATCGTCTAGTAGCTGTAAAAGAATGTTGAAAACATCATGGTGTGCTTTCTCAATTTCATCGAAGAGCACAACAGAATAAGGCCGCCGACGGACCACTTCAGTCAGTTGCCCACCTTCTTCATAACCAACATAGCCAGGTGGTGCGCCAACCAAGCGTGAGACAGCATGTTTCTCCATGTACTCACTCATATCGATCCTTACAAGGGCATTTTCTGTGTTAAAAAGGAACCCAGCCAGGGCCTTTGCAAGTTCGGTCTTACCGACACCAGTAGGGCCCATAAACATAAAGCTTGCTATAGGTCTATTTGGGTCAGACAATCCTGCCCTTGAACGTCGGATTGCATCAGCCACTGATTTGACTGCCATGTCTTGACCAACAACCCTCTTGTGGAGTACCTGTTCTAGCATAACAAGCTTATCCCTCTCTGACTGCTGAAGGTGTGATAAAGGGATTCCAGTCCATTTGCTTACTATTTCAGCAATATCGAGATCAGTGACTTCCTCTCGAAGCAACGATTTTCCAGACTTCCGGTACTCGGCAAGGTTCTTCTCAGCTTCTTCAAGTTGGCGCTGTAACGATATTAGTGTTCCATATTTAAGCTCAGCAGCACGATTTAGGTCATATTCACGCTCAGCAGCTTCCATCTCCAAGTTGACTCTGTCTATCTAATGAAGCAAAAATTGAACAGTTAAATGAGAGACAGAGAAGGAAGTCATGTAAAGTGAATATGCATCCCATAATCTACAGAATAAGACTTGCCTCCTCTTTAATTGACCGAATTCGAGTCATGAAAACTCTCTCACGTTCCCACTGTTCAGTTAACTCTTTCTGCTGTTGTTTAAGCGCACTTAAATCCTCTTCCAGTTTGGATAGTCGTTCTTTGGATGCCTTATCAGTGTCATTTTTCAGAGAAAGCTTCTCCATCTCTAGCTTCAGAACAGCCCTGTCTATCTCATCTAACTCCGTAGGCTTAGAAGTTATTTCCATCTTCAATTTTGCAGCAGCTTCGTCAACAAGATCAATGGCTAAAACGGAGAGACTAAAAATTCATCATCTATGCAACTACGAAATATTTCTGCTAAATATTCATGTAGGAAACACGAAGCTCAAGGAGGAACATTTGTAGAAAATGCTAAACAACCACCCTGGAAAGGCATCATCATCCCAAGAAACATTTTTACTCCACATCGCTTGAGCAGCTTGCAAGCGAAGAAGCTTTCATTGAAAAAATATAGCCCTGATGAGCCCAAGAACTATATTTACTCTACAGAGCTAAAATAGCCTGGGTATGACCAGCTCATATAGAAAATATGTATGCTTTATAGATTAAGCAATGAACAAACGTTTAAAGCGACTCACACTTCCTCAGTTGGTCTCTTTGGCCCTCTGAGAATGCCTTTTTGTCAAAGATAGACTTATTGCCCAAAGTACTATCTGTTTATGCTTGTAACTTCAATGATTTCCTGTTGTTTATATTGTTCCACCTTGTCTTTGCTTATTGGCAAGAAAATGATTCCAAACCTAAAAGATAAAGGTACCATTTACCTTTGTCAGGCAAAAAACGTTCTGTGATGTATCGATCTGCAAGAACCGCGGCTGAAACAAGTGCACTATCTGATATTTTGACCCCATGATGAAGCTCATACCGTTCACGCAATCCACGCAAGATAGAAATTGTGTCTTCTACCGATGGTTGGTCGCAAAATACTTGTTGAAACCTACGTGCCAGAGCAGGGTCCTTTTCAATGTACTTCCTGTATTCGGTCAACGTGGTTGCTCCTATACATCGGAGTTCACCACGACCAAGCATCGGTTTTAACAAATTTCCAGCATCCATGGCTCCACCAGTAGCCCCTAAGCCAACAAAATAAGGTCACATCAGTAAATCACGAAGACTGACAATCAAATAAATTTATCACTGGGTGCATCTGCATTCTACAAAAAACTTATATTCACCTCGGAAATTCATCTTACAGGTTACCATCATTCAGGTTGAGAAAGAAATTACCCTACGTGCTGTCTGCGAAGAAAAAATTGTAATTGCCCCCAAGTTTGCCCCTTCAAAAAATCTTCCTAACTTCTTCTCATTAGTTACTACAAAGTAATTCTTAAGAGGTGCTTGACACACTTATTCAGAAGTTTCAAAAACTATAGACCCACGGTGAAACTGTTCACACACCAGTGTTCGACAGATCCTGAGCCAGTAAGTAAACATGATAAATGCTGGAATTATGTATGAGAACATGAACCACAGATTGAAAATTACAATTGAAGAGAAAAGACGATATAACAAGAAAGTGGTCAAGAGAAACCTAACAACTAATGAAGTCTTAATAATATAGGACACGGAATTAATCGTTGTTCATTACATGGTCTGCCAACCCAAAGACGGAAACAATAAGGGCTTTGTTTTGTCGAGTCTAATTTTGATCGTTGCTGGCTCAACAGCTTTAATGTTCCTTTCTACCTCATTTTTTCTCACCCCTACTTTTAAGAGAAGAAAAAAAAATGAAACACCCCACCTTTTAGAGAACAAGTCTGTATGAATTAGGATCCTTTCTGAACACGTGCTCTCAGAATACGAGAGCCATGCTTCTAAACCCCAAAAACAAACTACTTGTGAACATCAAAGACAGAAAACACTTCAATATATGAACCCTTCACAGAATACGGACCTGCGCCTACAACAGTATGAATCTCATCAATGAATAGAATAATCTGGCCATTTGAAGCGGAAACTTCTTTTAAAACAGCTTTTAGCCTTTCCTCAAAATCTCCTCGAAACTTAGCACCAGCAAGCAATGAGCCCATGTCCAAGGAGATTAGCTGGAAAGAATTATGAACATCAAGATAAAGTATTTGCCTCCAAAAATTCAAATTCATTAAAAAATGTCAGCATGTCAAATTCCCTAAAGACCAGCAAGATTTGAAGTGCAGAAACAAGCAAACATATTGCAACCTCAGGTCAAATCTAAAACCATGGAATTGTTAGTCAATGCTACATTAACATGAAGATTGATTGATGATTATGTTTAGATCTGATAGCCCTATCTAATAACCTTGTAAGACCATCTCATGAGCCATTTCCATCATGAGAACTCAAAGAGGTCAATCCATTGCAAATTCAATCTTAATAGGACGTTTTAATTAACTGTGAGAAAATCTCAACGCGGTAAAGTTCAAAGCTATCTGATAAAATACGTGTCGAAGAGAATATTAATTTTTCACCTTTTCTTGTAAACAACGCTATTCATTTATGTCAAATAACAAAGTTACTGGGAACAAAGAGAGGGAGGAAAAACCTTCCGGTTCTCCAGAGGTTCAGGAACATCCCCACGGACAATTCGCTGAGCTAACCTGCAAATTTAGAAGTTTGGTAAGATCACCATATATCACAACAAAAACAAGTGCAAATGTAGAATAAAAAGATAGCCCCAAAACAAATGGCACAACTCAAAAATACAATACCTTAGAAGAATAGTAATCCATGTATCAACAAGAGATGATATTAAGAAGATTGTAATCAACATTATAATCACATAATTGTCAATTTCACAAACATATTTCGGGGCATTTGCCGCACCATAGCACCAAGTTCAATGCACGCACACCTAGATCCCTTGGTTTTGACTACTAGAGTTATACATTGTTCGAAATTTAGCACATTACTGGATCGCGTAGCCTCCCCTCCTCTCAAAAGGGGTGGACCTCCATTAAATGGGATACATGTTCCACTCCCATTACACATACACATGAATGCAATATCTGCTCCGTTGAGAAAATAACCATAGCAAAAAACAGGTCAACTCAAAAGTGAACTCTTCAGATCATTCTATGGTTTCTACCTAAAGGTGAAAAGGTTCGGAACCCTAAACCAAACAGGCAGATGGGACAAAGACAAAAAAAAAAAAAACCAATACAAGAGCAGCAATCCCTATCAGGCTCAAAAGTGAAGAAGTAAAAATCTGTCTGCACCATCAGGATTTTCCAAAAAAAATAATTTTAACGGCATAAAAAGCCCTAACATCAACAATAGGGAGTATAAAATAGCATTCCTAAATAGCATAGAGGAATGTCGGGATGAAGCAACTAGAATGAAGCTATACTCATAAACTGTTTGTAGGGACTCATAATGCCCTAGCATGGTGCATATTAAGGTTTAGGTATCATCTAAGCTATGATATTGTCATCTAAGTCATATACCCTTCTAGAATTCAGGGCCTCCAGCCAATATCTATGCGATTCTACTCCCCACGTCATTCACAACGACTGCACTCTTCCAAAAAAGTTGATTCCATCCCTTTTTAGATCGTATTAGTAAGTTGTTCACTCCTATAGACTTTGTTCTTCTCTCCAAAAAGAAAGAGATAACATGTTACTTCCATATTTCATAAGCAAGCTTCCAAGTAGTTTTTATTTGCATATATCAATGTTAAATCTAACTTTACAAGTGTATCTCCTTTTAAAAGTAACTATTTTTACAATTCTATCACCCGGAACAGACCAAACATGGAAAGCAAAACAGTAATTTATCAAAACAGTAATTTATCTATAAAAAGCAGCCTTACCAAAACAGTAATTTATCTATATCTAAGTTCCAGCAAAATCATTTTCCAGTAGGCATAACCGCTAAGGTCTCATCAACTACAGCAAAAAAACTTTCCATATTACTAACGCAATGTATGAAAGAAGTAGAGACCAAGATATCACCAAAATATCATACCCTTCTGCTATTGCAGTTTTTCCCACGCCAGGCTCGCCAATAATTACTGGATTATTCTTCGTTCTACGAGATAAAATATGTATGCACCGCCTGATTTCGTCATCCCGACCAATAACAGGATCAAGCTTACCTCGTCTAGCGAGTTCAGTCAAGTCACTACCATACTTCTCAAGAGCCTCATATTTGCCTTCAGGATCTACGTAACATAAACACAACATGATTGAGTAAGAAACAAGAATTTACTAACACAAATAGTAGAAGAAAAACACATACAAGATAAGCTTGAGAATTTTTTATAAACTTTTCTTCTTTTGCACAAACATCACACAAGCGATATTTGTGCAGAAGAAAAGGAAGAGGAGAAAAGCTTTTTCATTGTAGAAATTTTGTCATTAGAAATTATCTTGCTTAAAAAACCCTTAGAAAATTTTCTACTAAAGCAACGCGGAACCAATTCATGACAACTAGAGAATCTGAAAAACCTTATGTCACAGCTTCTAAGATATACAGTCAATACACCACGGAATTTTCAAAGTTGTAAACAGTACTGTTATAAAAGCACATAGTAATAGAAAATGCTAATGTGAGCATTTCCTGAATTTCATCTACACAAGTTACACAAACAACTTATCTATACATATAAAGAAACCTGGTTGTACAGCAAAATGTATCCTACATATCAAAAGGGAGGAGAAAAAATGGGAGAAACAAAAAAGGGGTTGTCCTTGTGACGTATCCTAGATCATTGCTCATAAAAATCCTCAGGAAGTTTATAAAGCTGTTCATATCAAATTCTCACTCTAATGCTTATAAGCCAAAAACCTAGGTTGGCAGATTCCAAGTTATAATTTAACTACTTTCTTATCGATGTCACCAGATGAACTTGCAAACCACGGAACTATATAATACCCTAAGTACAAAATGTACAATCAGATTCTTACTTTGATCAGTTACTCTCTGACTTCCACGAACAGCTTGAATGGCATCCTTTAAAGCCTTCTCACTAACTTGCAGCTTCCTGAATAACTGCTGCCCAAATCTCTTATCCGAAAAGAACGCTAACACTATATGCTCCACAGAGATAAAATCATCGTGCATTTCTTTCTTGTGCCTTCTTGCAGTTTCCAAGAGGGAACTGAGATTTGAGCCTACTATTGGGCCACTTGTGTCACCAGTCACCTGCAATAGACATCGAATACAAATGATCATACATTGAAGAGAAGGTCCATTGACTTCCAAAAATCGTTCGTACCTTAGGCTGTTGAGCTATAAACTCGTCTGTAGCTTGCAGAACAGAAGTGTTATCAACCCCAACTTTTGTGTATATTCTCCGAGCCAGCCCATCCTTCTGCTCTAAAAGAGCTTTCATTAAGTGCTCAGACTCGACAACTTGTTGCTTGCAGTCTCGTGCTATTTCCACAGCACCAACAATCCCCTCCCATGCCATCTCTGTGTACTCTGAATCGTTGATCTGATAGGGTATAGCCAAGAACAACACGTGTGAAGGCAACACATAAAATTTGCAGAACATCCAATGTGTTTAGAGTTGCAGAAAGGAAATGTCTTCTCCCAAAGAAGTTGAAAGAAAAGCAAAGTCCAATTTAAGATGATCCTCGAAATTTACATGCTTCAGATAGTCCTTTTCTAACGCGAATAAAGATATTCAAAGAGCCTTACAAGCAGGCAGTTTTAATTCAAGAGTACAGCAGAAGTAAACTTAAATATATGTAGAAGGTATCAAGAGATACCATTTCGATTTACACTTTCTATACTGGCTCTCATAGTCCAATAGATTCTCAACTAATTTCTTGAATTAACCTAACTATTGCCACATTATAATCCCTCATATCTTTCAAGAAATTGCAAAATACCTATATTGATGGATCAGTCTTTCAGCCGATCCCTATAACAACAGTGCATAGACTTCCCTATATGTGTTGTTTCCAGAACAACAGAAGCTGTACTCCTTGAAACCTTGCGCATAATTTTCATTTTAACATTAAGCATCCACAATAACTCAAAAGAACTATTTTTTTTTTTCTATTTTTCAGTACCAACTACAAAATTCATAACCAAATTATACACATTCCAGTGAAGTTCCTGAAACAGAACTTGGGAGAAAGAAGTGAATGTGGAAAACTTAATCAGTACATATTAGGCTTACCCCCAAAAAAATAAAAAAATCCCAATTATATAGAGTGTGTGTGTGTGTGTGTGTATCTATATCTATACTACTTATTAAGCCAAAACTTGATTTGGTGTAACACTTTTTTGGTGTTACATAACTACCAACCTACAATGATGACAAGTGGCATTCCAAGAATTTTTTAAAAAAAGACACAAAATAAAAATGTTAATTGTAAGTAACTACCTACAAAATATGTTTTAGTTTTTTAAGTTAAAATTCATCAGAATATATAGTTAAAAAAATTTGAAGGCCAGGTTTGATACGATAATACCTAGGTAGCACGGACACCTCTCCTAGGTGAAGGTATGGTGTCCTAAACGGACGAACACTCCGACACCCTCCGGACATCGCCTGACACATGTCGGACACGGCTCATCGGTGTCGGAATTTTTTTTTTAATTTCCGACACCGTGTCGGACACTTCATCGACGAGTCTCGGACGCGGCGTGGAGCAGTGTCGGACTGTTTTGGGGCTAATTTCAGATGTTTTGAACTATTACCGTCTTCTTCTCTCTCACCTCACGTCTGCTGTTGTCGGTGTCACTGACGTTGCTGGAGCTCAATCGACGAAGATCTGAAGTCGAAGCCAACAGATCTGACGACTACAGTCGCCGAAAGAAGAGAAGCCAGCTGCTGCCGCTGTCGCCGTCGCCATCTCCATCGCGGAGGTCCTCTGTCATCATCGCTGGCCTACAGGTCTCATCTCGCCTGAGTCGTCTCCTTTCCCTCACTCCCTCTCGTTTCTTTCCTTTTTTCTTTACCTTCTCATTTCTTTCCTGTTCTTTTTTCTTTCCTCTCATTTTTTTTTTCTGTTCACCCTTTATCGTTGCATTTCCAATACATTAGACTAAATAAATATTGACCAAATAAATTATGACTTATAACTGAATTCCTTGTTTTGTTTTGATAGTTTTTCATTTATTTGTTATTTTAGATTGTGAAATATATTTGATATTTATTATTATATATATAATAAAAAATATATTAAAAAACAGCGGTGTCTAAAATCTGATTTTTTGAAAATTGTGATGTCCGTGTCTGTGCTACCTAGGATAATACTAATTTGCTAACTAATTTTTTGACACGTATAGCTAACTTATTTTTCTGTAATTTAAGATTTATTTTACTGAATATGACAATAAACACGTAAACGTGATGTTTGATTTTTTTTTTAAACAAAATTTGTACTATTAATATCATTTTCGCACACGCATCGCATGTACCGCGGTGACTCGTATATATGAGAGCCGAAACTAAGAAAAAGTGATCATGTCACCACTTACATGGACACTCTCTTAACTCGCCATTTGGACTTTCCTATTTTGACTTTTTAAAGTATTTTGAATTTATTCACCTTTGTAATAATGATTTGGATTTCTTGTTCCTTTCTCCCTCTCTTATATTCAATTTGATTTGAATTCCATTTTACCAAATGAAACTACCAATTCTATGTCAGCATGTCCCATTTAAAAATTTTATTTATCTCTTTGCAGCTTCATTAATTCCTAAGATTTTGCCAAAACTAATTCTCTATGTATTCCCTTTAATCTTAATTTTTTTCAATTATTTAGAGAAGCCCAATATTATCTATTATCAGTTTTTCTACCTAACTAAGATCATCTCCCTCCTTTTATTTCATTACAAGCTTACTTACACTGTTTACTCTCCCAATCTTTCTAACAAAGCCACTTGCGCATATATGTTTGTAAGTTTTACAATTCAAGAAACCCCATATAGCAAATACGCAACAATGTGCCCTTATTTAATCAGATAACCTTTTCCACCTTTCCAACAAAACCCATTTGCAGAGTGTCTTTAGTACAAATTCAAGAAAGCCGTATACTAAATGCACAACAAAACACATTCATTTATAAGCAGTCGCAGAGCAAGTCGTAAAATAATAACGTTTATGTGCACAATTTCAAAAGTAGGATGGGCAAAATGTATAAAACTCCACCTTAGTCAAATTATTTTGCCACTAAAACGTGCATTTTGCTATAAATAAATTTCTTTCCCAATATGGCTCCGCCTCTGTTGATCAGACAACATACCCCATCTTTCCAACAAAACCCACTTGCAATTACACGTGTTTATGTGCGCGAACGTGTTCTGTGGCGATGAGTGTGGTGTACCTGAGAAGGACTGGCGGCGGTGGAGTAGGAGCGAGCAAGGGAGCTGCCAATAAGCGACGAATGGAAGGGAGATTTAGCAGTCACAGAGTTGTTGCCTCTTGCCAGTCCATTTGCGAAGAAGGTTTTGCTGGAATTGGGGGCCAGAGGGGCGGAGGGCAAAAGTTCTCCGGCGGGAGTGAGAAGCGCGCGGCATGAATCGGAGACAAGGCGGGGGCGAGGGGGTTTGGCAGCGGCGAAGAGGGCGGCCTTGGTGAGCCTCGCGGCGGAGGTCTTTGACGCGGCCATGGCGGAGCAACCCAAATTCGTCGGGGGTTCTGGTGGTGGTGGTTACTATTGATACAGAGGGTCTTCTTGGCGGGGGAAGGGCCAGGTGAAGGGGTTTTTTGGGTACTCTAGAAGGAAGCTTGGGGAAGAGGCTAATGGAAGAGTATAGAAGATTCCCTTTACTTCCTCCATGGTAGCCGTAGGTAAAACTAATAAAGTACTACTGCAGTGGAGGTGAAATTCAAAAAGAACCTATTTTCTTTTTTGAGTTTATTTATTTATCGTCAACTCCTCTTTTGTTGGTGTGCATAGAGTTTTTGTTCTAAATTACTATTTCAATACTTAATTACCAATCTATCGTATGTGTAAAACTTATTTACTTATATACAGCATCTTTTAGAAAAAAAATTATTTCAAACTGAGATTTTAAAGAAGAAAATGTGGTTCCAAATCACTTTTTTGATATATAAATTATGGTAAAAATTAAAAAATAAAAATAAAAACGTGATTCGAATCACGTTTTTATTTTTATTTCAAACAGACTCAGTGTATATATCTATATATCTATATCTATCTCTACTTTTAAACTTACTACTTATTAAGTTAAAATTTAAATTTGATGTAACACCTTTTTGGTGTTATATAACTACATACTTAATATGATGACACTTGACACAACAAGAAAATGTTGACTTAGGCCATGTTTGTTTCACAGAAAACGCTTTCTGGAAAATATTTTTTCGTAGTATGCTTTCCAAAAATAGTAGTTCCTGAAAATATTTTCATAAATTTTATTTTTTGCTATTTGGGTATCATGCAATGATTCAAATATCTATAACAAAAAAAATATATTTTTCATTGTTTCCGCTGTTTGAGTATATTTGTGTGTTTGTGTATAGGGGTGTGTGTGTGGGTGTGTGAGAGAGAGAAATAGTGTGCGTGTGTGTGTGTAAGTGTGTGTGGGTGTGTGTGCGTGTGAGTGTGTGTAAGTGTGTGGGTGTGTGTAGGTATGTGTGTTTACTAGACCTGGCAAAAACTGATCCGGACCCGCGGGTCTACCTATACCCGAGCAAAAAACCCAAGTACGGGTATATAATTAGGAGACCCGTTGAAAATAGACTCATACCCGAACCGACCCATAAAATCCGGGTCAATTCGGGTAGGTTGCCGGGTACCCGGGTTTACCCGGTTATATGCCTATATATAAGACTTTTTTGGGTTACAGCATCTCATTCTCTCCTCTTCTCATTTTCGCCGCCCTTCCTCTTAAGTCTCCCTCACAGATCCTCTCTCTCTCTCTCTCTCTCTCACAGATCTACCAAAGCCACGACCACCCACTGCACCACGTCAGTCAGTCTCGATCCACCGCATCTCCGGCCGCCACCGGTCGGTCGGTCACTCCGTCACCTCGTCGCCACAGATTGGTCACCCCTGGCCCAGTCGCCACCGATTGGCCACCACTGTGGCCCCCTCACCAATGGTCGGTCACCTTTGTGCCCCATCACGACCGATCGATCGCCACAGTCGCCGATCGTCACTCCGCGCCTCATGGTTGTTGGGTAGATCTGGATGGTTGTTGGGTATATCTTGCAGATTGTTGTTTTCTTTTTTTTTTTTCAGATTGTAAATCTTGTTGGGTAGATCTTGTTGGGCAGATCTTGATGGTAGTTGAGTAGATCTTGCATGTTATGTTTTCTTTTTTTCAGATTGTTTAGATTTTTTTATTTCCGATGGAAAGATGTTCAGATTGTTTTTTCTTCGATTGTTTAGATTTTGTGTAATGAATGCTGATAAAGAAACAAAGAATTATTTGATCGTTGGAGGTTAAAGTGTCTAATTAGCAGGTGATTAAAATCTATTTATTCAAAAAAATAATTAATCATAAATTAATTATTTACCTGTGGGTAATACCCTACCTGCAAGGGTAGGGTACGGGTTCTCACAATTCCTACCCGAGAAAACCAGGTAAAATATACCGGACCCGTTTTTACCCGTATCCGATCGGATTTTAAACGGTAAGTGATTTTTTGATATTTTGTCTTTAAAATAAGTTGATTGGAAATTATTTTCCGTTGAAAAATCTTATGCATGTACAAAACACCGAAAAACGATTTTCATGCACCAAACACAGAAAAATGTGGAAAACCTTTTCCGGAAAACGATTTTTGTGAAACAAACAGGGCCTTAATATGATGACACTTAACATAACAAGAGAAATGTTGAAAAATTACAAAAAAATAAAAACTTAAATAATAAATAACCACGTTAAGGTCATGTTTGGTTTTCACATTTAAAATACCCATATATCATTCTTGACTTTTTAAGAAACTTTAATTTAATAATTTTACTTTTTCTCTTCATAATTTAAAATTTATTAAATATATAGGCAAAAATTATATTCTAAAGGCACTCATATATCTTTCTTGACTTTTTTAGAAACTTTAATTTAATAACTTTACTTTTTTTTCTTCATAATTTAAAATTTATTAAATAAATAGGCAAAAATTATATTCTAAAGGTCAAGCTTGAAATTATGAAAAGATCATATTATAACTGCATGTTTGCACACACATCGCGTGTATCACGATAACTCGTCTATATCTATACTACATACTATATATATTAAGGAAAAACCTCTTTTGGTGTAACAAATCATTGGTGTTACCAACTACTTATTTAGAATGATGATAAGTGATATTTTTAATTTTTTTTAAAAAAAATGACACAAATACAAATTTTAAATAGTAAACAACTACCTGTAAAGACATGTTTGGTTTTCATAATTTAAATTTCATTAAGAAAATATAGTTATAATAGATTATAAAGCCCAAATTTGATACTGCAAAAATATTATATTGTTAACTTTATCTTTGCACATGTTTCGGTTTTAATAATTTTAAATTCATTAAGAAAATTGTAGTTACAATTAAATCTAAGTTTGATATGATGATAATATTTCGCTAACTTATTTTGTCACACGCATAGCTAACTCATTTTTTTGCAATTTAATATTTATTTTTACCAAATGTGACAATAAATATTTATACTTGATGTTTAATTTTTTTCTAACAAAAATGTCATATTGTTAACTTTATCTTTGAACATGCTTTGATTTTAACAATTTTAAATTCATTAAAAACTATAATTAAAATTTAATCTGGTTGATATGAATATAATATTTTGCTAACTTATTTTGCCACACGCATAGCTAACTCATTTTTCTGCAATTTAAGTTTATTTTACCAAATTTGACAATAAATATTTATACGTGATGTTTGATTTTTTTTAACAAAACTGATATTATCAACTTTATTTTTGCACAAGCATTGCGTGTGCGACAATGACATTAAATATAGAGGGAAAATATCTGTTGGTATAACACCTCTTTGATGTTACCAACTATCTATTTAGAATGGTGACAAGTGACACTATGAGAAAATTATTATAAATAAAACAAAAATAATGTTTCCAACCTATTTTGGTCGTACCCAAAGGCCCACTGGAGGTCCCAACTTGCACTACACTTTCGCACAAGCAACAGTCAGTATTCACCGCTTCCAACTGGTTAAAAAGTGCACGCTCAGGTCACGTGCACTTCTCACTTTTTCTACGTGACTTCGTCACCAAGAAACTCATCCTTGTGCTACTGCTCATCACGCACTGATCGTTGCACATCTCCTGTCGCCCATCGGCGCACCTTGACGCTTACCAAAGGAAGTGGGCCTTGGCCTTCCCCTTGGGGTCGGCCTGGGCCTTGGCCTCCCCTTGGGGTCGGCCTCAACCTCCCCTCAAGGTTGGCCTTAGCCTTTCCCCAAGGGTTGGCCTTTGGCCTATCTCCTTAGCATCTGCATTACTCTCCAAGGAATCGGATGTCACTCCGCAACCCCCGTCGCGTTAGACGTCACTCGGGAAGCCCCGTCGCGCTGGACGTCACTCGGCCACCCGTCGCGTAAGACGTCACACCGTAACCCCCGTTGCCCGGACGTCACTCCGCGACCCCCGTCGCGCCCGACGTCACTTCGCGACCCCATTGCGCCGGATGACACCCCGCGACCCCATCGCACCAGACAACACCCTGCGACCCCCGTCACGCACGGACGTCACTCCGCGACCCCTGTCGCCCTGAGGTCACCCCAACCCCCGTCTCGCCGGATGTCACCCTGCAACCCCCGTTGTGCCTGACGACACTCCGCGACCCCCGTTGCGCCGGTCATCACTTAGCAACCCCCGTCGCCTGGACATCACTTAGTGACCCTCGTTGCCCGGACGTCACTCCGTAACCCCTGTCGCGCCGAACGTCACTTCGTGACCCCGGTTGCCCGGACCTCACTCAGTGACCCCCGTCGCCCAGACCTCACTCCGCGACCCCTGTCGTGCCCAAACATCACTCTGTAACCCCCCGTAGCCCGGACCTCACTCAGTGACCCCCGTCCCGCCGGACGACACTCAGCGACCCCCGTCCCCTAGACGTCACTCCGTAACCCCTGTCGCGTTGGACGTCACTCCATGGTCCCCGTCGGCCGAACGTCAATCCGTGACCCCCGTTGCGCCGGACGTCACTCTGTGACCCCCGTCGCCGACGTTTGGGCGCCGCACTCCAACACTCTGTCGCGCCACTGATACAGTCACGCTCCCCGGCTCCTTGTCACATTATCGTGCCCCCGGCACGGCACCTCACTTACTCCGCCATGCCATGCGCCGCGCCACTGATACAGTCAAGCCCCCAAGCTCTCTGTCACAAAGTCGTGCCCTCGACACCATATGCACTTCATCGCACCCATGCGCCACGATCATGTTCCTTGCCCCCCGAGCGTCACACTTATTCACCACACCATGCTTCCCAACCATGGACGTGGAATATGCTTTGACCCACTCTCAGGAGTGTGAAGCATCCTACAGGGATAGGCGACTTCTCCAGGACATTATCTCTGCCAGGGAGCTCTTCAACTCCTCTTCCGCCAGGTAGACAGCTCCTCCAGGATGCTACCTAGGCCAGTCGGGTAGACAGCTCCTCCGGGATGCTACCTTGACGCTCTCCGAGTGCTCCGACATAAGGACTCACTCGCGGGGGTAGGCGACTCCTCCGGGACACTATCTCTGCCAGGGAGCTCTTCAACTCCCCTTCCACCAGGTACCACGGCTCCTCCGGGATGCTACCTCGGCCAGTCGGGTAGACGGCTCCTCCGGGATGCTACCTTGATGCGCTCTGAGTGCTCGGCACAAGGACTCACCCGCGGGGATAGGCGACTCCTCCGGGACACTATCTCCGCTAGGGTGTCTTCGTGACTAGCCTACGTGCTTCGGCACTTGGGGGCTTGCATTGGCACCCCTATGGACTATGACCCCAGGGTCACTCCGAGATGGGAGCAAGTCTTCTGAGGGCATCGCGCCTAGTCCGCCTGGCAGTTGGGCGTCAGGTCTTCCCCACCACTGTCAGGCCTGTGGGACTCTACAAGGGCTTGGATTTGTGGTTAGATCAAGGGGATTCTCTGGCCACACTAACACTGTGGGAGCCAGTCTTTCCAGACAGACAGAGCGACGCAGTGCAGGGCAAGCCGGGTGAATATGCGATTCGACAGTCCGTGGAGCACCGACACCCGTGGACCCTCCGGTGATATGTCCATCCCGGGGAGTGCCATGTGTTGGTTGTGACATCATCATCTTAACCTCTATAAATAGAGGTTTTGAGAATTCATTTGGGAGGCTGTGACATTTTCTGACAGTTAGACATTCTCAAACTTCTCACTGTCTCACTCTAGAATCCTAGAAAGAGAAACACACCGGACCTTGACTCTGGACCTAAGCATCGGACTGTGACTGTCGTCGTGTATTCACCCTACGCCATAGCCCTCACAACACTGCCACCCTCAAGCTCTATCTGTGAAGCCTTTGGTCTCTGCCCTTGCTCCGCCCTTGTTGTGTCTCACATCAACATATTTGGCATCTAACTTTTACTACATTCCTTGTGGCACCTCCACGTTGATTACGAACCCACTTTCCTTGGCATCAAATAGTAAATAGTAAAGAACTACCTTGTTTGGTTTTCACGATCTAAAATAATTATATATCGTGCTTGATTCTTTAACGAAGGATAATTTAACAACTTTATATGATCATGCATGGGGCCATTTAAATTTTATTAAAACCTTTAGGATGTGTTTGATTTTTTAGATTTTAAAATACTTATATTTCATGCTTAATTATTTAATGAAGTTCAAATTTAGTAATTTTATATTTGGACATGGGGCTATCTGAAATTCATTAAAAACTACATCAAAAATATATTATAAAGGCCAAACTTGATATGATAAAAATCATATCACTAAATTTATTTTTACACATGCATCACGTATACCACGATAGCTCGTACTAATATAATGAGAATACCCTTTTTGATGTAACACCTTTCTTAGTCTTACATAATTACCTATCTAGAATGGTAATAAGTGACATTTTTAAAAATTTCTTAGAAAATAACACAAAAAATTAGATATTAAATAACTACCTTAAGGACATGTTTGGTTTTCACATTTTAAAATACTTCTATATCATGCTTGATTTTTTAATAAATTTCAAACAATATTATTGCTACACTATTCTTTTTAAACTTCATAAAAAATAATATAGTCAAAATTTGTTCGAAAGGTCAAACTTGCTTTTACAAAAATATCATATTACTAACTTCATTTTTGTACACACGTTGCATGTGCCACGATAATTACCTATCTATTCTTTAAATTTTTATTGAAAATATGAAGCAAAATAAAATTTTAAATACAATATTAAATAACTAATTATAAAGCTATGTTTAGTTTTTTTTTAAGTTAAAATTCTTTTTACCAAATGTGATAGTAAACACTTATACATGATGCTTGATTATTTTTAACAAAATTCATATTATTAACTTTATTTTTTTACACTTATCCCGTTGACTGGTATATATAGATATATGAGAAAAGCAGGTATGTTGCTTGTTGCCTAAGGCTAGACGTCAAAACTATGTAGTTTTGATGAAACGTATCTGATTCTTTCTTCTCTTGTTTTCTCTCCCCCTGATATTCTCTCTCTCTCTCTCTCTCTCTCTCTCTCTCTCACACACACACATCTCAAAGGAGTGTCTCTCGCACATATCTCAGACTCGTCCCAGCTTTAATCGTCGGTCTCCCATCACTCACAACCTTACAAACCACTATCACATCATCAGAGGCCACCCACCATGACCACCATCCTAAACCACTACCACCATTATAAAACCCGCCCCTACCACATCTCTCTCCTCCCACCCATCACATACACACCATGACCACATCATAAAACTATCTACCACATCGCACAAACTCATGACCGCTTCCCCTCTGAAAAAGTGGTTCGAAATCATGTTTTTTCTTTGAAATCTGTCTAAAATAGATATTTTTAAAAAAATATGGTATGTGGGTAAATAAGTTTCAAAATGCTGCTGTAAATAGGTAATTAAGTATTAAAATTACATTATTTAGGGCAAAAACTCGGTCTATATCTATATCTCTATTTGTCTCTACTTTTATACTTACTACTTATTAAGCTAAAACTTAAATTTGATGTAACACTTTTTTAGTGTTATATAACTACATACTTAATATGACGATACTTGACACAACAAGATAAATGTTGAGAAATTACAAAAAAATAAAAACTTAAATAATAAATAACCACATTAAGGTCATGTTTAGTTTTCACATTTAAAACACTTATATACCATTCTTGACTTTTTAAGAAACGTTAATTTAATACCTTTACTTTTTCTCTTCATAATTTAAAATTTATTAAATAATATAGGCAAAAATTATATTCTAAAGGTCAAGTTTGATATTATGAAAAGATCATATTATAACTGTATGTTTGCACACGCATCGCTTGTGCCACGACAACTCGTTTATATCTATATCTATACTATATATATAGGAAAAACTTCTTTTGGTATAATAGCTCATTGGTGTTATCAACTACCTATCTAGAATGGTGACAAGTGACATTTCTAATTTTTTTTTAAAATAAATGACACAAAATACAAAACAAATTTTAAATTGTAAACAACTACCTATAAAGACATGTTTGGTTTTTATAATTTAAACTTCATTAAGAAAATATAGTTATAATTAATTATAAAGCCCAAACTTGATATTAAAAAATATTATATTATTAACTTTATCTTTGCACTTGTTTTTATTTTAACAATTTCAAATTCATTAAAAAAACTGTAGTTAAAATTAAATCTAAGTTTGATATGATGATAATATTTTGCTAACTTATTTTGCCACACGCATAGCTAACTCATTTTTTTACAATTTAATATTTATTTTACCGAATGTGACAATAAACATTTATAGGTGATGTTCAATTTTTTTTTTTAACAAAAATATCATATTGTTAACTTTATCTTTGGACATGTTTTGGTTTTAACAATTTTGAATTCATTGAAAGACTATATTTAAAATTTAATCTGTTTGATATGATAATAATATTTTGTTAACTTATTTTGCCACACGCATAGCTAACTCATTTTATTGCAATTTAAGATTTATTTTACCAAATGTGACAATAAATATTTATATGTGATGTTTGAATTTTTTTTAACAAAACTGATATTATCAACTTTATTTTTGCACACGCATCACATGTGCCCCAATGACTTGTTATATATAAAGAAAAAATATCTTTTGGTGTAACATATCTATCTAGGATAGTGACAAGTGACACTATGACAAAATTATTAAAAATAAAAATAAAAATAAAACTAAACAAAAATAATAAATAGTATAACTACCTTGTTTGGTTTTTTTCAATTTAAAATAATTATATATCATGCTTGATTCTTTAACGAATTATAATTTAACAACTTTATATTTGAACATTGGCCATTTAAACTTTATTAAAACCTTTAGGATGTGTTTTATTTTTATATTTTAAAATACTTATATTTCATGCTTAATTATTTAACAAAGTTTGATTTAGTAATTTTATATTTGGACATGGGGCTATATGAAATTCATAAAAAACTATATCAAAAATATATTATAAAGGCCAAACTTGATATGATCACTAACTTCTTTTTTGCATATGCATCATGTATACCATGATAGCTCATACTATATATAATGAGAATATCCTTTTTGATGTAACTCCTTTCTTGGTGTTACATAACTATCTATCTAAAATGGTAATAAGTTGCATTTTAAGAAATTTCTTAAAAAATAACACAAAAAAATTAAATATTAAATAATTACCTTAAGGATATGTTTGGTTTTCACATTTGAAAATACTTATATATCGTGCTTGATTTTTTTAAAATAAATTTCAAACAATATTATTGCTACACTGTTTTTTATACTTCACTAAAAATAATATAGTCAAAATTTGTTCTAAATGCCCAACTTGCTTTTACAAATATATTATATCACTAACTTCATTTTTGTACATACATTGCATGTGCCGTGGTAATTACCTATCTATTCTTTTAATTTTTATTGAAAAAATGACATAAAATAAAACTTTGAATACAATAGTAAATAACTACTTATAAAGATATGTTTAGTTTTTTATAAATTAAAATTCATTTTACCAAATGTGATAGTAAACACTTATACATGATACTTGATTATTTTTAACAAAATTCATATTATTAACTTTATTTTTTTTACACGTATCCTGTTGACTCGTATATATGGATATATGGAAAAAGAAGGTATGTTGCTAGCCTTAGGCAATTTGCTTAAGGCTAGACATCAAAACTACGTAGTTTTGATGAAACTTACCTAATTCTTTCTTCTCTTGTTTTCTCTTCCCCTGATACTTTCTCTCTTTCTCTCTCTCTCTCTCTCTCTCTCTCTCTCTCTCTCACACACACACACACACACACACACACACGTCTCAGAGGAGTGTCTCTCACACATATCTCAGACTCGTCCCACCTTCGATCGTCGGTCTCCTATTGTTGGTAACCTCACAGACCACTACCGCATTGTTAGAGGCCACCCACCACAACCACCATCATAAACCACTGCCACCATTATATAACTCGCCCATCACATAGCACACCATGACCACATCATAAAACCAACTACCACATCAAAAGTGCCCCCTCTGAATTCCAAAATTTTACTAATGCATGCATTGATTTTGGCTTAAACTGGTTGAATCAAAAATATTTAGATTAGTCGGGCCTAATTTCAAAAATTTATCTTCAACTTTACCTCCAGTACAGCTTTAGTACCAACTTTGAAGGTTCACCAAAAAAATACCTAACTTTTAAAAAACGTACCAAATCAGTACCTTGTCTGATGGACGACGAATGCCATTAGAAAGTCAGAGGGGAAGGATTATTATTTTGAAAAAAAAGACATAAAGCTTGTCCACTTGGCCACATGGGCCGTCCTTTTCATAATTTCTTAAAGACACGCGGCAACATCACAGCCACTTGATTTTTTCATTTCTTAATTTAATCACTAAAAAACAAACACACACACACACACACACTCTCTCTCTCTCTCTCTCTCAGAGCTCATTTTATTCTGGGTAAACTCATTCTTGTGAATGAGTTTCTTTCACTGTGATAAGATTTCGGGGATAGATGATTCTTACAAGCGAAGTAGGGCTTTGGAGCCTAGGTGGACAGGAAAGCGAGATAAAAAGCCAGCAATAGAGGCAAAGACACTCTAAAGACTGGGTTTCCTCAATCAGATAAAGCAATGAAACACTAGAATGATCAAAGAGAGGCTGCCTTCCTTCCGTAGGGCAGGCTCACCTGTAGATGATGTTTTAGCCAAGTGTATTTTGTAGGTCAGCTAGTAGAGGGGTGCCTCGGCTTGGTTTATTTTATGAGTTGAGAAGGAGATGGATTCCGTGTATGTATGTACGTATGTACATACGTACGTACGTACGTGTGTGTGTGTGTGTATATATATAGAGAGAGAGATATCTGAGATGGTGGGTTTATAGATCTGAATGAAGGATGTTTATGAGAATTGTTGCTTTTGGTTTGGGTCTCTTTGTAGTTCTTACTGATTGTTTTCCATTTCAAGCACGGCGTGAGATTGCCAGCGATGACGGTGGTGGAGTCTTGAGATAGCCTCAGTGATTGCCGGTGGTGCTGTGATGATGCTGGCGGTAATATTGCAGTGTTGTCAGCGGTGATTGCAATAATTTTAGCAGCATAATTCTCTTACAAGATCCATTTCAAAATTTTCATTTGATTTTCAGGGAAGAAGAAGATGGGTCTGTGCATGAGAGAGAGATAGAGATTAATTAATTTGCATTGGAAATTGTGAAAAAGGGATGTGCCACGTGGACAGGATTTATGTCCTTTTTTCCAAAATGATGGTCCTACCCCTCTGACTTTTTAACAGCATATGTCGTCTGTCAGTTGATGTACTAATTTGTCACATTTTTTAAGAAGTTAGGTACTTCTTTAGCGCACCTTCAAAGTTGGGTACTAAAGCCGTACTAGAGATAAAGTTAAAGGTACAGTTTTGGAATTAGGCTGATTAATCATGAATGAATTTCTCAAATTGGCTAGTCTGTGACGGCGGTGGGTGGTGTGTCATCAACGATGCAGGATGGCCGCGATAGAGGCTGGCGATTGGGCGAGAGGGACAACAATTATCAGTGATTGGTAAATAAGTTTTACATTAAAAACTACACAACTTTCTATGGTGCATTTAATGTAGCTAAAAACACAGTGTTTTTTTTTTATCGATAGATGCAAAACTCATCTGTCAACCTCATTTATTATTTACGGCTTCCTAACTCAAGTTTGTTGACACTATAATAATCGTAGTTCTTATCAGCCTATTTTTTTGGTTAATAAGAAAATAACATTAATAGAAATTTCACAGGGTGATACATAGTTTATGCTTTACACGTACTCGTGATATGTCCATGAATTACAAGTGTACCTATACAACTCCAGGCCCCTACCGGTAATATCCATCGCCGGCAGCAACCCCAACCTCTGTACTAGGGCTTGCCACCGCTGCGTCTCCACCATGTGCTGACACCAAAAGTCCCACCCGGTCGGCATCGCTCCATGCCCCTTGAACACTATAGGTGCCCAAGGCATGTCCTCCCTCTCCACCAACAATCCTGACAGGCATCTCGGCGACATCACAGGTGCCTCCTCCCAGCTCGGAGCGCGCACATATGGCGACAGTACCGTGGCTCCTCTCCCATCGATGGGTCGTTCCACGGCACTGTAAAGGCTCCATCAGCCACACGGATGGCAAGCTCCCTCCACAACTCATGGTCAGGAGCCTGCAGTACCACGCCCCTCATTCCCAGCAATGTGTTCGTCTTGTCTGGTTCCGGATCGTACGACCTCACTCCGCTATCGTCAAATGTCAAGGGCACGACTGTCTCCCCACCCGCCGCAACTCTAGCCTCATCTGTCGGTGACGGGGCCACGGGTTCTGTCGTCATGACCTATGATGGTTGTGATGCACTAGCTGTCGCGCCCCGCGGCTTCGCGAACATCTTCTGCTTAACCTTTCTCAGGATAGGCATCGGCTCGACAGGCGCGGCCCTGGCTCTACCCAATGACCCCGACGACCCCCTCGCGGCCGACCCCCCTCCCCTTCCTCTCTTCCTTCCATTCCCCCTCTTTCCCTTGATGAGGCCGACCCCCCGTGGGGCTGACCCCTCTCATGGTCGACCCACTAACCCTTTCCTCCTTCCTTCCCCCTTCCTCCCTCCTCTCCATCTTGGCCCCTGGGCTGACCCCTGGCTTCGCGACCCCCATCACCGGCCGACCCCTCGACCACCTGTTTGCCTTCTCTCACCATCTCGCTTCTCTCTTCTTCTCTCTCTGAACTTATGAGGCACACATGATTCTCTCTTTCTCAACTCGCCCCCCTTCACTATTTATAGACCAAAAAATTTTTGAATTGAAAATTATTTTTGTACACATACGCCCTTCCGCATCAGCGCACGTCGCAAATTCACCACGTGTTTATGCGTGTGGCGCCCGCTCAAGTTGCCCCTCCGCGCACGCCACACGTAGGGGGCTTATGTTCATACCCTATTCTGGCCAGACCCCGGGGGCCCGCTAAGGGGCCCGCGTCGCACGACACATCATCCAGTCAACGGTCAAATATTCAATGCCATAACCAGGTCAAAGCGCATCTCCTTTCGAGCATCCGCAGGCATCACCAGTGCAGCGACATCAACAGTCAAACTGTTGGAAAAAGGAAGGGGTCAGCCACTCCCTTCCTAAGGGGTCGGCCACCCCTTTGTTCAGAGGGTCGGCCACCCCTTTCTTCAGAGGGTCGACCACCCCCTTCCTAAGGGGGTCGGCCACTCCCCCTTGCTGTGAGGGGTCGGCCCCCTTCCAACCCAAGGGGTCGGCCACTCCCTTCCTCAAGAGGGTCGGCCACCCTTTTACCTTGCAAGAGTCATTCCTAAACCCCCGACATCACTCATCGTGCTCTCTACCATCTGCGCTCAACACCGATGGTCACTTGCGCCCCGCTGATGATACGTGCCCCCGGCACTAAGTATTGCTCCGCGACAGTCGTCGCCGCGCCCTTGCGTCCCGCTGATGATAGGTGCCCCCGGCACTAAGTATTGCTCCGCGACAGTCGTCGCCGCGCCCTTTCGCCCCGCTGATGATAGGTGCCCCTGGCACTAAGCATTGCTCCGCGACAGTCATCGCCGTGCCCTTGCGCCCCGCTGATGATATGTGCCCCCTGCACTAACTATTGCTCCGCGACAGTGCTCCGGCACGAGGACCTCTCCCTACGGCATGGGCTGAGAGCCATCAAGGGCTTAGTGCCATCGCCGGCTCAATCAAGTGCGGGACAAGCTGTATGCCGTCGCCGGCTCAATCAAACTACGGCATGGGCTGAGCGCCATCATGGGCTTAGTGCCATCGCCTGCTCAATCAACTGTGGGACGGGCTGTATGCCGTCGCCGACTCAATCAAACTGCGGCATGGGCTGAGCGCCATCACGGGCTTAGTGCCATCGCCGGCTCAATCAACTGCGGGATGGGCTGTATGTCGTTGCCAGCTCAATCAAACTGCATCATAGGCTGAGCTCCAGCACGAGCTTAGTGCCATCGCCGACTCAATCAATTGCGGGAGGGGCTGTATGCCGTCGCCGACTCAATCAAACTGCGGCATGGGCTGAGCGCCATCACGGGCTTAGTGCCATCACCGGCTCAATCAACCACGGGAGGGGCTGTATGCCGTCGCTGGCTCAATCAAACTGTGGCATGGGCTGAGCACCATCATGGGCTTAGTACCATCGTCGGCTCAATTAAACTGCGGGACGAGCTTTATGCTGTCGCCGACTCAATCAAACTGCGGCATGGGCTGAGCGCCATCGCCGACTCAATCAACTGTGGGATGGGCTGTATGCCGTCGCATACTCATTCAAATGCGGGACCGACTGTAAGGTATCGCCGACTCAATCACCAGGGGCTATGGTCCTGACAGTAGGATGAGCTCGCAACCCTGGAACCATCGTCGACACAACCTTGAAGCCACCGACATCACACTTGCAAGGAGCTCCTATGCAAAGACTTCATCGTAACGGACACTAAGCACCAAGCGGTGACCATGGTCACTCATGTTACTCATATTGCTATTGATCGTTGACACCACCAGGGTAATGACCCACGGGTCACTCCGGGACGGGAACAGGTCCATGGAGGGCATCGCGCCTAGTCCGCCTGGCAATTGGCTACAGGGGCAACCCTCACCGCTGTCAGTTTCTATGCGCGTCTCTTGATGCACCTTATGGGATTCAGTAAGGGCTTGGACTGGTGGCTGGGGCAACGGGCTACTCTGACCATGCTACCGCGGCATGATCAGTCTCTCTCAGACAGGCGGAGAGATGTTGCAAGGGTAGGGCAGCACGAACTTAGGGACCGGCGGTCCCAACGGAGAATCAGTACTTTGGCTTTCCCTGGCGACGTGGCTTTCCCAGGGGGTGACGCATATCAACTTATGACACATGCATATTTTTGCCTATAAATAGTGGACTTTGGAGCTTTTCTCTCATTTGGACTTTTCACTTTCTCTCTCTAAAAAGACATTCTCTCTGGAATTCTAGTGAGAGAAACACACTTGGGCTCCCATCTCCGGACCCTCGACGCTGCATCCTTGATCACGAACTGTCGATTGTCGGCCCTGTTCGTCGTTGCCCTGCCCGCGTGGCGCTGCTAGCCCTCGTGACCTGTCTGGGGAGCCTTGCTCTCAGCCCTTATGCCGTCCTTGCTATCTCCCGCGTTGCCTACCTGGAAGCTGACACAGACTGCATCCTTTGTGGCACCTCCACGTAGCATCGAACCCTTTTCCGCATCAACAATATGTTTGAGACTTACGTCATTTTAAGTATAACAAAAGAGGACGTGGGATAGTACGTGCTAGACAATAGAACAGTAGACATGTAAAATACCTTTAAAAAGTCAACCATGTATACAGCTAATTGCAATTCATGGGGAGTTGGAAAGCCTTGTGCGAACTTGGCTAGTAGCCAATGAATATTAACTTATTTTATATACAACAACATGCAAAAGCATATGATATGTGGAGTTTCACCTGTGGTCAACATCTGTAATAGGTCTCTTATGAGGTAAATTATATTAAACACAAAAACTTTTAAACTCTTATATCCTTGGGTCTGAAGAATTAGCAAAACCTTATCCCGTCTTTTGAAAATAATTAGTTGAAGCAGCAAAACCATCTTAAACAACTAAATTAATTTACATATCGAACATGAAAAAAATGTCCCATCTAGTACAAGTTTGAGGTTCGTTTTTAATTCTTCAACAATAGCATTAATATTGGAAGCATTATACAAAATAATACTCATTATCTTATTGTCTATTTTAAAGGTGTTATACACTGAGAATACAATTTTATGAGTGTCTGATGCATAATGTAGATATGAAAAGATCTCAAAAATAATGATTTTCGTGTGCATAACTCAATCAAAATCAATTCAATGTGCCACCAAACAAGAATTATTAAGCATATATAAAGAGATCTCAAAACATCAGAACTATGACTACTTTACTATCAAAATTTTAAAATAATTAATTAAGCATTGTTTGGCATCATTATATTTTCTAAGTGCATCAAACCAAGTAGTATTTGTATGAACCTTTTTATACAAATGTTGCACATAATTGTTCATATATCTAGTATATTTTTCATTATCAACAAAAAGTTCTTCATTGTGCACAAAAAATTTAGCATGATCACCTCTTTATAGTGGCGAATTATAAATGAATAACTCACATTCAAAAGATAATTGCGTCTGACTCTCATCAACATGGCCTTGTGTAGACGACAGTTGTTGGAAATGCCTATTAAGATATGAATTACCAGTACCACAAACAAAAATATTTTAAACAATACTTATATTGAACTTTGGGTACGTCATGAAGCATAACCCTCGTAAAATGCTTCAAATACTTAGCTTTGAGCTTTTTGTCTATCTTTTGGAATTCTTGGACTTAAGGTATAATTGCTTAGTCCTTTCTTTCCACGACCACTCATGGAGTGAGGATTGTACATTGGAGTATTAGTGTCGCTAACAACATTGCGTTCTTGACTAAAATACTGTAAATCTTGTGAAAGTATATAATGAAATCAGGATTCTTTGGGTTAAATGCCATAAATTTTGGATATCTATACATTAGTGGTTGCTCTTGAAATTGTGGTGCTCGCTCTTGAAATTATGGTGCTAATGGTGGTGGATATTTTTGACTACATAATTTTGGTCCTCTTGAAGTAGACATATTTTTGAAGTAGACATATTTTTTTAAAATGCTTGAAAAGATAAAGAAATAAATAAAACTGATAAGATTAATTAAATAGTAAGTACTAAATATTATTGTTTAGCCAAAATCTATTGATTAATTATTAAAGAATTCTTATAACTGAAAATTTGGGAGAATAAGTACTTACTAACAAATACAAACGCACAAGAAAGCTTGTAGAATGTAAATACTGGTGTTAAAAACGTGAAAATATTTAATCAATTTATAAAATTTTCAAACTTCATAAAAGATCAAAATACCCTTAAAAATTAGTCATTATAGTTATTGGGAAAGTAAGTATGTAAAAGTATATAAAAGAGTTGTTGAAATAAGGTTAGACAAAAATACCCCTCAAACTAGCCGTTATATATCTGTTGGATGGGTAAAAGTGTAATCTTACAAAAATCTGGCCGTTGAAGGGCAGTTGGGGGGGGGGGGGGGGATATGAATTTTTGGTTTTTTCTGGCCGGGCTTGGACTAAAACAGGCTGGGCTGGGCTTGGATTTAAATGGGCCGAGTTGGGCCAAGTTGTTTTAGGGGAAAAAAGGGGGCCCAACCCAAATCCAGGCCCTAAAAAATTCAGATCCTGGCTTGCATTGTTCGGGCCAGGCTTTTTTAGGATTAGATCGAGCTGGCCCACAGCCCCCCGCTCTATTTGACATCTCTATGTCGATGAAAGATCGACACTAGAGGATAAGAAAATCACATAGAAAATACTTCAATCTTACTTACATCTGCTTGGGAACCTTCTCATTCTTAGTAAGGAGGACTAGAAAATGATTCATAGAAAGCCATGCAAAAGAATCTTATAGATAGCCATATTGGTCAAGAAGAATGCAGATACGACGGGAAAAGGTCCTAGTTCTTTCCTTACCCAAGTGAAGAGTTGGGAATAGATCGACATATTTATTAAGTCTGATGTTGTTGGTGCTTTGAAAACATCAATTCTTAATCAATGTAATTCAATCCTATTTAAGAAAGGAATTTATGTGCCTTGGATTATTAGTTCCCCGATGATGTGGTCTCCAACCTGGAAGGCGGCCGCCAAAAGACCTATACTCTATTCCTATTCCGAATAGCGGCCTTGGTAAGAAGACTAGTTCCTTTATGAACTCCCAGTGCACTAGAGGAAATAACTTCATACTCTAGAAGGAGCGCATATATATTGGTTTAATGACAAGGCCGACAATGGAATAGGGGAGGAGTCGTATGATATCGAAGTCTCACGTACAGTTTCCTACGAAGGGAGTGCCAACCTACCGGGACTTCGACCAACCACCACATGTATATATGGTAGAATGTTTTCTATACTTGAAAGAGCACCTTTTAGGTCATTTTCCTTAGCTTTGGGTGTCTTGTTACTCATTCCAACTCCGGATGTAAAACCGCGATAGATGGAGTCCCATCCTAAGCATGTAATACCAACCTATCCTTCATAAAAGTCGTAATAAGTGAGGTAAAACTTGAGGTATTGCAAACATTGAGAATACTTTTTCAATTTACGGTGGGCGATGTTATGTTATTGCTTATTTATTTCACAAGATTTTTTTTTTTTTTTAACATGTAAAGGGCGAATTATCAATATATCAAGGTGGGCAGTTGGACATGGTGTGGCCTCGCCACTTGGATGTGGTGAATGATCTTTCACTTGAAAAGAATTGTTACACCATCTCTGATGTGTAGTTTTGAGATTTAGATAATCTTTCTTGCTATTAATGCCCATCACATATCCAGTTACTCTCTATTGTGTAATTTTAGGAATTAGATAATCTTGCTATTAATGCCTATAACATTCAAGGTCAACGTAATCCAGATCCAAGTATGAAAGGAAAATGTTTTCAAGTGAGGATGCTAATTTTGAGTCAAAGAAAGGGATGTGGGTTATTTGACTTGAGTCTAAATATGAACCGTTTGAATAGGAAGTCAAGAACAATGTTATCATAAGGACAATAGTATGTCTGTGGAAAAACTTGGGCCAATTTTCATTGACCTTGTTCTTGTACTTTTATATAAAAAAAAAAACATTTTAAAGCATTTTTTATTTTCTAGTCGAAAAAATACGGCATTAAAATTGCAAATAATATACAAATAGCGCTTAAGGTCCACAGGTTGCTAAAGTAATAATATAGTGACACTTTATAACAAAAAAAAATCATATTATGTATATAGGAAAGTTGAAGCTGAAATAATATATCTCTCTCTTCCACGTCAATATGTCCTACTTTAAAACGAATTTCTTTTCTCCATCTTTCTTAATTTTGAATTAATATCTCTCATTTAAATCTTAAAAGTTTTATATATCTCACATAAGCCCAAGATTTTCTCACAATTTAACAATCTTAATCTCCCTCTTTTGTTTCATTGTAAGTCATGTGTGTGTGTGTTTTTATATCTGTCCGTATATAATTATCTCTCATGTTCAATTTATTTTATAATTCATAATCTTTTATACTCTTCTTGGTGCGTACTAATACAAAGCTTAGTAGTGCAAGTTACTTTTGAAATCCCATACGAGTTACTAAGGAATCTGACTATTCCCTCCCCCCCCCCCCCCCCCCCCCCCCAAAAAAAAAAGAAAAAGAAAAAGAAAAAATAGTTCGAGTTACTATTATTGTTTCTAAAATTAGTAAAAAACTGATAAAAATGTAGATATAACATTATTATTATTACTACTCAAATTTTTTTACTGCTATTGACATAAGTACGTGTAACACTCCAAAATTTCAGAGGTGCTCAAAATATTACTGGTTGATTGAGAAAAAAAAATGATGATAATTTTAAGTGACACTTGGGATTGATATTATAGTGCTTGTTGGGTGTCATCATGCAATTGTGATACCTCATGCTTCGAGGAGTCAGTGTTGATTACTTCTCTGATCGACACCTCGTGCTACCTATCATTGTCGTGCTTGTGACATGTCAAAGTAGTAGTGCGAGACGTCGTGCTTCAAGCCTTGTCGTACTTTGGTTAGCATTGTCGTGCTTGCTAGGTGGCACAATCTTGTCTTGCCGTGCTTTCAGCCTCGTCATGCTTCGCTTAGCTTTGTCGTGCTTGTTAGGTGGCAACGACCTTGTTTTGCCGCCTCGTATTTCTATCCACCTTGAGCTTCCTAGAAATTTCTATAAATAGGCCTTTGATATTTTCAAATTATTTTAAGTTATCCTTAACTTTCTTTAGTAAATAGACAATTAAAGAGTGAGAGAAGAAGATTAGTTATGATAATGAAAAAGGAATCATAGCTGATTGTGAGCAATTGCATAAGTGGATTCTTCGTGAATTAGGTAAGAGGAATTTCATATCACTATTCTTTTATGCCATGTGGTTATTTATTTATTAACATTCATTGTACTCTTAAACACCGTTGGTTTGAAATTTGGCTCAAATACTTTGTTTTAAATATTGATAAATATCTTGTTTTTGAAATATATCTGTGAGACGTGACTTAAGTACTTTTGATCAATAACAGTGCTCCAGTGATTTATCTATATGCATGATGCGTTATGATTATGATATGGCTGAGCTTTGGTGGATCCCTTTGAGGATACTGAAATCAAGATGTTAAAGTATTATGTTTGATGTGCAACCTGGATATTGAATTGGTTTACTTATTGTTCGGGATACTAAGCAATAGTTGCTTTGACAGTTTGATTGTTAAATATTTTGACTAATCCTGAAATGTTTACCGTGTTTGATTATGATCTTATGGTGCTATGATTATTTTACTTACTGGGTTACTCGGCTCACCCCCCATCATTTACCCTTCCAATACATATGATTAATTAGCTGAGCACACGCAAGCAAGGAGGTGAGCTGGACATGCAATTTTAAAGTTTTAAAAACATTTATAACCTATTTATATTTATAGGACTTGTAATATGATTATAATTGTGTTGGGAAATATGGAATTATGTCATTGGCAGCTTGGGTCTTTATAGTTGATATCTGAGCGATACCTAGGCTTGAATTGCTTAGGTTAGCGTTAAGCCATGATAGGTTCCTCGACTTTGGGATAATTATGAGATGAATTTTGAAGTTTTGATACAAATTTATGGTTAATGAATTTTGTGAACGAAATTCTTTTAAGGAGGAAGAATGTAACACCCCAAAATTTTGGGGGTGCTCAAAATATTACTGGTTGGTTGAGGAAAAAATAATGATAATTATAAGTGACAATTGGGATTGATATTATCGTGCTTGTTGGGTGTCATCATGCAATTGTGACATCTCATGCTTATCGAGGAGTCAATGTTGATTACTTCTTTGATCGACACCTCGTGCTACCTATCATTGTCGTGCTTGTGATGTGTCAAAGTAGTAGTGCGAGACGTTGTGATTCAAGTCTTGTCGTGATTTGGTTAGCATTGTCGTGCTTGCTAGGTGGCACAATCTTGTCTTGTCACCTCGTGCTTCCAGCTTCGTAATGCTTCACTTAACTTTGTTGTACTTGTTAGGTGGCACGACCTTGTTTTGTCACCTCGTATTTCTATCCCTCATACTTATTAGAAATTTCTATAAATAAGCCTTTGATCTTTTCAAATTATTTTAAGTTATCCTTAACTTTCTTAAGTAGATAGGCAACTAAAGAGCGGGAGAAGAAGATTAGTTGCGATTATGAAAAAGTAATCGTAGGGCCTGATTCTTATACCGTACGTGCTTTTAGCATTCGTTGCTCCTGTATGCAAAGTACGAGATAATTAGTGATAAAAGTGGTGATCTACCGGCTAGAAATGGATTCTAAAATATTAGTTCTTTTGGAAATTATGCAGGATATAATTTCAGAAAGGAATGAAATAACTACACTAAAATTACTTTTAAGAAAAAGTCAAAACTGTAATTAAGTGAAACAAATCAAATTATAGGGAAAATAAAAATAGGAAACAGTTTTGACTGCTATTAATATTTTAAGAACATACTTACAATTTTTAATATGGTAATAATTAATTGTCACTAAATATTTTTTATAATTTTTATTTAATAATTTTAAAAATAACGATAATTAACTGGACATCGGCACAATTTAAATAGGGCTAATTACACCTATGTCCCTGAGGTTTGGGGGTAATTACACGCGAGGACACAAAGTTTCAAAATGTAACACTTATGTCCATTGACAAACGGAATACCAAAATACTTAACGGTTCTGACAAAAAGACCAAGTTGCCCATAAATAAAAGTTAAAATCCTGATTTGCCCCTGGGACCACATGAAACCCTAATTTTTCATTGTCTCCCCCTCACTCGCCTGTGCCTCCCCCTACCCCTTCCCCCTCCCCGTCGCCCCCACCATACCCCTTTCCCTTCCCCGTCGACCCCACCATACCCCTTCCCTTTCCCCGTCACCCCCACCCTACCCCTTTCCCTTCCTCGTTGCCCCTACCCTTCCCCGTCGCCCCCACCCTCCCCCTCCCCCTTCCCCTTCCCCCTTGCCGGCGTCTCCTTCACTGGTCGATCGGAAGGAGCGCCGGAGTTGATCGCCTGCTGCAGTGGTGTAGCAGCACGGTGGCTTCGGCAGTTGCAGCGGTGTAGCAGCACGATGGCTTCGGCGCGATGCTCGCAGAGGCTCGATGAAGCATCTTCCTACCCCTTCCCGGTCTGCGCTGTAACCCATCTTTCTCCCCCATCCCCGGCGCTGCACCCCGACCTTCGGCGGTTGAATTGAATTGAAGATTGAATTGAATTGCAGATTGAGTTGAAGATTGAATTGAAGCCCTAATTGGTTTTGAAAATTAGGGTTTTGAAACCCTAATTGGTAGATTGAAACCCTAATTGAGTTGAAGATTGAATTGAATTGCAGATTGAATTGAAGATGAATTGAAGCCCTAATTGGTTTTGAAAATTAGGGTTTGTAAATTAGGGTTTTGAAACCCTAATTGGTAGATTGAAACCCTAATTGAGTTGAAAATTGAATTGAATTACCTTGATCTTTAATTAAGGCTTGATATCTTAATATAAAAAAATTTAAAAAATATACCAAAATACAGTACAAGGGGTAGCATTGTCATTTTAAAAATACGTATCGATGACATCATAAAAAAGTACACTTTTTGGACGGAACTCTGACGGATGGACACGGGTGATACATTTGAAACACTTTTGATCACGGAATCTTACATTTTGAAACTTTGTGTCCTTGACTGTAATTCTCTCCTAACCTCCGGAACATAAGTGTAATTAGCCCATTTAAATACCTTATTAGCAGTAGGATCTGCCTTTTTCGTGGGTAAGGGACCCTCTTGTCTTTTGCTGAAGTCAGAGAGACATCTAACAGTCTCACTCTCTCTCTCTCTCTGACCATACCTGAGCTTCTAGAAATGCTAGTATGGTTTCATCATACTTGTACTCCCCCACGCATCTTCCAATCTGACGACTCAAAACAACCAATCATAAACACCAGTGGGCCCACCCCCCAACTCCCATATGAGATCTCCAACATTAGCTGTACCGCATTGAACTGGAGGCACTGTAATAAGTAAGAGCGGAGCGGTGGCCCCTCCCTCATTTGTGATCCCTTTATTAGCACAATTCTCCATGCAGCGCGACCATGACCGCCCATGGTCGTGCTGCCACATGCTTCCCCTCTTACTTATTGTTAATTAATTAATGTAAGCAGCAAGCCTGTAATATTGTTACTTGTAATTTAAAGAGTCTGAAGTCAACATATAAGCTAAAAGTTTTTTTAGCGACGTTTTTTACGGGCAAACATTCCAAGACCTAAACTCTATTCACTGACCATTATTTCTTGCCTTTTTCGACTTCCAAAATCTTGTTCTTTATTTTAATGTGCGTAAACACTAGATTGAACTTAAAAGTAATTGCGAATTAAATAAATATTATCAAACCAACCAATGAAGGAAAAAAAACTGAGTAACTTAATATTAAAACATACTAAATTCCATTCGAAGAATTAACAAAAAGTCTATCAAAAACTTATTGTGATGAAAATAAAATATGTTGAAAAAACTATTTCAACACCACTTTCAACAACATTGAATTTTCCTTCTAACTTTTACTTCTTGAGGATCAAATATTGTATTATATCATATTTAGAGATAATATCACTAATTTCTTTAATTTAAATATAAATCAGGTCAAGGACTATGTTTTGCCATGATAGCCCATGTGTCAGTTGACCAGAAAGAGTGATCATGACATTAACAATTTTTTTTATGAAAAGATATGATGGTCATCATGCCTTTTTTTTTTCTCTCGTTTTTCCCTCGTACTCAAGCTATCGCCGCCACCATCACCACCATCTCTCATACGGATCTGCCCCTTCTACTCGAACCACGACATAGTAGCTACACTACCAACCACAAGCACCACACTGTTCCAACATCGCCAACCAAGTCTAGCAAAAAATTTGTCTATAATGATCAATAAAAAAATTCACCAAATCAACTAAATATCTAACGTAATTTGTACATATACGAGTGGGAGGGCACACACACATATATGTAGACACACATAAATCTATAGAGGCACACACATGCAAATTGACTGAACAATTCTTCCTTTCACCATTTTAGAGTGTATTGACGGTTTCAATACGTATACCTAAATCAATACAGACTTAAAGACTTAAGGATGATGGTGATATCTTAAAATATGAACCGACTAAGGCCTCATTTGACAGAGCTTTTTATTTCAGTTTTGTAAACTGAAAAAAATAAACACATTTGGCGCACAATTTTCGTTATTTTTTCCTTCAGTTAAAAAAATTAATTTTTAAACTAAGACTGTTTTTGAAAACTTAAAAAATGAGTTTCCGTTTTTATTTCGAGACCACCATCACCACCACCCTCCCACCATTGGCAGCCACCGGCCACCACCGGTGGTCGGCAGCCACCAGCCACTACTGACAGCAACCAGCCTCGGCCACCGCCACGCCCCACCACGGCCACGGCAAACCGACACCAAAGCAAAAAACTGGATAATCAAACACAAAAAAAAAAATCAAAATAAAAACTAAGGCCACGTTTGACGCAGCTTTTTTTTTTTTTTCAGTTTGGGAAACTGGAAAAAAAAAGTGCGTTTGGTAACCATTTTTTTTTTCCTTCTCCAATTTAAAAAATCAGTTTTTAAACTGCAGAGTAAAAAAAAAACTCCAGAAACTGATTTTTTTTTTTCACTTTTGGTTTTTTTTTTGGAGACCACCACCAACACCCTCCCACCGCCGGTAGCCACCTCCGGCCGCCGGCCACCACTGCCGGCAGCCACCGCCGGCCGCCGACAGCCACCTCCGGCGGCCGGCGACCACCACCGGCTACTGCCGGTAGCCACCTCAGGCCGCCGGCAGCCACCGGCGACTGTCGGCGCCACCTCCGGCCGCCGGCGACCACCGCCGGCAGCCACCGGCCACCTCCGGCCCCCGGCAGCAGGCTGCCACCGCCGGCGGCCACCTCTGGTAGCCACCAGCCACCGCCGACCACCATCACTGTCGACCACCGCTACGCCCCACCACCACCACCACCGCCACCGCAAACCACCAAAAAAAAAAGTCAAAATAAAAAGGGTTATCAAACACAAAAAAAAAAAAAAGTTATCAAACACCCACTTGTTTTTGTAAAAAAAAATAAAATTAAGCTGCTCTTTAAAAACTGAAAACCAAAATTTTTTTTGTCAAACGAACCCTAAGTTATCAAACGCTCATTTATTTTTGTAAATAAAAAAATTTAACTGATTTTATTTTTTAAAAAATAAAAAATCGACACCGAAAGTGTTGTGGAACGAAACCTAAATAGACTAGAACAGATAAATAGCTAGGCGTGTAATTTGTCATGCAACCCTAAGTTTGAAACAGTGTGATATTTTGAACGCAGGCGTGTAATTTGTCATCATGGGCTGTATTTTATCCCGATAATTTATCGTTGTCTTTCTTGGTAATAATTGTCCCTTACGTTTACATGCATAAAATGGAGCGCTGAAAAAATACAGAAACCGAAGGGAGTATCACTTTTCAACCATTGGGTCTCTCTCTCCCCCTTCTCTAAGAAGCTTCTCTCTCTCTCTAGAAAACACTCACTCACTCTCTCTGTCTCTCTCTCTCTCTCTGAAACTTTCCTTTGTCAGCTGTGTCTCTTTTTGAGGAGTGACTCTCTCTCTCTCTCTCTCTAGTAACGCATTCCTCCCTTCTTTTGGAAGCCTTCTCAATCTCTCTTCCCTTTGTACTCTATTCCTCCCCCTTCTCTTCCATAATCAGACAACGAACCCATAAAAAGATAAAGCAGCATTTGTAAGCTTCTGTCTGGTGTCATTACCAATATATACACACACACACACACACTTACTCACAACGTGTGTTGTGTGTGCGTGAAAGTTTTCTACCGCTTTTGGCTGCAATGTAGGCAGTACCAGGCTCTTTTTGCCGGAAACCAAGTTAAAAAACTATGGCCATCTGTCAGCGGAACGACGTCGGATCTATTCTCCTCGACCACCGCGGAAACGGCGGTTCTAACTCGGGGACATGGCCGTCGTTCTCCGCCGCGTCATTCCGCCGGAGAATCATTAACACCATGCGCTGCGGAGGCGGCGGGTTCCGCCACCGGCCCTCCAAGCCACCTGCCGATAAGCCCCAAAAACAGCCCCGACCCGAACCCGAGCTCAGATCCGAGCCGAAGAAACCGGGCGGATCCGAGAAGCTGTCGGAGCTCTTGAGGCTGTCGGAGTCTTCGGAGAACGAGGACGAAGTGAAGAAGAAAGTTGAGACATTAGAGGAGTTGAAGGGGGTGGTGAAGAGGCTGCAATCAAGCGACGGCGTTTTGTTGGGGGCCAGTGAAGTCCGGAGGCTGGCGAAGGAGAATTTAGCGGCGAGAACTACGCTGGCGCTCTTGGGCGCAATACCGCCGCTAGTTGGGCTGCTGGATTCTGAAGGCGTGGAGCTTCAGATTGCGGCTCTTTACGGCCTCCTCAATCTGGCTATTGGCAATGATGCGTGAGTTGTTTGTTTTCTTCTTGAGTTTTCATTTCAACTTGCAATTTTTTTAGAGTTTAGACCCATTTTGTTGATTTGTGAGTTAAGTTGGTTTTTAACATCTATTTGGTTTGCAGACAAAATGAAGGGAAATGGTGGGTGATGCATGGAGGGTTTTATTTGCATTTCCATTGTGATTAGCATCTGCTTCTTCTTTTTTCTTTATCCCCGGTTCGCCTGTAAAGGGTATTTTTGGACCCCGCTTTAGCGTCAACCGAACTCACTGGACGATCTCTGGGGCACATTCCTCACACCGGCCTGATGCATTTAGAAGAATATTTCCTCGGGTGAACCCAAGAGGCTGGAAGTCTCTTTGACCTCCGGGTCACCCCTTAGGGTTGATTAGCATCTGTTTGGTTGGTGAGAAAACAGAGGAAACTTATGGGTTCAAGATTTGACACTACAAAGGGTAGAGAAATCACTTGGCTTTGCCTTTTTTTTTTTTTTATGACTTCTCCGCATTTTCTTGGCAATCAAACAGAACGTGATGTCATTTATATGTGGGCGTGTTTTTAATATTTGGCTTTTATCTATTTTGAGGACTTTTCTTTCCAATTAGGTCCGTCTTTAATGGAAATTGATTTTTCAACTCATGGAAAAGTCGTTCTCTCTACATTCAAGTGCTTTTTTTTGTGCCTCGAATAGAATGTTGCATATCTGCAAAGGGCTAGTTGTTGATGAGTCATTTTCTGTGCAGTCCAATTTGCAATTCGTTAGTTGTCTCTGATTCATCGGCATTAAATTGGTGATGGATGCTTTCCACTAATCCTTCTACTCGCCTTCTCTTAGTGGTCCAGTTATGAGATGCACTAAAATGTCCAGCTTAGTCAATTCAATATCATCTAATTTTGCAGGAACAAAGCGGCGATTGTTAAAGCAGGAGCTGTTCATAAGATGCTAAGGCTTGTAGAATCTCCGAATGGGTGTCCTGACCAGGCTGTGGCTGAAGCAATAGTTGCAAATTTTCTTGGCTTGAGTGCACTAGACTCGAATAAACCAATTATCGGCGCTTCAGGGGCGATCCCATTTTTGATGAAAACTCTGAAAGATTTGGGCAAAACTAGTAGTTCCCTGGAAAAGCTAGACTCCTTAAGAGCACTATACAATCTCTCAATCTTGCCTACAAATGTTTTGCCAATGCTGGAGACCGAATTGGTACCGTTTCTCCTGAGCCTGGTTGGGGATATGAAAGTGAGTGAAAGAATTCTAGCAGTTCTGAGCAATGTAGTATCCACAGCGGAGGGTCGAAAGACACTTAGCAGCGTGCGGGATGCGTTCCTTATTTTGGTTGACGTGTTGAACTGGACGGATTCCCCGGGTTGCCAAGAGAAGGCATCATACATTTTAATGGTTATGGCTCACAAGTCCTATGGAGATAGACAGGCCATGATTGAGGCTGGAATCGCTTCGTCTTTGCTTGAATTAACGCTTCTAGGTAGTACGTTGGCACAAAAGAGGGCTTCGAGAATATTGGAGTGTTTACGAGTAGATAAGGGGAAGCAGGTTTCAGAAAGCTATGGCGGCAGCTTAGGCGCCACTCTGTCGGCACCTCTTTGTGGGTCTTCATCCTCGATTGCTGATACGAATCATCAATCGAAAGAGTGCTTAGATGAGGACGAGAGTATGATGAGTGATGAGAAGAAAGCAGTAAAGCAATTAGTCCAACAAAGCTTGCAAAACAACATGAGGAGGATAGTGAAGAGGGCCAATCTGCCACAAGATTTCGTCCCGTCGGAGCATTTCAAGTCATTCACATCAAGTTCAACTTCTAAGAGCTTACCCTTTTGAGAAGATTGGAAAGTCTCTGGAAGTTAGTTTCCTCTTCATTGTATGTGATACCCATTGCTTCTGAAAATTCAATTGCAATCATACTATAGACATAAATATGATATATTTTAGGTCATCTGTATGAGATGTATTTGTCATTTGATGTTTATTACGGTAATGTGCTTTATGTAGTTTATTTAGTAAGCGGAACATAGTAGATACAATGCAAATCTAGTTCTATTAGAAATTTTGTCATCTAAGTGAAATTGATTGGACCTAAATGCTTTATGTGATTGAATTGATTGGACCTAAATGCTTTATGTGATTGAATAATGAATTCAACAACTGCCAGACACCATCTACTTCCTATTTAACTTTTCCCATGGATGCTTCCACCCAGCTGCATTCTTTTCAAATCTACAAACTTGCTAGTGCTTCCATCATAATTTTGTGGGCACTCCATTATTTTGGGGTCGTTTTCATCTCATTCGTACACTTTGTCCACCCCAGGTCTAGTACCCCTTCTGGCTTATAATAGTTCTATGTTCCTGATACTGATATATAAAGTGGGGGGGGGGGGGGGGGGGGGGCGTCAGTCATTTTCTTGTGCACAACAACAGGGACTTTTCAATCCCATCTTATCTGGGGAATCTTTCTGTGCTAGGTTTGATATCTGGGTTTTCTGAGTTCCATAGGGAATCTTTTGATTTACCCAGTTGTAGAAAAAATCATTATAAAAAAGTTCATATAGAGAACATGAATTATTAAACTATTAACCCATGTTTCTTATCTTTAGTTTAGAGAACTGCATTTACTCAACCTGTGTCTAAGCATTATTCTAGGCTTTATGGCCTCGTTTACTGCTCTCATTAGAAGAATCTACTAATAGATTATTAGTGGCGTAATCCGCCACTGCTGACCTAATGTTTTATTTTTGGTAGACCTTGTTTACTGCACTAATGTGATTTAACTATTACAGATGAGGAGAAGGATTGGTGTTAGGTTATTAATAGGAAGGAAGAAGAATCTGGCCTGTTTGTGGCTGACGAAGATTATGCGCAATTAGTCCTGCGCAAGGTACATATTTGTATATAGAGAATGGTCATCGTGGAGAGGAGTTGTTCTTTCGTCTTTTGGATCTTATATTCCTCTTGTTTCGTGTTCTGTTGCTGATCTTCTTCTCTTTTCAGATGTAAATATCTTTTGGTGAATTTCCCTTTGCTTGACCAAGCTTTCTTTTACATACGACTACAGGCTGAGCCTATCCAGTTATAAAGCTGATATCATCATCCAGCTACTTTGTGTGGGTACTGTAATTGTCTAAGCATGCATCTGATTGACTCCTTCGGGAGTGTTAGTGAAGGCCTCATCTAGAGAAGTTGGGAGAGCTGTATGAAGAACATACTATGCCTTCATTTTAGGTTCTCCAACTGCACTACTATACCATTAGCCTTGGATCTGGAGTTTTTATCCTAATTAATACATATTTAAAACTTAATTATCAATATATTCCATTTTAAAACTTATTTACCTGCATATTACACTTTTAGAAATCGCTGTTTGGAACCACGATTTCAAAGTAGAAAAACAGCGATTTCTATATTATTTCTACTTTAAAGTAGAATTCGTGGTTTCAAATAATATTTTCTGATATGCGGGTAAAGAAGTTTAACAAAGGAATAAATTGATAATTAAAATTTAAAAATATATTAATTAGGGAAAAAAAACTCCTTGAATTTGTATTTCTGTGACAAGGATGTATATTACATCCTACCGTCATCTATGATATATAGACCTCATGAATCTCTGTTTCTACAATTCCACCCTGCTGGTTCATTAAATTCTCTTTTGCTGCAGACCGCCTCGGTAGATACAGCCTTAGGTTTTGCACACACTAGCCTAAATGGTCCACCATAACCTCATAGTTAAATCAGTGGCAGTTCATCCATCAATGTGTTGGTTGGAGGAAGTCCCTGTCAAAAGGTTGCAGCAACTTCGGTACATTATATGGCAACTGCATAGGGATAGATGTTGACGAGCTATATTCTCTTTGGATGACGGAGAATTTTTCTTTTATTGAAGAGAGAGCCTCTGGAAAAGTCGGTTTCGCGTTGTGATCTCATTTTTTAAGTCGATTACATTTGTGTTCTTCTAGTAAAACAAAAAATCTTGATGAACTCTAAGGTGCATTCTAGCGATTTGTAACATATGATGGAAGGGCGTGGACAGCTTCTATCAATTGATCACATATTTAGCGAGCTCGAACCGTGAATAGGCATCGAAGGACTTGTGACCACCCTCCCATCGGAAAGACGAGCACATGATGGTCCAGTGCAAACGACGTAAATTATTAGTGGGCCCTTCTTTTGATTAACTTGGGCCCTGGTAATAGACCCCGATGTGGGCATCACATCACCGTGAATCATGAGAAAAACTTGATTGCAACTTGTGACAGCAATTGGGGCCGCCTCCTTGTTTGGACGGATTATTGACAGGAGGAGGTTGGTATTGAAGGAAGCTTTGTGGTACATTTATAGTAGTAGCACATGTTCAACACTCCCACCATTTATTCTGTACATGGGTCTTCTTTCGTTGCAGGTTGCCTTTATTCTGTACATGATGATACGTAAGGTTATTGATGGATTTATTAGTGAAGATAATGTTGCCAACGATACATGCAAACCAAGACTTTTGGAGACACCAAAAGACGATAGCGCAGAAACAAAAACCAAGGGCCCTTCCCTTTCTCAAAGATCAGCAGCACTACTTACTATCGTCGAACTCTATTAAGCATAAGAAGCGACATATTCAGCCCTCAGTGAGGGTGAGTTGTGCCTTTCCTTTTTGCAAGGTGTTACTGTAATTCTATAATCTCTGATTTTTGCACAACCAATTTAGAGTCTTTTTAAAATTATTTTCAGTTTTGATTTTCTGTTTGAAAAAAAACAAAAATAAAAAATCAGTTTAGTTTTTAATTTTTTTACAAAAAATAAATAGGTGTTTGATTATCTAATATTTATTTTGAACCTTTTCTTTTGAGTGTTTGATTATTCAGTTTTTATTTTGAATTTTTTCTTTAATGGTGTTGAGGTGTAGCGGTGGCCGGCATGGTGGTTGACAGGGTGGCCGGTGGCGACGATGACTGGTGACAGGCAGTGGCGACTGGCAATGGTTGTGGAAGGGCGGTGGTTGTTTCAAAACAAAAATCAGAACTGAATATCTAAAATTCTTGAATGAGAGTTTTAAAAAATAGTCCTATTTTAAAAACTGATTTTCAAAACAGAAGAGAAAAAAATAAAAACTGTGTCAAACATATATTTTTTTTTCAGTTTATAAAACTGAAAAAAATAAAAAATCGAAAAATTTTTAAACACTACCTTAGTTATGGACCTACGATTTATCTAATTGGCCAATCATTATATCCAGGAAAATTACTTGTATTCACTCGGGCTCTTGAAAAATTGAAAAAACTAATAACTAATGCTTCGTGAAATTGGTGGCGGATCTCTAAAGATTGGGGGGGCCACTTATGCCATAAGCAAACCTTTGAGCACAGATCTCTATGTTCAACACAAATAATACTAGCATTCAATGCAAGGCGGTCATATGGTCAACACAAAGTGAACCCGCCTTTTGATAAAGCACTAAAAAATAAAAACGGTGATGACAGAGAGAAATAACATGGGGTCGCGCACCAACCAGAATATAGGGGGAAAAAGGTTAGCAAGCAGTCAAGCACCGAGGAGATCTTGGTCGTGTAATGTTGTTAGTGTACCCAGTATTACGCGCTTACAAACCAAATGATGACATATATTTTTGGTGGCACAGGTTCCATGAGTATCAATTTTCCTTTCCCCGATGAATGACACTTTCAAACACTGCCAACGTTATAATGCAATTCTGGTAAGATATAATGCAATTCTGGTGATGTTATCAGGAAAAAAGGAAAAAAAAAAACTGTGCCAAGAATTGCATTCAAGTGTGTGTGTAACTATATTGTTAACGGATTACTATATTATCTCGTTTTGTAAATCATTGCTAATAATTAGTGCACCGATATTTTATATAACTTGTCGCTTGACACTAGTAACTTTGTCGCTAAGATTTTTCTAAAATACTGTTAACGCTAATTGTCGCTAAATACATAAATCAACATTAATAATATCTGCTATAGTTAACTTATGACTTTCTAAAAATTTGTTGTTAAATATAGCTGTTAAAAATTCAATCACACTAATCAACGCTAATGTTGCCGATAAAATTTCGCTAATAGAAGTCGACGTTAAATCTCGCGTATAAAAGTCGTTGCCTAGATAATAAACTAACCGGCTAGACATATGACGGTTCAGGGTGTTACAATCACCCCCACTTAGAAAAATTTCGTCCTCGAAATTTCACATACTTATAATATTGAAGCACTACGTATCTTCCGAACGAAGGTGTTACCGAATCTTTTACATGTATAAACTAAAAAATATCAGTCGAGAACATCAATAACCGCACCAAACATTTCACTATACTACATGATTTCAGTTATAACTCTGGATTTCATAATCTTATCAACCGGATACCATTACTCAACCTCGAAATAATTAGCCAATTCCTATAAGCACCCACACATCAATGCCTCAAATCAAATGACGTACCAGTTATGCTTTCACTACGTGACCGCTATAGTATCCAACATAATGGCTGAGTATTCTTTAAACCTTTCACCGAACTTCATGAGCCACAACTTTAAGTCAACTTCATAAGTCAACTACAAACATTTTGTTCCCACCATCTTAAGTCAACTTCACTCAAAAGAAAAGCGTCCTAGTGACTTTATATATAATCGTCCAAAATATTTGTCAAAAATTCAAAATTATAATTCAATAACCTTGGAATTTCACTATACTATAGGATTCTGGTTATGACTCAAGTTTTCAGAACCCAATCAACTAGATCATTACTTAATCTCTAAGTACCATGGAACCCCACCTTGTCACATACGCCTCGAAAATAGTAAGGTGAGACCGCTATCCAGGTTCTTACAATGAAATATCAATCCACCATATCACTAGTAACGATAGGTTTAGACAGTACCTCTAAATTCATAAAAGGAAAAGTCTCTATAAGATCACAATTAAAGAGAGCTCGTTCTCCTAAGAATCTCTTTTGGAAGAAATTTTCAAACGCATGGTTTAAAACAATTACACAAACACAATCTAATCGATTCTTACCTACATCCGGGTGAAGTTCTTAAATGTTTCTCATACCAAAAGAGTATGCTCTTAACTTATGTTCGACTTAAACCATGGCCAAACTAAAATAACATACTCAGCCATTTTCGTTGATTAGAATAAAATTACATGCCTACAATATTAAATCAGAAAACACCTTTGCAAGGATAGAAGGAATAGAAAGCGCACCCATAACCATTGAATCGGATGCCTGCGAGTCCTGCTGGGTTTTTGCAAGGACTTTTGTCGTTGCCCGGAGTTTCGTTGCATCCTCGTTTGGTTGAATTTGTGGTCCAACTCTGAGGCAATCCTTAATAAAATGACCCTATTGTCCACATGAGAAACATTCTTTCGTTTTCCACCTACAGAGTCTACCTGGATGAAAGTGGTTACACCTGTGGCATGGCAGCGATCTAGCTTTACTACTTTTCCAAGGTGCTGAGTTCCTTTGGAAGTTCTTCCGTTGCTATTCCAAGTTTTGTGCAGTTCTTTTCGCGAAAAGGTGTCATCTTTCTGAAGTCTATTTCTCGCCGCTGCTCTAATTCTAGCACGCCTACTCCCTTCTCTAACAAATGTAGATGCCCATATGGTCCTAGAATGTGGATTCGTCAATGTCCTTAGGTTAGACCCTTGAGGTTGCTCGGTTAACGATGTCTTCTGGGATAATGAGGAGTTTCCATTGTCCATAAAAGGTTCAATAGGGGCTTCTTGTCTAGACGTCCTACAGCTAAGGCAAAAGAGAGGTCGTTAGATGAAAGGCAGAATATATCTCACTTATGTAAATCAACGAGTACAATGTGTTTGAAGTTCACTAACTAAAATCATGAGATCACCTAGTGGTAGAGGTGTCAAATGGGCCGGGCTTGGGCCGGCCCGGCCCAAGCCCATCGGGCCTCGAGCAAAACGGGCCGGGCCCGGGCCAAGGGGACTGCCAATCGGGCCAGGCCGGGCCGGGCCTGGCTCTGGGGATATCTGGGCCCGGTCCAAGCCCAGGCCCTAGGCCCAACATTTAGGGCCGGGCTTGGGCCAGGCCCGGGCCTATTTTTTTTAAATTTTTTTTTGGGCATTTTCTTGTTATTCAATATTTAGTGGCTACTTTCAAAAGAGCCAGCGAATTAAATCGCAAACTTCATATGTTAAGTATGATATCCACACACAAATACACACAGATACCGGGAGAGAGACAGAGAGAAATGGACCTCAGGGCCACCAACTTCATGAACCCTAATGGCCTTGACCATTTTTGTTGCTGTTGATACAGAGAGTGCTCTCACTAATGACTTGGTATTACAGTAGTTGTTGCAGCAAACTTGTTGAAAAAGGGGTGATTTTTTTGTGATGAAGGCCAGTCACAAATGGGTTCAAGAGCAAAGTGTGGAAGTGATGAAGAAGTCTCAATCTTGACCCACCCACAAGTCAAGTTAGCTTAATCCCCATGTTGCGATTAGAAATGGTCAAACGCGTCACTTTATTTCTTTACCTCTTTTTTTTTCATTTTTTATTCGTACACGGGCTTGTCGTTGGAAGAAGAAAAGAAAAAACAGTTCTCTGGCCACTTTGACCCGGGCCAGAACTGGGCCAAACCCGGGCCGGGCCTGACCTGGGCCAAGCCCGGGCTTTTTTCGGGCCGTTATCGGGCCGGGCCGGGCCCGGGCTTTTTTCAGAAAAATCCAGGCCTGGCCCAGGCCCTGGCCCTAAGCCCAAAATGGCCGGGCCAGCACTGTTCATGTATGGGCCGGGCCAAGCCAGGGCCAAAAGGGGCCGGGCCGGGCTGGGCCGCGGGCCGCCCGGCCCATTTGACAACTCTACCTAGTGGTGAATATTTCTCCCATCTATTGTTATTAGTCTGACACCAAAATCAATATAAACCAGGCAACCTATGAAGCATACCACTTGGGCTTAGTCAATATGTTTAAACAATGTCTATATGCACTTCCACATCATAACCCCAGACTGAAAACTCTGATTCCAATGCTTTTGTTGCGCATTCTAATACCTCAAGACAATCAGTTCATATTGTTGTCAAAATTCAACACAGAGTAAAGTATTACCTTAAAAGTACCCAAAATATTATTACACACACACACACACACACACACACATATATATGTATAGGGTCGTGATCCATTGATAGCGCTAATAAAATAGGAGATCTTGCTAGCGCGATTTGGCCGTCCATCCCGAAGGGATGGACGGCCCAGATCCTTTTTTTTGCGGCGCTGTCAGTCGTCCGCAAAATAGTGTAGCGGACGGACCTTTTTACCATTTTGCCCCTGCTCCCCCCTCACTACACTGTCTAGCAGACCACTTTCTTGGGCCCACGTTGACAGCCAAAAAGTCGTCCGCTACACTGTCTAGGAGACGACTGACTTTCCTGACACAACTGACACATTTCCACGTGTTTGTACCTTTATTTCTACACACGACGGGTTGTTGGAATTCCTCAAGCTCCTTCGGCTACAATTTTCTTCTCCTTCGGACTCGCTTCCATTTTCAGCTCCCTTCAAGTTTCGAGTAAAACTTGCTTCAAGCTTCACTCAAGTAAGGTAAGTTTGCGAATGGTGAAGTTTTCTTTATGGATTGACTGGTAAAATATAATTTTATTTTGTTCGGACAAAAAAGTAAGGTTTTTTTTGATGTTCTAGAAATTTGTCACTGTATTCTTCAATTTGTGATGTTCTAGACATGATGTTCATAAAAAAGGTGTAATTTGTTAACTCTAAATAAAGTCATTACAGTTTAATTCGATTTTTTGGCATAATGAATTCGTCTATTTATCTTAGTAATTTTAATTTGTTATGTTCAATAAATTAATAATTGTTAATTTGGAGACACTTTTAGGGGTTATGCATACGGTATGTTTGTCATCCTAAATTAGTCTATTTGCCAAGGTAATATTTTCAGTTAGAAATGCCATTTGATTGTTAAGCGTAGTCTATTTCTACACAGGTCTTGTTTCACAATGTCTGATTTCGTGTCGAGCTCTAACGTCCCCGTAGATGCTAGTGATCCGTATCTAGGACGAACGTTTCAAACATTGGAAGAAGCTGAAGAATGTTTTCGAGCGTATTCATTGAGGGTTGGTTTTGACATTAGAATAAAGACTACAAGAACAAGCAATTCTGCTTATAATATACCTAACCGCTCTAGGCCGGCCTTTCATAATTTGCCAAGCCATTCTATATCTAAAGGTGTCTACTTCTGCTTGGCTCCACACCGCCGCCTTGAGGCTCTCGGACTGGCAAATGTAATCCATGTACATGCAAAGGAAAACGCCGCAGTCCGAAGTGTTACGTTGCTTGGGCCTCCTCTTCTTCAGTCGCCAATCGAGCTTTGGCCGCGCCGGTACAGGGTTACCACGGATACCATTGACCATTGCACAAAATATATTCTGCGAGAAACACAAAACGGCATAAGACACGAGTTAACATTTATGACAAGTTACAATAATTGTTAAACAACAATCGTAATATTACCATTGAGTCCAACTGGGCTTTGTACATCTGCAGCACAGGCATGTGGGCGGTATCGTCGTGGAGACTGTCGATCACCGATACGACTTTCTCTACCGGTTCATAGCAAACCAAGTACCAGTGGCTTTTCCCTAAAAATGGGATTAGAAACACGTCGGCAACACTTGCGCTCACTGGACTATCCCTAGCAAGATACGCTCGTAGGTTAGCGGACGGTCTCCACTGGCTCAACTTTTTCTTCCGCCTTTGCTCGACCCACTCATGCCATTCAGACACTAGGAGGCTATGAAAAAAGGCATCCACCAAAAAAATGGCCGGGTACTCGTTCAGCCGCTCCCGACCCCTTTCCTTCAGAATCTCCACGTATGTGGAGATGACACCGTTGTCTAACCAACTCCCCGGAGCCAGGGAGGCCATTTCTCCCCACTCGCAAGTGTAATCCATGCCCTCCGGATGATTCACACTATACAACGCTTTGTCCCGGGGGAAGCCGCTAAAATAACGCTCTCTGATTATTTGGCATTTATGCGGCTTTAGGGGCTTCACTGGATGCCCTTTGCGATATTGCCCTCGGGGGTCGACGGGGGGATATTGCACTCCTTTGGGGGGGTCGACAGGGGGATATTGCCCTCCTTCGGCAATAGATGGTCCTGCCCACGGGACAATGGGCAGTGTCTCCGACAGACTGATGTGTCCGAAACCCCAGTCTTGCGTGACTTGACTCTGAGAGAAGGGTTGGGGTTCCGAGTCCAATAGCAAAGAGAAGGAGGGCGCACTGTAGTCTTCCCACGGCGCTTGAGCCTGGCCCATGGTGCTTGGCGGTCCCCAATCACCACCCATTCCCGGTACAGAGGGACCACCATATCCCTGGCTCACTCCCGAAGTCTGTCCCGAGGGATCGGTGTATCCCTCGCTCACATATGGGGGCTGCCACCCCGGATAACCCATTCCCGGGCTGACGCCGGAAGGCTGGCCCGATGCTTGGTGTAAAAAATTCCCGCAGCCATAGGCCAACGCATCAGCCTGTTGGCGAAGCTCCTCGCCCATTGCATCCACCAAATCCTTCCGCTCGCTCAACTTCTGGAAGAAGGCGAACGAGGCATTAACCTACATCCAGAGAGATAATAAATAAGTAACTTCATACACAGTTAGAATCATCAAGTTCAATTAAAGCACTTGTTGGCCAACTTACCAGATTGTATGCCATGTGCTCATCGATCTGACCCCTAGGGTGGTACTTCTCCCCGCGTTCAAACCTTACTGGAGCTACTCTCCTCCGGGTGATGCGGTAGTACCACCCATTGTACTGTTCGATGCTGATCACGGGGTCAGGCTCCGACACAATGGCCGCCAGCGTGTCCTGCCAGGAATCCCAAACCTCAAGTTCTCGTGCGCACAAGTCGTGCGCATTTGCCTTGCCAAACCGTCCGACACCCGGTGGGTTCCTGTTAAGCCTCATATCCGGCGCGCCGGCTGGCAACCCCTGCAGGCACTCAAAATGGCGCATAGCGCGATCTGGCAGCTGCCACTCTGCGACCTCGAAGTGGATCAGGGGTGTGCGTTGCAACCCGGAGAGCGTGAAGACGAACGACTCTCCCACCCGTCGCGCCAAATGTTTGTACGGTGCCCATCGCATCTGGCCAGGAGATAACGAGTCGAGCTCCCCCCGATAGTACGTAATGTTGTGATGGGGATCGTCTCTCCTCTGGTAGTGGCTGTCCTTCCGGCTGTACTCCCAGGCGCACAACCGAGGCCACACATTATCGGTTCCGTCCCTACGCGTGGGTGCGCCGGTAGCAAGGTGTTCATAAGACCACACCTAAATTTTATTGTCAATTCAACCCAAAAAAAAAAAGAAATGAGCAAGTAATCAAGAATTGTATGATATACCTGCAATAGCGAGAGACATGCACATATCGCTTTGGAGTCGGGCCTCGTTGCCTTGTGCAATGCTCGGTACAGGTACGCAAGAGTTGCGGCTCCCCAGGCATAATCCCCAACCTCCAGCAGGTTACCCAACAACGGTAAATATTTGACGCTGACGGTATTCTTCGACGTTGTTGGGAACAGAATTGCCCCCATCACCCACAAGAGGAAAGCTTGTGTGTACAGCACAAGCATCTGATCCGTGTAGTTATCCGGCAGAACCTTGTAGGTATCTACCAACCATTTCAACTTGATACCACCAGTGCTAAATTGATCCTGGGGTATCGAAGTAAAGAAGTCCCTAGCGGTCCTCTTATTCGTTGCTTCTGACGGAGGAGCTATTACCGGCCGCCCCGTCACCGGTAACCCTAAGATGAACCCTACATCTTCTAGGGTAATTGTCAGCTCTCCGAGAGGGAAGTGAAACGTATTCGTTTCACTTCTCCACCTTTCAACAAGGGCACCTATTAAGTGCCGGTCAAGTTGTTGAAAGATCTGCCCATGCGTGAAAATCCCAAACCCAATCCCACGCAGTAATCTTTTCTGGGTTCTGTTCAATTTCCATGCTTTAAAATTATCGGATACTTCTACCGTGTTGAGAAGTGCTCTTTCCTACGAATTAATAAATACAATTTAAGCAAATTAAACGATATACAACGTTCCCAAGAATAACAAAGTTGATAAAATAAGTATCTTACTCCACCATCCCATATGAGCGTACTGATATGGTTTGCTTGGTCGTATAATACGGACGGATCTTCTGGTCCAGGGTTGAAATCCATTTTTCGCAACTGAAATTATGCAAAACGGCAAGGTTGGAAGCGTAAACATTCTCAAACATACAACGCTAGCACAGTCAACGCTAGCATGTGATCAGATAATACTCACATAAGTTCACATGCTGTGTATATGCAATGTACATAGATACAAACAGACACGGAATGTGATTTTACAAGTGAAATCACATGAACAAATAATACGCAATACACATATATAATCTATATATATGTATAGATACATTGACAAACGCTAGCACAATGCACCGCGCACACATTCAAAATCATGCATAAGCCGCGATAACAACTCTAGATTATGAACAAATAAAGGATTGGTTTGTGAACTTACGTGATTGATTCGTCGAATAAAGGATTTCTTGAGAAGAAATTGCGCCGATCTACTTGCCAACGCTGCTAGAAGAATTGTGAGAAGAAGGAATGAATAGCAATTTAGAAGGAATGAATAAGGGTTTCGAAGTAAAGAAAGGGAAAAACGGTCCGCTAGACAGTGTAGCGGACGACTTTTTGGCTGTCAACGTGGGCCCAAGAAAGTGGTCCGCTAGACAGTGTAACGGAGGGGGGAGCAGGGGCAAAATGGTAAAAAGGTCCGTCTGCTACACTATTTTGCGGACGACTGACAGCGCAGCAAAAAAAAGGATCTGGGCCGTCCATCCCGAAGGGATGGACGGCCAGATCGCGCTAGCAAGATCTCCTATTTTGCTAGCGCTATCAATGGATCACGACCCATATATATATATATATATATATATATATATATATATATATATATATATATATATATATATATATATATATATCACGCATCCACCAAAGTTTAAGTCTCTAATCTACCATAGCAATTATCTCTCCATCACAACACAAACTATAGCCAGTAGCTATTAGAGCTATTCACAAGAAAATCATAATCCTATCTCCCAATCATCTTCTTTCGGTACTGTTTAAAATCTTTAAATTCGAAAGGTGAGTAGTATCGGTCAACTACTGCGTAATTGGCCCAAATCTTGATCTTATGCAGAAACATCAGGTAAAAGAAAAATGCTCAAAACCTAATCCACCTTTTCAAAGTTAAATCTCAATCACAATTTATCTCAGGCTTGGGAGTCTACAGTATCTCAAACTTAAGCCCTAGCTACCACCAAATGTACTGCTTCAGCTTAATAACTAATTACTTAACTTTTTTTTTCCAAACTCGTAATAAGAACACATATCAACAAATTCCTAAAATTATTTAGTCCAAGCCTTCTCCTTCCCATCCTATCCCCACTTTCATTAGCCTAGATACTAGTCTACAGAATCATATAACCTAACCAGCAAAATCATTTCTTAAATTCTAATATCCCAAAACCGTAATGCTCTGATACCATTTCTGTCATGACCCGAACCCACGGGCAGGCCCCCGAGCTAGGCACGTGACCGGCCGCAGACCCAATGGACTCCAACCAAGGGCTTTGCCAGACCTTATTTAAACCTGGCAACAAATTCTAATATCATGCATTAACTAATGCCATAATATGACTTCTAAAAAGGTCCTTATATATCTCTCCAAAATTATCTCAATTAAATTCCTCCATAATGACTAATATAATTTATTTAAAGGAAATCTCCTGGAGTTACACTACAAACAATTCTAGAATAAACTAGTAATATCATAATTTCTCATGGAACTTAATTCAGCCTCCTAACGAGCATCTCCCGCGGCTTCATTCTCATTTCCCTCGCAATACTCATGTTCATCTAGTTGATCGCCTGAAAACATTTATAAAACGGGGTGAGCTTGGGGCTCAGTAAGTACACATACCATATCCCTAAAATAGGTTTTGGGGTTCATAAAAACATGCCAAGGTTTTCTTCAAATTTAAATTGATAAATATTTTCACAAGAGATATTATACATATACCTACTTTATGAAAGCAATTCATCCAAGATTCACAGTAACGATGCATGACATCAAGAAGGCTCATAACAGCTATCACAGTTCATCATAACATAGGTATGTTGCGGTCAGCGTACATTCCCCCTGACTAGGGCCCATAATCCCTACTCCACCCGGGATAAATATAATTCGGTCAGGGTATGCGCCCCCCGACTAGGGCCCACAATCCCTCCTTCGTCCGGGATACATATTATTGTGGACGCAAGGGCGCACCATGAGCAACAGTACTGTGTGTCAACGTATGTCCCGTTGACCAGGACCCAGCAATCCAACTTTCTCCCATGGATAAGGGGCGCAACAACCAAGCCAGGGTACCGTCTCATTCAACATATATAAGCCAACTTTAAAACACTATTCATAGAAAACATTCCATGGCATTTTGATGTATTTTCTCATCAAACAATTTACACAAAAGCAGTAGCGTGCAAAAGGCTTTAAACTTTTAATTGAACAATTCATTTGTACATATACGTAGACGGAAAATAGGGTATATGGAGGAATATGACAGGAGTACTTACCTTGCTCAGTAATTGGTTCCTGAGCTTGATCAACAGTCGATCCTATCTCTTGACTACCGAAACGTAAATAACAAATCATACGATGTCATTTACTGTCGCTCGGGCACGTTTAGGTATTATGTTTCTTTTAGATGAGTAAAACTTTACCCTACCATCCCCCGACTTATGTATAATTACCTATTTGCCCCTAATGCCTAAAGTACCTTATCCACCCAGATATAACCTAAAAGAGTCATTAGAAATAATTTAATAACTATCGATAATGAAGCGTTACGCTAAATCCGTTCAGGTGCTACACTGCTAAGACCGTTAAAAATAGAAAACGACTTTCAAAACTTCTGAACTCTAGAATATAAATTATCACAGCTATATAAGACTATTATAAAAGTATCATAATTTAATAACTTGGTTTACTATTTTAAAATACTCCGAAATCTCCTATTCAGATAAAACTAGTTAGCATGCTTCCTGAGCTCAGAAAAATCTAAAATGTTTCATGTGTGTAGATCTTGCAAAAATAACATAGGTTACTCTTTTGAGTTTGTCAAAATAAATTTCTAGATATATGTAAACATTTAAGAAAGAAGCTGTTAAAACAATAGTCCTCTTTAGCGACACTTTTGAGTTTAATTCAAACCGAAGCTTCTCTCTCTCTCTCTCTCTCTCTCTCTCTCTCTCACTATCTTCTTCTCCTTCATGACACAAAATCTTTCACCCGAACTGCCTCACATGCAAAAACTCACCCACACAACAACTTCATACAACCATATCTATATTTCTAAACACCACACCCGCACATGTATATATATATTAACAAAACCCCATTTCTTTCTCACACCCACTGCCTCATGGCAGTGGGTCTTTCCCCTCTCCATTCTCTCACGCACACAGTGCATTCTACCACACCCACTTGCACTCCTAACACTCATTTGTAAACACTAGATTTGCACTCTAATACCCACTACACTTACTGCATCTTCTACCTAACACATCTGCAATGCAATTTGCACCCATAGTTTCATAGTTTCTCCATTCCTCTACACTCCCTCACAAACTACAAGAACTCAACACCCATGTATGCACCTCACGGCTGCAAACACAGCCGCCCATGGCTGTCTACACCATGCTCACACGGTCCAAACAAAACACACTTTTCACACACTAGGCAGCCCATATTCCCCTTCCCTTTTTCCACTATACTCCCCACACAAGACCCACATACAGTGCACACTAAATCTGCCCAGCAGTAGGTCCTCTCTCTCTCTCTTGGATGCACCCAAATATGCTTGTAACCAGCCATGGCAGCCGCACAAACACAGTCATGGTAGCCCCTCCATGGCTGTCCCCTTCCCTTCGTCACTTTTTCGCACACAGCGCACCACGTCTTCGCACACACACACATTAATCCCACACAAAACCTCGCACAGTTGCTGCCCCATTACAGCAGTCCCCCACTTGCTCTTTACACCTTTGCACACACACAAAAGTACCGCAAAACACCTCACACGGCTGATGCCCTTTGGTAGCCCATTACAGTAGTCTTCACCTTCCTTTCACATCTTCGCACACACGCAAAAACACCACAAAAATCCCACGCAGCTGCTGCCCTTTTACACCTTCGCAAACACACACAAAAACGCCATAAAAGCTTCACAAAGCTGCTTCCCTTTGACAGCCCTATTACAGTCCTTCCCATCCCCTTTTCTTTCCACACTTCAGCAGTCCCTAAAGCACCATTACGCAGGCCACAACACCACGCCAACAGTCCCTTACCTGGCAGTCCTCACGGCACCCCTTTCTTCTCTCCTTTCTACCTTGCGCACACACAAAACCACAGCAGCAGTAGCAGCCCCTTTTCTTGTTGTTTTTCCCCTTCCTTTGCACCCCCTTCATGCATACCAACACCCCTACGCACTGCCGAAACAGCCTTCACATGGCTGTCCTCGGCAGTCCTCTTTTTCCCATGCCGTTACCCGCACTTCACCAATAACACAGCCAAAATACCTACATATCTTGTCGAATACATATGCATTACACTCAGAAAAACACAGCAATCAAACACCCACGACTCCCCTTTCAAAATAGCATAACAACCCCTTTTAATTATTGATTTTGATGGCTAAATAGGCAAGGGATCATACCTGGGATTTTCAGCCCTAAAGCTCTTCTTCTCTTCTCGATATCTCTCTCTCTACAGTGAACAAGATGGAGTCTGACGGCTAGAAGGGTGGCTGCCCCATAACAGGTCTTATGTATAAATATATATGTAGGATGAAAACCCTAATTAGAAACTGAAAAGAAAACCTACACTCACATTTGTCGCTAAAACTTCTTAACCGAATTTATTATTACGAAAATGGTCCAAAGAATAAAATAGTTACGACACTTTATGTGCTACGCCAATTGTTAACGGGTTACTACATTATCTCGTTTTGCAAATCATTGCTAATAATAAGTGCACCGATATTTTATATAACTTGTCGCTTGACACTAGTAACTTTGTCGCTAAGATTTTTCTAAAATATTGTTAACGCTAATTGTCGCTAAATACATAAATCAACATTAATAATATCTGCTATAGTTAACTTATGAGTTTCTACAAATTTGTTGTTAAATATAGCCGTTAAAAATTCAATCACGCTAATCAACGCTAATGTTGCCGATAAAATTTCGCTAATAGAAGTCGACGTTAAATCTCGCGTATAAAAGTCGTTGCCTAGATAATAAACTAACCGGCTAGACATATCACGGTTCAGGGTGTTACAACTCCACACAAGGGAAACCGACTCGAGCCTTCCACTAACCAGCTAGCTCCGGGTGCTAGCTCAAACCGTAGTACAATTTCTCAAACCCTTCCAAGGTTTCTAAAGGTTTACAATTGAAAAGAAATTTACAATGTAATACAATAGACAAACTCCTTCTTGTGTAGATGTTACAATAAAAAATTTAAGACTAAGCCTTCTTAGGTGGGAAGATCTATATTCTTTCAAGAACCAAAAGTAAGAAGCTTACAATAAACTTTCTTAAAGATGAAATTAGTCAATAGAGAATAGATGAAAGTGTGTGAATCAGTTGACAGAGTATTTTGAGAAAAGTTAGAAAGATAGTTTTCAGAGAATTGTAAAAGTTAGTAATAAAAGCTCTCAAGGACCCTTTATATACTGGAGGAGAAAAAGAACCGTTAAGAAGGGAAAGCCTAAGGTTTGATTCAAATTAAAGTACATTTCAGAACAATTCGGTCGAATGAATCTCATATTCATTCGAATGAAAAAAGGCAGTGTAGAGAGACGTTGAAGACACTGAAGGATTGAGTCGAATGAAAACTACATTTCATTCGACCGAAAACTTTGGCTTTGACTGAAAAGTTTGGCTTCGACCGAAAACTTCGGCTTCGACCGAAAACTTTTGGCTTCGACCAAAAACTTTGGCTTCGATCGAAAACTTTCCTTCAACCAAAAACTTTGGCTTTGACCGAAAAGTTTAACTTCGACTGAAAAGGTTTAGTTTCAACCGAAAAGGTTTAGCTTCGACCGAAAACCCTTTCTAGGACAAGAAAAGAAAAACTGCACGATTAAGTTGAATGGAAATAGTTTGCCTTCGAATGAAACTTTTAGATTTCGGTTCTTTACTTGAATTTCTAGGAGATCTTTTAATAAGGACTTAGAACCAATGCAAAAAAGATAAAAGATAAAAATATACTTCAGTCACTACATCTTCAATGTGGTTCGAGTTCAAGTCCAAGTCCAAGCTTTGTCCAAGGCAAGATATTAGTCTTCGTTTGATTAGGTTAAAGCCTGAAATATTTATCTTAATAATGTTGTCAGTTTAATGTTAGAAATAATCAATTTAGAATCATCAAAAACGATAAGTCAACAATCTCCCCCTTTTTAATGATGATAACATTAATTGTAACATTACATAAACAAACTCCCCCTTGATTAGATAACATTCAAACAAAGCAATGACTAAAAGAACATCTTTAGTATTCACCAAAATTTTGTTAAAGATGATTACAATGAATAATCAATTGTTCTTCTTCTTTGTCAAATCAAAAAGAGGGATAGTCAATCCAAACAATCAAAGAGTAAAATAAATAAACAGAATCTAAGGCCGGCGGCGGAGAAGGTCGATGAGCACCCTAAGAGGATGGGGAGGTATCAGCAGGCAGTGGATTGGGATCATGGAGTATCATCGCATTCCTAGTGGGAGCAAAAGAGTATACATAGAGAATCAGTCCGACCTAGAGGTTTTAGGCATTTCTATGTCGGACTGTAGTCGTGTGACTCTTATCAACCTATCTTGCAGCTAAATTTTATTCTCACCATTTCTAGCTTGTCTTACCTCTCTCAACTGACTGTAGTCATGTGACTCTTATCAACCTATCTCGCAACTTGATCTTATTCTCACCATTTCTAGCTTGTCTTACCTCTCTCAACTGATCCCATTGTTCAACTTTTCTAGCTTGTTTCCTTTTCCCTTTCTAGAGGGTTATCCGTGATCAACCTTATAGCTTGCACAACACAAGGAACGAGTGCAAATCACCCAGTAAAGACAAAACTTGGAGTATCGTGTACAAATGATTCAAGAGACTCAGAGGAATAATAATCTTCTCAATGATAGCAATGAATCAAGAGTTATAATAAATTTATGGCATCAATATGATTGTCAAATGATTTGTTCTTTCGTTAGACTTAGTGGCTTCAAGGCCCAACTGAATAACATTATTGCCACCTCCTCATGGACAGGACCGACTGACCGACTATGCAAGTGAACCCGAAGTCCAAGGTCGTAAAGATAAACATCATTGAAATACAAATCATTAAAATCATCAACACCAAAATAAAATCAAATGCAATGCAATGTGGACACGACGAACTGGACTCGACCAGACACGACAGACTTTCCTCGAGTGACATCCATCCTCTTTGGCTAGTGATCATAATTCATAGGTCATCCTCCTCATATTGATGTCCCAGTTTGAGGGATGTTCATCTCAGTCGCAAGTAAATAGAAGCGACACTGCCAACAAGTAGGAAATCATCTAGAGTGCTTTCCTTAACCACCTTATAGCCAAGCAACAAGACTTAATCAGCAGGGCGGACTAAGAAAAAATTCTATCTTATGTCCTCAACCACACAACTCAACAAGGAATTCCAGATCAAAAGATCAACTGGTGTTCAGACCTAACAACAAGAGTTCAGCGTAACATCATCAACAAGACAGACTTGGGAGAAGTTTGCCGCAAGCCCTCAACAATGTTCTTACATAAGAGAAATGTCGACTACCAATAAGTGCTGACATTTCACAACAACACCCAACAACCTCAACAACATCATTATCAACGACAGAGCGGACTTGGGAGAAGTATGCCACAAGTCCTCAATGGTGTTCTCAAACAGGAGAGATATCGGCTAATAATTGCCAAAATCTCATAACAATGACACAACAATCTTTACGCAATAGCATCACTAACGTCAGGTATGCTAATCGAATCGAATCGTAGCATACTAGAACATGAATTATTCTTACCAAACTTCATCAATGGGGCGGACTAAGGAAATTTATTCTACCTTAAGTCCTCAACAACATAATTCAATAAACGAATACCGGTCACAATGACTACCGGTGCCAAATCATAACAACAAGAATTTAACATGTACGTCATCCACATGCCATGCTAATCGAAACAATTAATTAGCATATTAGAACCGCATTGTCCTTAACTAATTAGCTTATAGCCGAAGCAACTCGCAACCTTTGATCGCAACGAGAGGAATCACCTGGTCGAATAAGACCTTGCTCGTCAGGCATCATTTATGACAGCTAATTAACCCGATCCGATAACCGGATCTTAACCTAGCCTTATCGATACATTAGCAAAAACAACCCTATCATTTTTGACATATTAACATCATTCCTCAATTCGCACCTTTCTGGACGCTTAATAACGCACATGCCCAAAATTTAACGCCAACGTGGCAAAATTGCCAAAATACCCCCAATGGCCGCTACACCACCAACACCCTGAAATCGCTTTAAAACTACTTTTTAGATCTACTACATCATTTATAAACCAAATAGTCCCTCAAAAAATTTTAAAAGAAAAATTACCAAAACACCCCCTGGCGACAAATTACCAAAATGCCCCATGAGGGTTCACTACAATCCCCACACCCCAACTCTGCTTTAAAACAACCTTTCAGGTGTTTTACATCCCTTCCTGGACTAACATCCTTTGAAAAATTTTATCGAGAAAATTATCAAAATACTCCTCTCCGGGTGACAAATTATCAAAATGTCCCTGAGGGTTTTCGGCACCAGAAAAATCTTAAAAATATTTTAAAATTCTATATTAAGCATTCCGAATTCATTTTTGAGCTAAAAATGATTTTTAAAAAATTTCGTACAAAAATTCCGAATCGGTGTCTGGACCGAGCGCTTAAAAATTGGTTCGGCCAAAAATAGCTAACGACTTTGGAATGACTCAAAATTTTGGGAAAGGAAACATGTCAGCATCCTAGGGTCCTCATAAAAGTTTTGCACAAAATCGCGCTAGTTTAATATTTTAAATTTCACCATAAACTTCCAAAATCATCGCATTTGTTAACCCCTTTCCTGACCTTGGAAAAATCTGAAATTTTTTCACAGTACATGTCTCTTAAAAATAACTAGGGTCTTTTTTTTGCACTTTGGCTAAATCTTACCCTAACATTTGTTTTAAATTTGAATTCTAAACTGTTTAATTAATTTTCACTTTTAGGGATGCTTACGGTTACTTTTCAAATCAAAACACATAGTATTTCACCTTCAGCGCACACACCATCGTCTTCAACCTCTCGTTTCCTCTCTGCCGAATGCATAAACCCATACAAATTCCATTCATTCATCCATTACTACCCCGAATGTCACTTAATTCATCCACTTCCATCTTTTTACACCTTCTAACACCCGATTTAAATTCATTAATCCATCCAAATCCCGATTTCTAAACCCATTGGAAACACACTCACGAACACGCACTAAACACATACCAAACATACATTAAACACCGAAATTCCTCTCAAATCTTTCCTTTCTTCCTTTCTAAGCATTCATACTCACAATTTATCCGAATTCATCGTGATTTCCACCCTACAACATATGTATGCACACCAAAATATAGATATATAGTTACACGAATTTTTGAACCAAAGACCCAAAATTTTGTTTCACAAATAATGGTTTGAAGTAAAGGGTTTACCATGTTAGATTTAGGGTTTTCTTTTCTCCTTCTTCTTCCTCTCTTTTTCATCCCATTTTCCTTCTCTTTTTCCCTCTCTATTTTTGTGTTCTTCTTCACGATTGTTGTTCACAATCATTGTTCAGTCCACTTTTCTTTAATTACAATTTCCTTTTATAATTCCCCCATAAATCTCTATCCCCACCATAGTTTATAATTTATTTGACTTACTCAGCCTTAAAGCACTAGGAGGTGGCAAACCTAGGGCCTTTTTACCCTAGATTCATGACACCAATTCCCACTTTTCAAAATTTGCACTTTGGCCCCTAAAGTTTTTTAAAATTGCATTTTGACCCCTCTACTTTGACCCCGAGACCACATTAACCCTGCATTTAACCCCCAAACACCTCATTATCATCAAAATGATGCGATTTAAGAAAAATATGCATCCCGTTCACCAGATTTTTTAAAATTGCATTTTTGTCCCATAACTTTCCAAAATTACATTTTAACCCCAAGGCCACACTTACCCCTTATTTAGCTCCCTAACACTTAATTATCACCAACATAATGTTACTTAACAAAAATAGCCCTCCTTAATTAATCTAATACATGGTTAGATTAATTAATTAGATCAGCTGACACGTGTCATCCCTTGAGAGTGACACGTCACCAGGGGTCCAAAAATATCGGTTCTTCGTTGCACAGCCGGTTCCTAAATTTGCGTTGCCTTACCCCCACACAATGTCACTCTACCTGTCTAAGAAGAATGACCACACATCGACGGCATGATCAGAGTAAGTCTGTTGCCCTAGCCATTGGTCCAAGCCCTTATTGAATCCCACAAGGGTGTTTCAAGAGACACGGAGAGAACCTGACAGCGGTGAGGGAGGGTCCCTATGACCAACTACCAGGTGGACTAGGCGCGATGCCTTCCAAGGACCTATTCCCATCCTGGAGTGACCTGAGGGTCATCTTCCTAGGAGCTCCGATGATCACCGATAATGTGAGTGGACGTGGTCGTAGCTCAGACGGCGGTGATAGCTTTCGTGGTAGCGAGTCTATCCCACTGCAAAGGGTCCTCATGTCGGAGCACTACGAACGGAGTCACCCAGAAGAAAGACAATGATGGTTTCTGTGGTAGCGAGCTCATCCCGCTGGGAGGGGTCCTCATGCTAGAGCACTACGAGCAGAGGCCCCGGAAGGAAGACGACGATGGCTTCTCTGGTAACGACCCATCCCGCTGTGAGGTGTTTTCATGCCAGAGCACTACTAGCTGAGCCCTCCATAATGATGGTGGTGATAACTTCTGTGGTAGCGAGCATATCCCGTTGTGAAGGGTCCTCAGGCCGGAGCACTACGAGCAGAGCCCCTCAGAATGCTGCACACTTTGGAGAGTGAGTCGAAGCATGTTCCATGTCCATGGCGGGGGCACATAGTGTGATGAATGAGTGGTGCTTAGGGGCATGTAACATGATTGTGGCGCACGGGTGCGATGCCAAAGGCATGGGACATGATTGTGGTGCATGGGCGTGGCGACGACTGTCGCGGGACGATACCTGGTGCCTAGGGCACATGTCAAGGAAGTGGTGCATGGGTACGATTATGGTGTCGGGTGCACAATATTGTGATAGGGGGCCTAGGGGCACGACTGTATTAGCGACGCAGCGTGGCGCATGGGCACCACAGAGTGTGTATGGTGCCGAGGGCATGACAGTATGACAGAGAACCAGAGGGCACGACTGCATCAGTAGTGGCGCATCAACACGGCAGAGTGTCCTGTGGATGGCTTGTAGGCACGGGTGACGGGGTTTACAGAGCCAGCGCACTGTTGCATGCAACTGTGGGCGGCCGAGAGCAACGGTTGTCACGGTGATGGTGCATGGACGACAACAGGCGCCGTACGGTCGTGAGTGATGGGTGAGCATTGTGGACAGTGTGCTCAAATGAGTAAAGGGTGGTAGCCACCCCCCCCCCCATAGTAGGGGTGGCCGACCCCTCTTTATGGAGGGTGGCCAAGCCCTCTGCTAAGGGAGGTGGCCGACCCCCCCGCTAAGGGAGGTGGCCGACCCCCTTAAGGTGGGATCGCGCCAAGCCTACTTTTGCATATTTTCCTAAGTGTTGGTGGCGCCAAGGTCTCTATGTTGGTGATAAAAATAAATTTAGTCATGAATTAAGGTGAAAAGTCAATGAAAAATGCACGTGACTTGAGCGTGTATATCTTGACAGGTTGAAACCGTTGAAAAAATGATCGTTGAATATGTGGCGTCTTGTGTGAGATGGGACCCCAGGTGGGCCCTTTGGTGTGACCAGAATAGGTTAGGAACATATTTATTGACTGTATGGATCCTATTGCTCTGTTGCTATTTGAGGAGCGTATTAGCTGGCTTTGACCTCTCAATAGAAGAAATTGGCTTTAGTGAGTAGACGAAGGGAACAACTGAAGTGGGATTTCTCGAGTGCCTGTGAGATTTAGTTTTTGGAGCGAGCTGAGGAAGAAGCTCGGGTTGCCATCGGCTTAGGGCCCAAAACACTGTATTCAGGTAAATATTTCAGAGTTTATGTCATCCCGAAGTTGAGCGAGAAGTCTAGGTCACATGGATCCGGTAGTCTTGGATCGGTTCCCAGCTGTTTAAAGAGAGCTTTGATGTAAACATGAATCCGATTCAGTCTTTGCATATTGATGAACCTAGGAAAGGCCTTTCCTCGCCGATTTATAAGAAAGAAAAAAAAAGAGGCTACTACCTACCAAAGCTGCTCAGGATGGAGAAGATGATATGGATGCTTACCTAGAGGGCCGGTTCAATTGAAAGAATACAAAGGGCACAAAGACCAGGAAAGTGGACCGAGGTCCAGCTTTCGAGACGGAAGAAAAATGGGTAATGGTGTAACTTCCAAAATTAAGAAAGCACATTAAGGGCCCGTACGTTTACACGTTTTTTTTTGTGTATTTGTATTGTGTTTTCGTTTTTAATATTTTCGTATCCAATCACAAATTATAGTTGTGTATTTTTATAATTTTCACTATTTTTTTCAGGTTGTTTTCGTATGGTTACATTTTTATTTCCGTTTTCATTACTGTTACGCCAATTTTTTCCGCTTTTACCCTTGCTCCAAGATGCACATCCTACCCCACCCGACCATCTTCTCCACGTGAACCAACACTTGTCATCTCTCCCTAATTCGGCTGTACTTCTTAATCCCCATGTCAAAGAAGAGAATAAAATGAAATTCCGGTGAGATCTCGGCCATGTGTCACTGCTTCGGCAATATCAATTTTGGATTCTGGCGAAATTGCTTCGGCAATCTCGATCAGAGCAGAACCGACATGCCCTTCCTGAGGCGGCTGTCCAACACCAACGTGCCCTTCCTGAGACGGCTGCCTGCGGCGACGTGCCCTTCCTGCGGCGGCTGCCTGCGGCGACGTGCATAGAGCCGAAGCTCTTCTTCTGCCTCGCGGCGCGATTGGCCAGCTATTTCGCAAACCCCATCAGAGCAGAACCTCGTACCTTCAGGTGTAGATCTCCTTTGGCCATCTGTCACTGCTTCGGCAATCTCACCATGGATTCCGACGAGATCTCCTTCGTCTGGATTCCGGTGAGATCTCCTTCGGCCATGGGAGTTGATCGTGTTCTGACTTCTGTGGGTGAAGAAAGAGTATAGGAAGAGAGAGAGAGAGAGAGAGAGAGAGAGAGAGAGAGAGAGAGAGAGAGAGAGCTAGGATGGAGGGGCATGGCAAAAATTGTGGAGACAGGATCTGACAAAGAATACAATTCGTGAAAGGGTGTTTTCACCTTTTTTGCTACTATTTGGATATTTTTCTCAAAACGGATACGAAAAAAGATAAAAGTACATAAAAAAGCATCTTTTTCATCATTATTACAAAAACGAAAATAAAATTTTGTAAACGTACAGGCCCTAAGTCTCTCATAAAGGAAATTAACCCATTACACTTAATAATAAAAAGAAAGGAAGGAAGAAAAAGGGGTCTGCTCTCTCTGCAGAAGTAAAAGCAGAAGGAAAAGATATATAAAATGTATACATGTTTTTGCACTAGTTAGTGGAGGAGAGACTCTCTACCGTAGGCAAAGAAATTCACGTGAAGTAACAAGATCAATCCTGGACTGGTTGTGCAACAATTTCACGTGTAGGCTTCCGAATCTGAATTTGTTGGCTTTGCTTTTACAATCTCAAATGAGAAAGAAGTGGTGTCGCCAGGGACTCAAATCCCATTATCCAACCAACAATAGTATCATAATTTCAGAGAAGATTTGCATAAAGTGGGAATACTTACACCTCATGAACAGAAAATGACAGCATAGCAGCACATGGACTTCTCTTTTCAGCATATATATTCTTCGGTCCTATTATACAAAGTACCTAGCTCTGGATTTTCACTCTGAGAGGAGCTCTCAACACCATTGATATACATGTATACACATTTATACATATTTCTACAACGAGAAATCTAGTACAACATCTAGCTCTAGTCTTCCTGCACCGCATTAGTAAGCTGGCAAACAAGTAAATTATTATGTAGGAAAGCTATCCAGAATCAGCCCATTGTATATGAAGGGGTCGGCAAGTTGATCACTGTGCTCTTGATTTTCTTCATCATATTAATGCTGTTCGTTACTCCCTGGGAACCAATTCCACTGTCCTTAACACCCTGTAACAAGCAATGGAAGGTTATTACGACAACTTTGAGATTTCAATATTCATAGAAGATAAACATGTAAAAGTTAAAGAATAGACTCAACAATCAAAACGTAAGAATCAGAATTTTATATAGAGAAAACTTAGATTGTAACATAGTTTGATGGAATTGGTTGGGAAAAGATTAGAATCTTGCAACTCCTACTACATTGGAAAAAGAATGCTTACAAGATTCTTTCTCAAGTCGTCTGCGTATTGAAGTTTCTTAACTCTTAAGCCACTAGAAATTTGTGTTAGCCAAACCAAGTCGCTCTCAAAAACATCGAAGCATTTAGTGCAAGAACATAGAAACTCTACACTGCTACTTTCTTGGAATTGTGAGTTAAGGAGATGAGAAATGCTAAAATATATATTCTGACTCACAAATGAAGTCTACCATAATGGTTATCTTAATTCGATAGAGGAATGTGCTTTTATTTAGAGACTACAGAAACGAGGAAAAATAAGCCACTGTGCAAAAGAATGCACCTGGAAAGGAAGGAAAATGATCTGGTCCTCGAGCTGGGGCAGAGTTAATCTGAACTGTCCGTCTCCATTGCATCGCTAATCAAAATTGCCTTGTTAATGTCTCTTGTGAATATGCAACCCTACACATAAGCAAACAATTAATGTAACAGAACTAAAGAGAGTGAAGGATGTTTTCGTCACTAACTATTGCTGAAAACTTTCACAAAAGGAATGGCGTTAGTTAATGCTAATTATCTCTGTGTTAAAGGACACATGTGAGCTAGTTGTAGTTGATAGCAGTGGTTACTTAAAATCCACTGGAAACTGGAAGAGTAAACGTAAGAAGGAAACCGAAATTATAGAAGAGGGTACAGGCATTCTTGAACTCGAACGAGCTTTGACAGTACCGCTGTTGCAGCGCTCTGTCAAGCAAACAACGAACTTTTTGGCGGTGTACAAAAAGTCTATCCCTAAGGGAGCAGTTTCCCAAAAATAGATAGGACAGACTGAGAATTGGTGGTGAACTTGGTCTATTTCTCAGCGAGCAGTTCACACTACATAATGACTGGTAGCAATGTACATTTAACCACTTCCAGATTTATGACAGGTATAATGGCAAAATTGCGAAATTGCCAGATTAATTCTTTAACTTTGTTAGCCATTACAGATGAAGGACTCAGAAAGGAAATGAAAGATGCAATATTTTTGGCAAATCTGGTTCGATGGCTGTTCTCTACTAACCAGAAGTATATACGGACTATATTTCATTTTCGGCACCATTGCTGGAGTGATGGGCACATGCTTCTCAGTACTGATTCCTATGAAATTAGCATGACAGGAGATCAAGTTCTTGGTGGGAATAATCAACATTATAATGTTTCAATAACGGCTCACACCTTTTTTAATGATCTTTTTTATGGTTATGCCGGCGATAATAGGCAGATTTGGTAATTGGTTTGTTCCAATTCTGATAGAGGCGCGTGACAGGGCATTTCCACGATTGAATAACACTTCATTCTGGCTGTTGCCACTGAGTCTCTTGCTCTTATTAAGCTCAGCCTTAGTAGAGGTGGATAAAGGCACTGGGTGGACGGTCTACCCGCCCTTAAGGGGTATTACCACAAAAGAAAGGAGAGATATAGTGTCAAACCCCAACCTCCATTTACTAGATTGAATAGGCGGGAAGCAGAAAAAGAGGAATGACGAGTCATACCATAGCTGATGTAAAGAAAAAGAGGTTTCAAAGCAGAAATTGAAAAAATAGTTTTCACATCATCCTTCTTTATCCTTAACCGGTGATGACCGGTTCTAAGTTCAATTTCAGAAGAAAACAATTAGCACCCTGCAACTGATTCAACATGTCATCTATATGGAGTGATGGATATTTATTCCAGACTGTTACTCTATTCAACTTCCAAAAATTGATACATAGTCTCATAAACCCCTCTTTTCTTTGTTGCTTTCAATGAGTATCACCCTTCTTTGGGGCACCTCTTTACATTATGCCATAGTTGTTAACATTTAAAACAGACCCTTTGATTCATCTTGCACATTAGCTCGACGGCTTATTCCGATATGTAAGACATGCTTTTATTGCCTTAAAATGTTTCGTATCCTCGCGCCTCAATATGTACCGTCTACATTCTATATTCTCCTTTTTTTTGTCCTGAACTTTATCCGTACTGTTCTTCGTCTACTCTCTTTTTAAATTTCTTTCCAATTTTTCAGTTTCAATCTTGGATTCTACCTCTTTTCTATTCTTGCTCTCTTCTTTCCTCCCGTACCTTTTTATTTTCTGCTTCCATTACTCGATTTTTCTACTACTTCAGCAACAGTGCCCTATTGGAACTTCTTTGCTTGTCTTTTTGAGGATTATTTCATACCCTCCTCAATTTGTTTCACCTTTCAACTTTCTATTATCACTTGATGAGGGGCAAAATTGACCAACCCACCAAATTCCCTGATATACATTTTCACCTTTCCCCATCCTTCTACTTTAGCACGGAAAAACACGTCTCCAACTTACTCTGTAATTCAAGAAAAAAATATTTATCATTCACATGTTACCTAAACCTATTCCAAGTAATGTAGGCTCGATAAGTCCTCTCGATGTCCTCAGCTTGTTTTTGCCGTATTTGGCAAAAATCCTCTTCTAATGTATCCTCATATCATGTTACCTCAACCGCCTTCTCTAACTCTCAAATGCACGTAGTTGTCCACACTGGACCGTTTTTCTCCTGCAGGATTTCACTCGGGCGGGCATCCTAAAAGTCTCGAGATCTACATCCTTTTCTTTCTTTTATCAAGGTTGTCGTACCAGCAGACATCGGTTGTATTATTGGAGCTCCTATGACCTTTTGTAGAAATCCCACTAGCTCTTTCTTAAGGTCTTCTTGACCTAATGCATCTCCCTTATTATTCCTTTCACTCACGTCCTCGACATTCATCAAAATCACTTCTGGTGAGGGTCCCTTTCAATTGGGAACCCTCTCTCGTCTTTCTAAGGAAAGAGTAGCACGACTTTAAAATTGTGCACCATAATAACAAGTTTCATGCTCAAACAGCTAATGATTTTCATCATTAAATGACCTTTTTTTACAATAGTATTTAAACAGTACTAGTTCCACATCACTATCTCTTAATTACAACTTTAGGTCCGGTTATAAAGGCAAACTTCATCCCGCACTCGTTCAACCGTCAAAAGGAGAAGCCATAATGCTCCTTCATCAATTCCAGGCGTTAATGACTCTCAATTAAAGTCAATTGTTTACTATTTATAGGTATAGCTGTATCAGGGGGCAATTACGAACAATCTGTCGTGATTTCTAGATGACCCGCTTACTGGCATCTGGCGTCTCCATCAAAATCTAATTCGGTACTTACTTCTTGTCCTTATATTTAACTTTTAGCCTCTCAATTTTTTGGTTAATACAGTTAGTTAGGGACTTGAACTGACTTGTCAATTGGTCCCTTTTTCCCTGTCACTTGGAAGTCCCCAAAACTCTACTTATTCCCATTCCTCGGCTCCTCATTTTCCCGTTTAAGGTTTACACAATAAAAGTGCTTAGCCTCATCCATGTTTTCATTAGGTCCTTTTAAATTCAATTCCTACCATACCTTCATCCGATTCTTTCAACTCCAATTCCATCTCATCTAGATCCTCATCGGGGTCCTTTTTGGGATCCAACATCGCAAACTTGTCATCATCGAACCACCCTTCCCAATCTAAGTCAACCTGTTTTTCTTCCATTTCCTGTAGCAACAGCAGGAATGCTGAGGTCATAAATAAATATGCCTTAGCCAACTCCGGCCCGCATATCTCAACTATCACTATAGTTCAACCATGTTATTGAAATTCTTCTTCTACACCTCTCGTCGACAACTTAGGCATTCTATCAAACACTTCTAAAGTCTACAGAATGATATGCCTAAACTTTGATACCAATCATAATAACAAGAGTTTGACGTAAATTTGCTCAACTTGGCATGATATTCAAACAATGAATTAGCATATCGGATACGCACTGTTCTTACCTGATTGGCTTATAGCTGACGCAACATGCAAATTCTGATCTCAACAAATGGGATCACCTAATCAAATAAGACCTTACTCGTCAGAACCATTCAAACATATTTACACACACTTTAGTATACCCCTTCCCAATTAACTGTTCATAGCGTCTAATAATGGCTAGGTACTCCAACCCAATAACCGGATCCTTAACCTAGCCTTTTCAATGCCTTAGTAATAAAAAAAACTCCCTCCTTTTAGGCGTATTAACACCATTTCTCGCTTCTTGTTACTCAGTACACTTAATTATGTGGGTTCCCAAAAGTTCAGCTCTGGCATGACAAATTTTCAAAATACTCCCTGATAGCCGCTGCACCACCAACACCTCAAAACTGCCTTAAAAACCACTTTTTAGATGTACTACAATTACCAAAACACGCCGGCGGACATCGCCCAAACAAAAATCCCAGAACAACTTTAAAACGTCTTTATAAGTAACTAGCACTGGTTTTTCGGGACTAAAAAGCCCTTGGGGGATTTTTGCTCAAAAATTCCTCACAGAGTACTTGGAAACCAATTCTGCTAAAAATAGCTATCGACTTTGAAATTCCCCGAAACTTAAGACATTGAAACATGTCACCATTTTAAAGTCCTCGTAATTTTTTTACTAAAGACTGCATTGCTTTGCTATTTTAAAATCCCCCATAAAGTTTTTCACTGACGACATCATTTAACCCCTTCGCAACCTCGGGAAAATTTGAAAATTTCCCACATCGTAGATTTACTAAAAATATCTAGAGTTTTTTCTTTGCACTTTATCAGATTCTGCTCCAAATCATTTTAAAAATTCACATAATAGACTACCTGAACCTACCCCCGTTTAGTGACATTTACATGCATTGTTCACTGTTTAACAGATTAACTCACACACATTTCTTCACCTTTTCCCACACACACTCTCTTCTCCCAGTTCCTTCACGGTCAAGCACCCACACCCATATAATTTCTTCATTTCACCATATAATTCAACAAACAACACCATTACCACCTAATGCACTCACATGTATGCATCCTAACACACATCCCTTCCACAAATTCACACACACACACACACACACACACACACACACATAACCTCATAGCACAACAGTAGCCCTTGCTGTTGCTCCCCATTTTCATTTCTACATCACTATTTAACAGATTAATCCACACACACTTCTTCATATTTTACCATACACACTCTCTTCTTCCAGTTTCCTTTACAGTCGAGCACCCACACCCACATAATTCCACACACAACACCCATTACCACCCTATACACTAACATGTATACATCCTAATGCATATCACTTCCACAAATTCACACATACACACACAACCTTATAGCATAACAGCAGCCCCTACTGTTGCTCCTTATTTTCCCTTTCTACTTTTTTCACGCACATCACACCATACAGTCACACACATTGCACCATCACCTTACCTCTCTCACCCACAGACACACATACACACACAAACACACATCACGACACTATTGTTGCCATAGCAGTAGTGATACACACTCATGCACACACAGTAAATCAACACATACACCAGCAGCAGTGATACACACCCATGTACACATAGTATATCAATACACACACACACACACACACACACACACACACACACACACACACTATCAACATACCTTACTCCCTAGTAGCCACCATGGTTACTCCCCCTCCCCTTCATCCTTTCACACTCACACAACACACATACCCATGGCTGGTTTTTCCCCACACACACCATGAACACACACAAATAATTTAATAAATTGAACCCCAAAAATTAAATGGAGAGAGAGAGAGAGAGAGAGAGAGAGATTACCCTTTAGGGATTTAGGATTTTTCTTTCCTTTCTTCCTCCTCGTTTCTCTCCTTCTTCTCTTATTCTCTTTCCCTTTTCTTCATCTGTTTTTCCCTACTCCAGTCGAGCTTCGTTTTCCTATTTATTTTTTTCTTCTCCCCCTCCCAATTCATTTTTAATTCCACATAATCCTATTTTCTATTCTTTAATTTAATGAGTTGCGTTCACTTAAGTATGAGATGTCCAAATCCCTTCAATTCCCCCCTCCCTTCTTCTCACAGACACCACTTATTGCCACTCACCACATACTTTCAAATTTTAAATTTAGCTCTTCAACTTTCCATAATTGCACTTTGACCCCACAACTTTCATAAAATTACACGTTGGTCCAAAGCCAAACTAACCCTTCATTTTTATTTTTATCACTCGGTTATTGATAATATTAATACTATCGATAGGTTATTACACCTACTAGCGATGGTTTGTAAGAAACAATATTTATTAAATGCATGCATAAAAACTCTCTTGAAATCGGTGGTGCAAGCAATACCAACATATACAATGAGCTACTTCAAACTTCTGGATTATATGTGCCAAGATGTGGAATTGCTCATGAAAAATATTCGATAGAGCTTCGAGCACAAAAAAAGTCCAATGCTTTGGATTAGTTTGTGTGAGAAACTAGGATGAGGGAATATGGCTCTCATTTTCAAGCTTTAACTTAGCTCTTCTTTCAAAACATGCATAAAGGCTTATTATCAATAGAGAATCCTTGATTTTTGAAGTATTAACTGCAAATTATTTCCCCAGTGAAGACTTCACAAATGCACAACTAGGAAGAAAACCGTCATTCACATAAAAGAGCATTATGGCAGCCAAGCTAGTGGTTCTTAGAGGAACGTATTGAAGAGTAAGTAGTAGTCAAAATATCAGAATTTTGGAGGGACTCATGGGTCGGCCAATGAATAACTATCGAAATTCTGTCCAGACCAATGATGTTACATCCTGATTACAAAGTTAAGGTTGTTATAGATTTTGATATAAAATGTTGGAGATGGAATTCTACTGGGAAGTTGCCATAATAAAGGCAGTAAGATTTTCCACTACATACATGACGATATCTTTTTGGTAAGCATTCGTACACATTATGGAGAGAGAACTGCGCATGAATTCAGCTAATTACTGCGTGAATCAAGCATTACAAATTCTTCAAAGTGGACCTTCATGCAAATGTTCTTTACTTGGTAAGGTAAAAAATTTTTGCCTGGCATGCTTGTGTCTAAGCTTTGCCAACAAATACAATTCTCCTCAAAGGGGGAATAAGACTAGAACATATTGGTTATTTTTTGTAAAAACTAGGCGAAACAATTTATCACCTGCTAAAGGGATGTGATGTGGCATGTCAAGTTTGGGCTATAAGGATGATGTTATCTTATCAAGTGTCTAAAATAAATGAAACCCATAAAATAACCCGCCAAAGGGGGGGGGGAGGTTGAATAGGGTTTTTGAAAATTAATAAAAAATTTAAACTAAGCACAACCATGAATCTCAGTCAAACTAATCAATATTATAGATCAATAAGTAAAGAGATTGAGTGAAACACACTTGACAAGGAGATTTAAATGGTCAGGTTGAACTATCCGCAAGTCTACATCCACCTTTTCAAGGAAGTCTCTTACAAGAGTACTAGAATCCACTAGCAATAATCTTTTTTCCGATCAAGATCAAAACCCTTACAATACTTGGAGATATACCCATACACAATACACAAGTCTTGAATCTACAAAGCTTACCCTAGACTTAACAATCTCAAGCCTTGATCACGATCCTTTTTCAAAGATCAATTGTGTGTAACGAAATCATCTTAAAAAGAAAATGAGTATAAATGAAGCTTTAGTGCGATAGAGAGATGAGAGACTTGATGATTTGAAGAATGCTCACTCTCAAAGAATTGCTCCACAAATATGCTCTCCTTAATGATGTAAATTCATGAAGATGAAGAGAGAAAAGTTCAATCTACGAGCCTTGACGTTTCTCTAACAAATGAAGGCTTAGAATGTGATTTCCATCTTGTATGATGAAGGCCCAAATCATTTATATAGGGAAGATATGAAATATAGCCATTATAAGTATTAAATATGCCAAAATGGCTAATACACTCGTTTGTATTACCAATACAGTCGACTGTGTTCCTGTAAACTAGCCGTTGGAGCTCGAATTCCAATAATGCAATCGATTGTATTATCCTATTGCCAATCGGCTGCTCGCATTTCTCTGCAAATTATCTCAGATGCAAAGGATTAAATCATTGATTTATTATCTTTCAGAAAGATAAATGCAAAATTTGGTACATTCCGTCTGCAAAATCAGAGATAATTGCCAAAATTAGGGTCAGACAATACCTCGCAACTCGAAAAAATCATTTTAAAATTATGGGATGAATCAGCCGATTTTTGACAAATCGTTCGGTTAATTGACTCTTCTCAATCTGCAATATTTATCAATATTATGACTTATCTCTAGCCCGCAAAGTCAATTTGTCAGTTCTCGCAGCTCAGAGCTCTATAAATAGACCCCTTGGCTATCATTTTGAGGGATTAGAGTTTAAGATTATTCTCCTCAGAGATTTTTATCATCTCTCTCAAAATTTAGTTCTTCATACTTCATAAGTCATTTAGTCTATTGCATGGTGGATCTTTCGAAGAGCATTCCCAAGTCATCCAGACAAGCATATTGCCGAGATAATTTTAGTTGCTTTCTAGTCTAGATAATCAATATAGAATTGTCTCACATTTCCATGTAAGAGCCCCATTTTATGATAATAAGGATCATATATGTTTGAAAATAAATTAAGGGAAAATTATTAGATGAAAATGGTCGATAAACCATCTCTGAAGAATTCGTTCGAATGAATCCCGATTCATTCGAATCAATCTTAGTTAGGCAGAAAAACCTTAGAGCTACTGAAAGATTCATTCGAATAAAAAGTGTTTGCTTCGAATGAAAAGTTTTCGGTCGAATGAAGGACCTTTTCGGTCTAGTCAAAATCAAGTTTGAATAAGACAATTTCGTGACTGAAGGATTTAGTTGAATGAAACCCCTTTCGGTCGAATGAAAAGAGCATATGTGAATAAGGCAATTTCGCGACTTAAGGATTCAGTCGAATAGAAACCCCGTTCTTAGTCGAAGGAATAGTTCTCCTTCGAATGAAAATGTTAGATTTCCTTTTCGTAAATATTGAAAATTTTTAAGTACATTTTGAATAAGCATCTAAAATTTTGGGGAGTAGTGTAAATTGCCAACTTAGGATTCTTCCTATAAATAGCTTCTTTTCCCTCCAACTCTTCTTTTTAGTTCCCTTGCTTCTCTTCTAAAAGGTTGAGAGAGAGAGAGAGAGAGAGAGAGAGAGAGAGAGAGAGAGAGGGCTTGGGAGACTCTTGAGGTATTAAGGCGACACTTTTAAGATTTCGTACCAAGAGCTTGTTAAGGTAAGGAATTTCGTATTCCTTGTTTTGGTAAGGATTCATTAATTAGTATCACTTTACTAGTTGTTATACAACTTTGGAGAATCGTTCAATTTGCTTCGTATTTGTTTTCATTGTTATTTAAATGTAAAATTCGTAATTTCCATATGATCATTAGAATGAACTACATTTTGTTGAAAAAGGGAGTCTTTAAGACTTTTGTAGTCACTCTTGTGACTTTTTAGTTACTTGGTAACTTTTGTAGCCACCTTAGTAGCTTTTGTAGTCACTTTAAGTGACTTTCGGATTGTCTTCACAATGACGGCTATTACTGGTATGCATTTCGTACCTTCAAATTTTATGTTCGATTTGGGCCTATGGCCACTAATGATCATTCCGTATATTTGATTCGTTTTATTGACGTAAATGTCAATTGCTATTGTTTGTTCGTCAAAGTTATGGATTTGTTTCGAAATACAAATTAATGTATTGCTTTCCATTTGATTTCCCCTTACTGGGCTATTTCAGCTCACCCCTTATTTGTTGCTTTGGCCCTTACCACAGGTGGTAGACTTGATTAGAAGTATGGCACGCATAGGGAATTATAACTTCTATTTTGTTAGCATGTCAAAAATAATATATTCCTTTTTGAGAACTTTACCCGAATGTGGGTAATTTGATTTGGCATTAGACTTTTGTAATAGAATTTGGGATATATTATCTTTTGTGATAAGATGGATTGTAAAAGGCTGAGTTTTAATTAAGCCTCTATCTTTTGAAGATATCTTGTCGATAATGGATTAGATGCTCTGTTTATACCTTAGTGGGATTGAGTATCTATTAGAATGCATATGATTTAGGACTTGAAGTATATTGGTAACGGCTCCCAAAGTCGAGGGTGTTACAGTTTAGTATTAGAGCTTAGGTTTGAGATTCTGTAGACTTTTAGAACCAGTTTGACATATGTTAATATAAAGCTTCCACACTTGTTAGGATTAGTACTTGATTAAGTGTGTAAGCCTTTGACTTAATTATGTTTATAGTGCTAATCAGGATGAGTAAGCACTGTGGGATTCGTGGTGAGAGAGGAGGCCGAGGTGGAAGAGGGGATGAAGAATCCAACGCTACACAAGTTGTGGTTAATGCTGCGATCTTGAAACAGTTCACTAGTTTGCAGCCAAATAAGTTTGACAAGGCTGCGGATCCTGTGGCTGCAGAGACATGGGTTATTGAGTTAGACAAGGTATTCGAGGTGATAGGGTGCTCAGATAAACAGAAGGTGCGATTTTTCAGTTGACAGGCGAGACAGACCAATGGTGGAAGATGACTTCAACGACGATGACGATAGAAGAGAAATGAGATCTTACATGGCAAACATTTTAAGATCGCTTCTTCACAAAGTATTTTTTCCCAAATGTGAAGGAGACTATGGAAAGTGATTTCATGAGGATCGCTTAGCATCCAAATGAGATGATCACGGAGTATGAGGAGCAATTTGCACGACTTTCAAGATTTGGTTTGCATGTTTTTCAAGATAAAAGTCATCGTGCTCGCAAGTTTTGAGAAGGACTGCGCTTTGAGATAAGGCAACATATGTCCATTCTGGATAACCCTACCTACGCACAAGTTATGGATGGGGCGCAACATCTGGAGCGCATTCATGATAAACAACTGCTCATATGGGAAGACAAGAGGAAGAAGAGGGATCGTAATGAAGAGAACCCTGGAAGTGGAAGGAAACCAGCATCAGATATCAAGGGAAGATCATTAGGTAGATCAGGGCAAAGGTAGCAGATTGCACTACTTGTGGAAATTGCACTACTTGTGGAAAATATCATGGGAACTCGCCCTGTTATAAGGAGACGGGAGCGTGTTATAATTGCGGAACAATGGTACACATAGCCCGAAACTGCACCAAGCCACCTCATGATTTGAAATGAAATAAGAAAGAAGATGATAAACCAAGAGCACATGAGGGGCATGCCAGAGTCTTTGCCATGACGACTTGCGTGGCAGGAGCATCACATGATGTTGTAACAAGTACCTTTAAAGTCTATGATAAGAAGGCATCTACTTTACTAGATCCTGGTGCCATACACTCATTTGTTTTGGCATCTTTTTGTGAATATTTGACTGTTAGACCTAGAAGCTTGGAAACTGAACTCTATGTTGATACCCCTATTGGGAACCCTATGGTTGCCTTCAGAGTATATAATTCATACTCCATTATCGTCAATGATAGAGTATTGGCGATGGACTTAATTCCGCTAGGTATGAAGATTTCGATGTGATTTGGGTATGAGTTTAATTGTTTTACAATCATGCTAGGATAGACTGCCTTAGCAAAGAAGTTCTATTTTCTATCCTAAATCAGCCCGAATTTAAGATTCAAGGGGCTAGGGTCAGTACCCTACCTAATTTGATTTCGTCTATACGTACCAAACGTCTTCTTAGGAAGGGTTACAAAGGTTATTTCTCTCACATTCATGACACACCCATTCCGGAGTCAGGCTTGAGGATGTCCCTATGGTTCATGAGTTTTCAGACGTGTTTCCAGAAGACTTGTCAGGTCTTCCACCAAATAGGAAGATTGATTTTACTATTGATTTGATTCCCGGTGCAACACCTATCTCCATAGCGCCCTACAGGTTAGCTCCTACTGAACTTAATGAACTAAAGGAGAAATTACAAGAACTCTTAGACAAAGGTATGATTCGTCCTAGCGTGTCTCCATGGGGGTGTGCCAGTACTGTTTGTTAAAAAGAAGGATGGAAGCATGTGTTTATGTATTGATTATATGGAGCTAAATTGTCTGACAGTCTGAAATAAATAGCCACTACCTAGAATCGACGACCTATTTGATCAACTTCAAGGTGCACGGCACTTTTCAAAAATAGATCTTCGATCAGGTTAAGGAGAGGCCCCTTTCACTTCCTTAGCTTGGTGTTCAGTCAATTATTTGTGGAGCTCGTAGCTCTAGAAGGACAAAGGATGGAACCTTCAATACGTCAAGGAGTTGAGTTACCATCAGCTTAAGGTGAAGAAGGAGGATGTACCAAAGACTGCTTTTAGGACACGGTATGACCATTACAAATTTTTAATAATTCCTTTTGGTCTGATAAATGCTTCGGCCGTATTTATAGACCTTATGAACAGACTGTTTAAAAAGTGCTTGGATCAGTTTGTAATTGTCTTTATAGACAGTATCTTCGTTTATTCCAAGAGTAAGGATGAGCATGAAAGACATTTGACCATAGTTTTGCAGATTTTGAGGGAGCATAAACTTATGCCAAGTTCAATAAGTGTAAGTTTTAGTTAGAACGGGTTTTGTCTTGAGTCATGTAGTGACCAAGGATGGGATATCCATAAATCCTACTAAGATCGAAGCAATTGTAAATTGGGAGAGACCGACCTCTATGACAGAGATTAGAAGCTTCTTGGGATTGACAAGTTATTATAGGAGGTTTGTCAAAGGTTTTTCTCGCAATTCTATTACTTTGACCCAGTTGACAAGAAAGTATACTAAATTTTTGTGGACATATGATTGTAAAAAGAGCTTTTAAGATTTGAAGAAGCGTTTGATTTCAGCATCCATGACTTAGAACTAGCAGCTATGATTTTTTATAAGGATTTGGCATCATTATTTATACGATGAACCGTGTGAATTCTATACAAATCATAAGAGTTTGAAATACATATTCACACAAAAAAAATTGAACATGAGACAGACACAGTGATTGAAATTGTTGAAGGACTATGATTGCACTTGTACCATCTAGGTAAGGTTAATGTCTTGGCGGATGCGCTAAGTAGGAAGAGTATGGGAAGACTTTCTACTATGCTTACCACACAACCTCAATTGTTAGAATAATTGGAGAAGTTAGGAGTCGAGGTAAGATTTTCTCATTATGGTGGGTATTTGGCACATTGGGAAGTTCAACCATCATTGATTGAGAGAGTTAATGTGGCTCAAGCGTTAGACCCTGAATTGGCCAAGATTAGTGACAGAATGAAAGAAGGTAGTTACACAGATTTTAGATTAGATAATGAGGGTATTCTTCATATGGGTTTTAGACTATGCGCTCCTTTAGATCAGGAATTGAAGAAAGAGATTCTCTCGGAGACTCATAATTCATATTTTGCAGTTCACCCGGGTAGTACCAAGGTATACCAAATTTGTGGGATGTTTATTGGTGGAATAACATGAAAAGAGAGGTAGCGGACTTTGTGGCCAGATGTTTAGTTTGTCAGCGGATTAAAGTAGAACACCAGAGACCCATTGGGAAGTTGCAACTGCTTGCTATTCTAGAGTGGAAGTGGGAGCATATAACGATGGATTTTGCGGTTGGACTGCCGACAACTACAAAGCGACACGATGCAATATGGGTGATATTTGACCGGTTGACCAAAGCAGCTCACTTTTTAGCCATAAGGAACAAGGGTTCGATTGAGGTACTTGATAATTTGTACATTTAAGAAATTCTTAAATTGCACAGAGTGCCCTTATCTATTATGTGAGACAAAGACCCTTTACCTCACGCTTTTGGGGCGGTTTAGAAGATGCCATGGGTACACGACTAAATCTTAGCACAACTTTCCATCCACAAACAGACGGGCAATCTGAACGAACTATCCAGACATTGGTGGACATGCTGCGAGCTTGTGTTATGGATTTTTTTAGGTAATTAGGATGATCACTTATCATTGATAGAATTTGCTTACAATAATAGTTATCATGCTAGCATTCAGATGGCACCATTTGAGGCTCTCTATGGGTGAAGGTGTCGGTCACCAATTTGTTGGAGTGAGGTTGGAGAAAGGAAATTGATAGGTCCAAAAATTGTACAAACCACTACAGACAAGATCCAAGTGATTAGGAGCAAACTTAAGACTACACAGAGTCGACAGAAGAGTTACGCAGAAACGAGGCGTTGTGAACTCGAATTTAACGTTGGCGATCATGTGTTTTTGCGAGTCCATGGAAAGGAGTCTTGAGGTTTGGAAAGAAAGGGAAGCTATCTGAAAGATACATTGGACCGTTTGAAATCTTGGAGCGAATTAGTAAACTTGCTTATCGTTTAGCTTTGCCTCCTAATTTGTCAAAGATATATAATGTTTTCAATGTTTTAACCTTGAGAAAGTATGTTTTTGACCCTTTTCATGTTATTGAGTTTGAGCCTATCCAAGTTAAGGAAGACATATCTTATGAGGAGCAACCAGATCGCATTCTGGAACTCGATGAACGTGTCATGTGCTCTAAGAGGATAGATTTTGTGAAGGTATTATGGCATAACCATTCAGAGAGGGAAGCTACTTGGGAACTCGAATGCGCAAGAAACACACTCAACTTTTTTATGATTAAGGTACGTTTAATTCTAAGGACGGAATTCTTTTTAGGTGGGGAGAATGTAAGAGCCTCCTTTTATGCTAATAAGGATCATATTTGTTTGAAAATAAATTAAGGGATAAATTATTAGATGAAAATGGTCGATAAACCATCTCTGAAGGATTCGGTCGAATGAATCCCAATTCATTCAAATCAATCTTAGTTAGGCAGAAAAACCTCAGAGCTACTTAATTCGTATAAAAAGTGTTTACTTCGAATGAAAAGTTTTTGGTCGAATGAAGGACCTTTTCGGTCAAATGAAAATCAAGTTTGAATAAGACAATTTTGCGACTGAAGGATTCAGTCGAATGAAATCCATTTCGGTCGAATAAAATGGATTCGGTCAAATGAAAAGAGCATATGTGAAGAAGGCAATTTCGCGACTGAAGGATTCATTTGAATGGAAATCCCCTTTTAGTCGAAGGAATAGTTTTCCTTCGAATGAAAATGTTAGATTTCCTTTTCGTAAATATTAGAAAGTTTTTGGGTACATTTTGAATAAGTATCTAAAGTTTGGGGAGTGTTGGTGTAAATTGCCAACTTAGGATTCTTCCTACAAATAACTTCTTTTCCCTCAAACTCTTTTTTTTTAGTTCCCTTGCTTCTCTTCTAAAAGGTTGAGAGAGAGAGGGCTTGGGAGACTCTTGAGATACTAAGGCGACACTTTAAGGATTTCGTACCAAGAGCTTTTTAAGGTAAGGGATTTCGTATTTCTTGTTGTGGTAAGAACTTGTTAATTAGTATCACTTTACTAGTTGTAATACAACTTTGGAGAATCGTTCAATTTGCTTCATATTTGCCTTCATTGCTATTTGAATTTGAAATTCGTAATTTGCATATGATCATTAGAATGAATAATCTTTTGTTGGAAATGGGAGTCTTTAAGACTTTTGTAGTCACTCATGTGACTTTTTAGTTACTTGGTAACTTTTGTAGCCACCTTAGTAGCTTTTGTAGTCATTTAAGTGACTTTCGGATTGTCCTCACAATGACGGCTATTACCGGTATGCATTTTGTACCTTCAAATTTTATGTTCGATTTGGGCTTATGGTCACTAATGATCATTTCATATATTTGATTCGCTTTATTGATGTAAATGTCAATTGCTATTGTTTGTTCGTTAAAGTTATGAATTGTTTCGAAATACAAATCAACGTATTGCTTTCCATTTGATTTCCCCTTACTGGGCTATTTCAGCTCACCCCTTATTTGTTGCTTTGGCCCTTACCACGGGTGGTAGACTTGATTAGAAGTATGGCACGCACTGGGGAATTATAACTTCTATTTTGTTAGCATGTCAAAAACAATATATTCCTTTTTGAGAACTTTACCCGGATGTGGGTAATTTGATTTGGCATTAGACTTTTGTAATAGAATTTGAGATAGATTATTCTTTTGTGATAAGATAGATTGTAAGAGGCTGAGTTTTAATTAAGCCTCTATCTTTTGAAGATATCTTGCCGATAATGGATTAGACGCTCTGTTTATACCTTAGTGTGATTGAGTATTTATTAATGCATATGATTTAGGATTTGAAGTATATTGGTAACGGCTCCCAAAGTCGGGGGCGTTACATTCTGTGATCGCATTTTTATTATAAAACTCACAAAAAGAGTCTTTTCTATTTGGCCTAATCCCAAAACTGTACCCTCAAGTTTACCCCAAGTACAACTTTAGTACCCAAGTTTGAAGGTGTGCAAAACAAGTACCCAACTTTTAAAAAGCGTACCAAATCAGCGCTTAAGTTGACGAAGCACGGTTGTCGTTAAAAAGTCAGAGGGTAGGACTGTCATTATTTAAAAAGACAAAAAGTTTGTCCTATGGCCACGTGGCAGTCCTTTTTTACATTTTCAATACAAATTGATTTTTTTCCTATGCCTCTCTCTCTCTCTCTTTCTTCTTCTTTTTCTTTTTTCTCTCTCTCATATGTAGACCCATCACCCACTTTTCTCTCTCTTCTTTGAATTTGAATAATGTTAAATCCGATTATAGGAATGGCCTTGAACTGTTAATCCTCTCAAGGGAGCAACAGGCAACAGCATGCAAAACCCTATGTAATGCAAGGTCCGATTCACTCCATCCCAACACCAATTCGATATGGGAAAATAGGGGTTTGATACCGCTGGAATGGACAACCACCCAGTTGCAATTATACTCGTAGCCATTGCTGAGTTGGCCATGAAATGGCCTGAAACCTCCACAAACGGAGACCAATAAAACCACCTGAAAAGCTTGAATTTTCACAATCAACCCGCAATTAATGAGTACAATCTACACCCTATAGGCTAATCATCCATGTAACCTTGACAGTCTCATTGCATCTCTAGCTTGAGATCTTGGAAAATGAACTTTGATTACAAATTATTAGAAAAGTGGTGGAACTTGAAAGAACACATCTATCGTGATGGGTCACGAATTACCAAGGGCAAGATCGTCACATGGCTCGTCCGCCAGACTCTGGCAGACAGACTTAATGCGGCGTTATCAATGGATGGCCAGATTATCTCTAGTAATCTAGGTAACATGTCGGCGTCATCAATGGATTTCACTTGATCCATTAGCGCTAAAAAAATTTCTTTACAAAGAAAATGCAAGCACCTGGCAATAGAGTTCATCATATAAGGATCAGATGTGAGTGACAAAATCTCAACAAACTGTGAGATGTGATGAGCTCAAATACTCCATAGTAAATAGAAAAAGTGCTCGGAACAATTGAGAGAGAGAAGATGAAGAATAAGGAGGAGGAGGAGGAGGAGGAGGAGGAGGAGGAAAAAGAGAGAGAAAGTGGGTGCAGGTCTACGCGTGTGTGTGTGTGTGTGTGAGAGAGAGAGAGAGAGAGAGAGAGAGAGAGAGGGGAAGAAGAAAAAAAGAGGGAGAAAAGTGGGTGATGGGTCTTCATATGAGAGAGAGAAAGAAAGAAGAAGAAGAAGAAGAAGAAGAGGGGAGAGAGAGAGAGGAGAAAATGTAAAAAAGGACTGCCACGTGGCCATAGGACAGACTTTATGTCTTTTTTTTTAATAATAACAGTCCTACCCCTCTAACTTTTTAATGACATCCGTGCTCCGTCAGCTTAGGTACTGATTTGGTACGCTTTTTAAAAGTTGGGTACTTTTTTGGCACACCTTCAAACTTGGGTACTAAAGCTGTAGGACTAAAGTCGAACTACGTTGATTTTGATTCTGGTTTTTTTTTTTTACAACATATATCGGCAATTCGACCCTCAATAAGCCAAAAATATAAAAAATATACTTAGGGTAAGTTTGTTGAATTTTACATGTTATGTGTTTTAAAGACTAAAAATCAGTAGAAATGAAGTAGAGATTGAAAGGGTGTAGCGGGTGCCTAACACATTCCCTCCACATAACTCGGAATTCATTTTGTTGTTTTTTCAATAGATTAGTTGTCCTTCAGATATTTTTAGAGTCAACTTCTTGAATTTTTTTCTTATTTTTAAATTAAATAAGTTGGCAACTTCCTATAATTCCTCCTGGGATTTTTTTCGAGGCGGTTTGCTACAGAATCCCTTTTCTTATTTTCGGCATAACTTTCTCTACAAAATCGGATTGAAGTGCCTTTTTTTTGCCTTGAAAATCTAATGAAAATATTTATCAAAATATGAAAATATTTGGTCCAAGAACATTTTTTAAAAACATTAAGTAAGCTCGAAAGTTCACTCTTTTTCACAAAGCACACTTATGTGAAAGGTTATGAACTCACATGCAATGCACGAGGTGTTTTAAGGTCATTTTAGGCCATAGTCATCAATCCAAGCATCAAACCAAGACTAGTTACATAATATTACAGATCAATCATAATTGAAATAACTTAGCCTATGCATTATTTGTTGCTCTTTGACATAGGATTTGGTGATACTTTCATAGCATCTCCACCATAGCTTCAAGCTTCTTTCGCTTTAATCTGTATATTCAATTTCTCTTCATGAGAGTGTATGTATATATGTGCTAAGAATCCAGTCAAAGCACACATTAGAACATGATCAATGTGTAGTTATCATCAAAACAAGATGTAAGCCTAAGTTATCCAACCATAGGGCTAACATAGATTTTGGCGGCTTTGTCTTTAAGTGGTATGTTATGCTTGGAAGTATGGTAGAAGCATGTGAAATAGAGAGGGTGACAATGCTAGGCTTGTTTAAATGAAAAAATCAAAATGAATATTTGATGCTCAAAATTTCCTAAAAGATTTTAAGAAGGCATGAAGGAAGAACTCTGTTCATGTATCAGAGATTCCAAGGTCCCGGCAATCACCTCCTAGAAGTATTCATAAGGTCAAATTTATTTGAGCTTGGTTTGTAGACAGCAACTCAATATGGGTGGGCATTGATGGGAGATGACAATGATTTTTCTTCCCTAAAATGTCAAAAAAAGATCTAGTCTAGAGATTAATAGAGGGAGCAGGGCATGTGGAAGTTGCTATGGAATGGCAGGTGTAACGTTTACATCTAAGAATTTTTTTGGAAGAACCAACTTGAGGGGTAAACCACAAATATGATCACAACCTTACAAAGGATGCAGATGAATTATTCAACCATTAGAACTAGCATAAGTGACTCACATGCTCTGATGCAGTTATTTCAACACAATGAAATTAAACTTTCTTAGAGATATGGGAATGAGGTAGCTCACTTTTTGGTTAGAAATGCTTGACATGTCACAGAGTTTGGGTGTTGGTGTAATGCCCCCGAAAATCCGAAACTCCGCATATTTCAAATCATCCATTTCAACATCAACTCAAATTCTTCAAAATACTAGATCACAAACTGCTTAGCTTAACCCATTACAGCTTAGGTTCTTCGCAATTCAAATATCTTAAGAACGAATTAACAGTACCGACCCACGCAGGGGTCTTACTATACCGTGGTGATGGGCTCATCAAAATCTCGCTCAGACTCTAACCCATTCCCGAACTTGCTACAGCTTATCATCACCTGCAGAAGGGAGCCAAACGAAGGGTGAGCTTTTGAGAGCTTAATAAGGTCGTACAAGGACTACAAAAGAGATTATAACACGACTCCAATAAATCCAGCCGACGATGATTTTCAAAACACTTCGAATGATCAAAATTCAATAATTACCCAAACTGAGCAAAGTTCATCAAAAATAGATGCCAAAATAAATATTAACAATCAGAACAAAATCCAAAACGATCAATAAATTTTTTTTTCAACTCAGCATTTCCAAGTACCACGAAAATTTCCCTTGCTCAAGGGATTTCAATCTTAGCAGAAATTCATTTCAAAAATATAGCAAGATTTCTCGAAGGATTTTAGTCCAAGCAGAAATCAAATTAGATAATACGATAAATGCTTGTCAAGGGATTTCAACCCAAGTACAAATCCTTTTAACTAAATACAATGAATTTTGTCAAGGGCTTTCAACCCAAGCACAAATCATTCTAGCTAATAAAATCAAAAATCAATGTTCATCCTGGGCGATTGCAATGCCATTATGGCAAGCTAATATAGTGTACACACGCATGATGTACTAAAGTAATTACTAGTCCACTTGGGTACTAGCTTGCGTTTCTTGCAGGATTCAACCAGCCTTATACCGCCTCCCTACTAAACAGGTACCCAGGTCAACACAGAAATTAACAATATCAATGAGCATTAACATAAGCTCATATCCCCAAAATCAATTCAGGTTCTAATAACAATAATCATACTGACATAAGTCAACATTCAGAATTTTCAGAAGAAATCAGAATTTCAGAAGAAAAATCACAGATAAACAACAAAAGCGACTGCGAATAATTATCGAATATAATCACAACAATTCGTAAGAATGAATACAGACAATTATCAAATTTGCTTAGCACACAATAACACGCGAGCATCACAAGATTTCCAAATAACCGATTCAGGTTCAACATTAGGGTTTTCTGGGCAAGAACATGCTGCTATCAATACATAACTCAGAGTTCGGCATTAGCCATAAATATATCAAAGGAGTACTTACGAGTATAAGTAATCAAATAAGGTTCAGACAAAAGTCCTTACCCAAGGTTCAGATAAAATCCCTTACCTGGATCCGCAGCTAAATTATCCTAACAGGAAGTCTTTAGCTTTAACCTAAATTGAATAATCGAACAATTAGAATATAGCCTACAAAAAAAAATTATAACTTAATACGAACTCACACATGCTCCCAAAATGAACCTCCCCTCACCGGGTATGTAAAATTACTGAAACGCCCCTAGGGTGTAAAATTATCAAAATGCCCCTCTCGGACTTAAATTACCAAAATGGTCTTCCCATAAGTAGAATCACTGAAATAAACTTTCCATATTTAAATTTATGCAAAAATACATTTCTCAGGTCAAATTACCAAAATACCCCTTCGGGGTGGCAAATTACCAAAACACCCCTGGGGTTTCCGGCACCGAAAAAATCTCAAAAATATCTTAAACCGATATTTTAAGCATCCCGATATCATTTTCGGTCTAAAAAGTATTTAAAGAATTTTTGCCCAAAAATCCCGAACCGGTGTCCGGACCGAGCGCTAAAAGGCTAGTTTCGCAAAATATACCTATCGGCCTCAAAATGGACCGAAATTTTAGATAATGAATCATATCTATAAAATACGGCTTCCATAAAATTTTTAGGTTAAAATAACTTGGCTTGCTATGCTAAATAAATTGATAATCGTAGTTAACTGATACCCTCCTTTAGCACCCTTCACGGACTCCAAAAATTCCCAAAATTTTTCAGAGCGTAGATCTTGTAAAATTATTAGGGGTTACTGTTTTTAATTTTGTCTAATTTTGGCCCTAACTATTTAGAGAAATTCAGGTTAAATCTACCTAAATAAATTTTCATTTTTAACGACAATAACGGTTACTATTCAAATCGTCGCACCCACTATTCACATTACAAGCACACATTCTCCTTCTTCTTCCACAACTTGCCAAGATATCCATCCCACACACACTTCACAACCACATGCTAATTCACTTCCATTCACTCAAAATCACTAGAATTTCACTACACCACCTTCAACATACTCTAATCCACACTTAAGCACCTAATTCACCCATAATTCCCATACCCATATCACATATAGTTCTTCGGCCACACACTGTTTCACCATGAATACACACAGTGCAAAGTGGTTGTGTGTATCACACATGAAACCCAAAATAATGTCTACTTCTCTCAACTTCTCTAGCAACAAAAGACACAAGAACCAACTGACTAGTTCAAAGCTCCATCCCAATCCCTCCTACACCCTGGGCACACACGACACACACACACTAAACATACACACATTGCGCACACAATAAACACACACAACACATACTGAATCACACATACAAAATTGGTAGGGAGATCACTTTAGAAGGATTCCTTTCTCTCTCTGCCAAATTCTTCCCTGTTTTCCCCCTCTGTTTCTCTTTGTTACTGTTGTTCTGATTCTCTGTTTCTGATTCTCTGTCTTGGTTCCTATTTCTTTCCCGAAAGGGAAAAGTTTCCCTTTTTGTTTTCGTTTTTTTTTCTCTTTAGACTTATCCTTCCCTTCTTAAATTATTTTTTTTCTTTTTCATAGCTTAGTCATTAAGCTAGTAGGAGGTGGCCAGCTAAAAAAAATGGTTTCTAATTTACTTTTATAAAATTGCACAAATACCCCCAAAGTTTTTCCAAAATTACGAAAATGCCCCCAAAATTTTGAAAATTACATTTTTGCCCCAAAATATTTTTAAGCCCCAATACTGTACTAATACCCGAGCATTGCTCAAAATTAGCGCCCGTTTTTTTTTTTTTGAATTATCGATGATTATTTTAACCCGCACCCAAAGGTCTGGATATTACAGTTGGATAGAAGACACACCTCAGTTCCTTATGTTGACTACCTAAAGGATGTATTCCCGAAATCATGTAATGAAATGAAAGCATTACGTTTTAGAAGGAAAAAACATAATCGATCAGTAATCATTTGGCAGAAGTTTAGAAATACCTGCTAAAACTATAGAAGGCATTTTAATTAAAAATTGCTTAAGCAGTTTTAACGCGAAAAATGGCCAAGACACTAAGGGTGTGTTTGATAATGCAATTAAACACTTAAAACTTAAAGTTTTCAATGATTTTCAACTAAGTGCGTTTGACAACTCTAAATCTTGTATCACTTAAAAAATTAATTCCTACCATAATAGCCTAAAATTTTAAGCAAGTGTGGACTTACTTAATGTTGATCACTTAATTCTAAGTGAGATAGTTAAAAGTTATTCAACATATTTTTATATAAAAAAATAATTCACCACGATGCTGCCTCAATTAATTTGTTGTCAATACTGTCTCCACCACAATACAACCAGCACCACAATCATTATTTCTGTTTGCTACTACCACCACAATTACCACGACCTAGCCACTATTACCACCACTACCGACACCACCACAAGGACACCACCACCTCCACCACACTACAACCACTAACCGTCATGTTCCCGCCTATTGCTATCATCACAATTACCAATACCACGTCTTCACACTCCATTACCGCCACCATTGACATTTTTTTGCTGCCGCCGTCACCACCACCACCACTACTCCATCATCACTGCCACCACCACCACCAACACGATTTTAGCCCCCCCCCCCCCCCCCCCCACAAAAGTTATAAAGTACATAAACAAATGCATAATTTTGATAAAATCGATAAATTTGTAAATAAATAATTTTCAGACATCTGTTTTTGGTTTACCAAACAGGTTAACTTATTTTTCAGTAAAAATTTAGTCGTTTAAAGTTTTCACTTTTACAAATTCAGTACTTAATTTTTTCAGCACTTAAATTTCAGTTTTTATCAAACAGCCCCTAGATAAGAGATTCAGTTAAACATACTCAGCATTATACATAACCTTTTAGTGCCACGACATTTTCAAAATAAGCAAATTATAAGTCATTTCGAAAAGAAGAGGTTTTTTATTCACCCTTTGTATTAGGGTTAAATACAAACTTGTTTCCTATAATATACGGTTTTGCAGTCTACTCTCCACAGTTGCAACTTGTACAATAATGTTTCTCCATATTACTAAAACCATTGCACAACTATTCCTTATAGTAACTTTAATTACATACTATGGAAACTATGTGCCCAGCATGTGCATATAATGAAGGTAATAATGTCATTTTAGTTACATACTCTGAAATCACTCTATCAAAGGAATCACTCCGGCAAAATAAAAAGGATAAAATTCTCTGTCACTCTCTCCCTCTTTCTCTTCTCGTCATACCAACAGACCACCATTGAGCCAACCTAAATGTAGTCAGTCCACTCTACATCATCGGCAAAAACCCATTGCTGATTACCTTCTTCATCGATGTCCAAACCCTAAAACCACGGCGACAACATACGTAATTCACCTCATTTAAACATCACAAAAATGGCGGTGCTACCCACTCTCTCCTTTCACGCCTTCACCAATTACACCACCATCGAGATTTGCATAATCATAACATCAAAATTGTCTTCTGCACCAACCATCAGACATGAATGGTGGCCTAGATTTACAGCATAATCACCAACTGTAATTTCTGGAGGGTGGTCTGTTCTATCAAAAAGGTGTTAGGGTTCCATTGTTGGTTGGCAATAGTGGTATTAAGAATGAGGACTGACTTTGAGATCAATTATAATATCGTCAGTGATGGTGTAATGGTGTTGGACTTCTAAGCCAGTGGTAATGAAGGTGGTGGTGAGTTTGTTGCTATGCTCGTCGATGTGGTGACAGTGGTGGTGGTGGTGGTGGTGGTGGTATATCATGAAATTGGTTAAAATAGTGCCGTAAGCAAGGATGGAGGTTATGGCGACAGAGGCGGTGTGGCTCTCGGTGTTTTGGAATTAATGGTGAGGAAGAACAAGAGAAAAACCATGATTAAAGAATTTACAAGGAAATAAGTCTTTGTTTTTGTTTTACTAGAACGTATGTAACTAAAATGACATTGTTACCCTTATTATGTGGACATGCATCTACTTAAAGAGGCATTTTTGGAAGAAATTATGAAAGGGACTATTTTGCAATTGTTCAGTTACAATAAGGATGTTAATTTCATAAGTTGCAATTATGAGGAATAACAGCAAAAATGTGTTATTACATGTGACAATTTTGTATTTAAACCTTGGTATTAACATACCAAAAAAGTTTTTTTATTCTTGTGTTGTGATACATGAGAGCACTTCTAACAAATGAAAACATGAAGCCCTATACTCATATTCAACTCTTAATTGATTAAATAAATATTAGACTTCATTGGTAAATAAAATTTATTATTAAGCTTGGCCTAGTAATATAACTTAATTAATTAATTTGGTCCAATCCTGTCTAGTTGCCAAGGTCATAAGTCCAATTTTCTAATCCAGTGGTCTAGTCTAGTCTAGCGGACCAGTCCATCAGTCTAGCAATCCAGTCCAATTGTGTCAATCATGTCCAACTGTTCAGATTTTTATCTTACTTTATTTTGTCTAGAAAATTTAGGAAATTTCTCTGTGAATTATCCCTAATGCAAGGGATTAAATCATTGATTTATATGGTTTAGGAAGATAAATGTCGAATCTGGTACATCCTATCATCGAAGTCATAGATAATTATCGAAATTAAAATACCTCAAAATTCAAAAAAATATTTTAAAATTATGAGATGAACCGACTAGTTTTCGACAAAGCGGCCGATTAATTAACTTTTGTTAATCTGTAACGTTTATTAAATATTCTGACTTATCTCTAACTCGCAAATTGGCATAGTCAATCATATCAGTTCCGGCATTCCAAAGCCCTATAAATAGGCCCCTTGACCTTAACTTTGGGGGGTCATATTTTTTAAGCTTATTGCTTTTACACCATTCCTTTGTTAAATGGTATGTCAACTCTCTCGAGAATTTAGTCCTTTGTACTTACGTTATAAGTCATTTAGTCTCTTGCATCGTGGATCCTTTAGCGAGCATCTCTTAGTCATCAGGACAAGCAGATTTATGAGGTAATTTTAGTAGCTTTCTAGACTATATAATCAATATAGAATTATCTCTCATTTCCCGTGATCATATTTCTATTATAAAAATCATAAAAAGAGTCATTTTTTTTCCTCAGTCTAGGTCTACGATCGTAGTGTAGATTGCATACTGTAGGACCAGAGTCTAACTACGATGATTTTGATTTTGATTTGTTCGACTGGATATGTAGGCAATTCGATCCTCGATAAGCTAAAAATATGAAAAATAAACTTAGGGTAAGTTTGTTGCATTTTACATGTGTTCCCAACCTATTCTGGTCGCACTCAAAGGTCCACTTGGAGTTCCATTGTGCATGACACGTCCGCACAAGCACAGTATTCAACGCTTCGAACTGGTCAAAGTGCGCGCACCCAAGTCACGTGCATTCTTTGCTTCACACGCCTCACGTGCGACTTAGTCACTAATTATTTCACGCTACCCTGACTCACAGTACCACGTTCGTCGCACCGCGACCACCTGAGCACCTTTTCACCAAAAACATCGACCGTTGGCGCAACTGAAGCGACGGGGTCAAGGGCATAGGCCTTGGCCAACCCCATGGGGTCGACCTCGGCCTCCCCCAAGGCCATGGGGTTGGCCTCGGCCTCCATGGGGTGTTGGCCTTGGCCTTTCCCCCCCAGTTGTTCACTCCTTGAGCAAAGTCCCTTTCGCACTTTGTTCACTTCATACACTTCGTATGTGACTTAGGCACCTTGTTCGTCACATGGGTATGATTCATGTCGACACGCTCGTCGCAATGCAACTTTCGGATTTGTCATTGCCCATCAAAACACCTTCCGTTGGCTCTCCCAAAGTTCACCCAAAGGGGGAGTGGCCTTGGCCTCCCTTCATGGGAGTTGGCCATTGGCCTTGGTCACCCCTTAGGGTCGGCCTCAGCCTCACCAAGGGGTCGGCCTCGGCCTCCCCAGGGGTGGTGGCCTTGTCCTTCCCCCATTTTTGGCCTATGGCCTCCGCTCCCTCGCGCACTTATTTTCTCAAGTCTTTGCACCTCCGCGATGTTTATGGACGTTCGTGCATGAACCTTGCAACGTCCATCGTGTATGAACCTCGCGACGTCCATTGTCCATCATCCTCGCGACGTCCGTCGTGCATCAACCTCGCGACGTCTGTCGTGCATCATCCTCGGGATGTCTGTCGTCCATCATCCTCGCGACGACCGTCGTCCATCAACCTTGCGACGTCCGTCGTCCATCAACCTCGTGAGGTCCGTTGTGCATGAACCTCGCAACGTCTATTGTCCATCATCCTCGCGACGTCTGTCGTCCATCAACCTCACGATGTCCGTCGTCTATCAACCTCGCAACGTCCGTCGTCCATCATCCTCGGGACGTCCGTCGTCCATCAACCTCGCGACGTCCGTCGTGCATGAACCTCGCTACGTCCGTCGTGCATCAACCTTGCGACGTCCGTCGTGCATCAACCTCGCGACATCCGACTTCCATCATCCTCACGACGTCCGTCGTCCATCAACCTCGCGACGTCCGTCGTCCGACGACTGCGTACCATCACTTCTAACTTTGTCATTACTACATGATTGCATTCATTATCTTGTTATGACAGGTACACTCAGCTCATATACCGTCTTCGGGACACCCGAAGCGCGCCCATACGCCATCTTCATGATATGTGCCCACGGCACCAAGTATTGCTTCGCGACGTTTGTTGCCGCGCCATCTTCATGATGCATGCCCCCGGCACCAAGTATATGCTCCGCGACCTTCGTCGCCGCACCCATGTGCCATTCTTATCACATGTACCCCGGCACCACGTATATGCTCCGCGACCTTCGTCGCCGCACCCATGTGCCATTTTTATCACATGTGCCCCGGCACCAAGTATATGCTCCGCGACGTTCGTCGCAACGCCCATGCGCCATCTTCATAACATTGCCCTGGCACCAAGTATATGCTCCGCGACCTTCGTCGCTGCACCCATGCGCCATCTTCATAACATGTGCCCCGGCACCAAGTATTGCTCTGCGACGTTCGTCGCAGCGCCCATGCGACATCTTCATAACATGTGTCCCGGCACCAAGTATATGCTCCGGGACCTTCGTCGCCGCACCCATGCGCCATTCTTATCACATGTGCCCCAGCACAAAGTATTGCTTCGCGACGTTTGTCGCCGCACCACTTTCATAACACGTGCCCCGGCACCAAGTATTGTTTCCACGACGTTCGTCTCCGCGCCCATGCGCCATTCTCATGATACATGCCCCCGGCACCAAGTATTGCTCCGTGACGTTCGTCGCCACGCCCGTGCGCCATCTTCATGATACGTGCCCCGACACCAAGTATTACTTCACGACGTTCGTCGCTGAACCACTCTCATGACATGTGCTTCGGCACCAAGTATTGTCCCCGCGACGTTCGTCGCCGTGCTCATGCGCAACAATCATGATACAGGCCTTCGGGCATCACACTTATTCACCACACCATGCGCCCCCGCCATGGACGTGGAACATGCTTCGACCCACTCTCCGGAGTGTGCAGCATCACGGGGGGCTCCGTTCGTAGTGTTCCGGCACGAGGACCCCTCGTAACGGGATGGGCTCACAACCTTGAAGCCATCACCGGCACAATCAACTACGGGATGGGCTCACAACTTTGAAGCCATCGCCAACACAATCAACTACGGGATGGGCTCACAACCTTGAGCCATCGCTGGCACAATCAACTACGGGATGGGCTCACAACCTTGAACCCATCGTCGGCACAATCAACTACGGGATGGGCTCACAACCTTGAACCCATCGCTGGCACAATCAACTATGGGATGGGCTCACAACCTTGAAGCCATCGCCGGCACAATCAACTACGGGATGGGCTTACAACCTTAAAGCCATCGCTGGAACAATCAATTACCGGATGGGCTCACAACCTTAAAGCCATCGCCATCACAGTCACGAGGGTGGTTCCGGCACGAGGACCCCTCCCCACGGACCCTGAGCACTGAGTTACGAACATGTCCACTCATGTTACCATTGATCGTCGACACCACCAGGGCAATGACCCCCAGGTCACTCTGGGACAGGAGCAGGTCCTTGGAGGGCATAGCGCCTAGTTCGCCTGACAGTTGGCTACAGGGGCAACCCTCACCACTGTCAGGTTCTCTACGCGTATCTTGACGCACTTAGTGGGACTTTAAAAGGGCTTGGATTGGAGGCTAGATCAAGGGGTTTCTCTGGCCACACCGACGCTGTGGGATCCAGTCTTTCTAGACAGATAGAGCGACGCTGTGCGGGGTAGGTGGGGTGAATATGCAATTCGACAGTCTGTGGAGCATCGACAGCTGTGGATCCCTCGGTGACGTGTCACTCCCGGGGAGCACCACGTGTCGCGTGATGACATCATCATCTCAACCTCTATAAATAGAGGTCTTGAGAATTCATTTGGACGGTGGGACATTTTTCAGAACACTCTCACTTTCTCACTCTAGAATCCTAAAGAGAGAAACATACAGGACCCTGACTTTGGACCTAAGTATCGGACTGTGACTGTCGTCGTGTATTTACCCTACGCCATCGCCCTTCGCAGCACTGCCATCCTCAAGCTCTGTCTAGGAAGCCCTTGGTCTCTGCCCTTGCTCCACCCTTGCTGTGTCTCACATCAACATACTTGGCATCTGACTCGGACTGCATTCTTTGTGGCACCTCCACGTCGACTGCGAACCCACTTTCCTTGGCATCAACATGTTATGTGTTTTAAAGGTTAAAAATATTAGAAATAAAGTTGAGACGAAAGGGTGTAGTGAGTTCCTAACACCTTCCCACTACATAACTTAGTCCCTGAACCCATTTCTTTATTTTCAATAGATTAGTTGTCCTTCGGACATTTTTACAGTCAAATTCGTGGTTTTTTTTTCTCATTTTCCTATTTTTAAATCAAATAAGATGATGACTTCCTAAAATTCCAAGGAATTTTATCGAGGCAGTTCGCTACAATGGTGACTACGCTGGGGAATAAAAACTAAGAGGACTAGATTTGAAAATTTTTCTATTGATTTTTAGCCTTGCTGTATTTCCTTCATATTATATAACATCTACAATGTGATATAACTATGGTACTTGTGCTCTTATTTCATACCTCACATACTCGCACATTCGTCCCTAACCCACCCACTTGAGGCAACGGTTGAAGACCTTTAACTTCTTGGTCACGAGGCGATCTTTCAACTGTACCATCAGCTCCACGGCCTCGTACTAAAGGGATCTCCTAGTTTCTTAGTATATTAAACGGTTTGTACATGTACTGTGATCACCCATTACTAATTACTTGAGTTATGGTCAAGAGGTATATGGTACAATCGAGCCGTAGGAGTGACCTTACGCCGATTATACCTGGACCATTTGGTGTTCTACCATTTTTTGGGAGAATACCTATATTGGCCTATAGCATGTTGGCAGGGAAACCAACTAAATATTGTATAAGCTAAATAGTAATCTCGCGAGGGAGGGAGACTTTAACTAATCGGTCAAGTTACCACGCTCCTAATTGGCTGGTTTATACACTAATCCAACCCACTGACCAATCAACCGGTTTATCCACCAGATGACCGGACAGTTAGTCAGAACCTTTCCTTTCCAAAAAAATTTCAAAAACAAGCCCTAAGCCCACTTATCAACCGACCGGTTCATCCACTCGGATGATCGGATGGTTAGTCAGTACCTTTTCTTCCTCGAAAATTTCTAGAAACAAAACCCCACTAACCAATGAACCGGTTCATCCACCTATGTATGAGCCACGTAGCTTGATCTATGTGGTCTGTGTGATTAATTTTTTTGAAAATTTCTTTATATAGTTAAGGCTAAGTGTAGTTGGTATCAGGACTTATCTAGGAAGTTTATACGATCCCCAATGGCCGAAGAGTTTCGACAAATGGCAGATTTGGTCCTATTATCAGTGAGTTATAGAAAGTTTTTTTGACTGGTTTCGCGACCTTGGCAGATCAGCAATCCCGAACAACTAAAGAAATATACCACCCCAAAAGGAGGAATAAGAAAGAATAAGTAGATGAAATGAGGATGGAGAGAAATGGTGACAAGAAGAAGGGTTCCAAGTTTGATTGGCAATATGAATCCAAGGATGAAGAAGTAAAACCCACAGTTCTGGAGTGGAAAGATAAGCTAGCGGAGCTCGAATCTCAAATTGCTCGAATGAGGAGAGCTGATAACCTACTAGATCACAACGCCATGACCGTAAATCCCAAAGATGGGCAAGTTCAATAGGACCTCATTCCCTAAGATCCACATCATGATGTACATGCATGCGTTAGCACCCTATGGAGTGAACCAAAACTAGTTGATACAACTTTTCCACTTTACCCTCACGGGAGCTACCTTTCGTTAGTTTCTTACCTTGGATAAAGCTCGAGTTCAAACTTGGGAGGATGTATTAAGAGAGTCCATGAACCAAAACCAGTACAACATCGACATAGACATAACCTAAAGAGACCTAGAAACCACCAAATAGGAACCTAGAGATTCAGTGTCTACTTTTGTCATGAGATGGAAAAATAAGGCTGCTTAGATGGTGAATCGCCCTAGGGAATAGGAACATGTGAAAATAGTTAGAAACAATTTGCTACCCCTATACCATGACTATATCTTCAGTTACTACCACACCTCATTAAAGGCCCTAATGGGATCCCTCATACAAATTGAATATGCAATCAATAAAGAGACCATTTCCCATGAGTCAAAACCAAGGGTATATCAAGAAAGACCGAGGAACTCTAATGTGTAACCCGAAGCCATCCACTACCAACAATGTCAACAGTGTGCAAGCACTCTAGGTAGTGTCATGGGAGGCCACTACAAAGCCTAGGAGGAAGTTCACACGGTTAAATGTGCCGCTGCCCAAGGTATTTGAACAGTGTTGAGAAGAGGCATGATATCCAAGCTACCGCCTACCCTCATGCCAACAGTGATACCAAAAAGATACGACATTCAGGATTTCTGCACTTATCATGAAGGGAAGAGACATCCAACAGAGAAATACATAATGCTCAGGCATGCCATCCAGGAGGTCATCAACAAAAGCTAAGTCTCTCCTCCTACAAAGCCTAATGTCTGGAAAGAACCTTTACCGCCTCACAGGGTAAATTTTATTGATGATAGCCGGCCACTTATAGATCCAACCACCTTTATAGTTTTATCCCATCAGCAAATTCAGTCAATTTCAATATGAAATTCTCTGACACAGTTTCACAATGTTATTACATGGGAAGAGTTGATGGAATGTGAGGCCTTCACTGCCAAAGAAGAGTATGATGAAGAAACATGCTTTATATTCAGGCCCAATGGTGAGGTATACCACCTAACTAGATCAGGCCGAGTGTACCAAATCGTCCCCCAACCAACCGTATCTGACCCTTTGTTTTCTCAAGACCCTCTAGACGATAAAGTGTTAAGAGAATTAAAGAAAACCCATCAAATATCTCCATATAGAGGTTGCTATCCGTATCATATTTTCGCCGACAAGCTCCTATCATACTACTCAACAAGGGCTAGATACCTATCGAAATTCAGCCTGAAGACCTGTTTAAAGTGTCAAGGGCTATTCATTACCGAAATGTCCTCAATTTTTCTAAATCAGATTTGCCCAAGTGAGGACCCAGCCACAATGACCCGTTCCATATCACAAGGCAAGCACTTGATAAGAGGGTTCTCTTGATCCTCATAGACAATGGTTTTATGCTGAGTGATTGCCAACACACTGTTCAAGACCTCGACATTCACCTCTCAGAATTTACGCCTTCCAACTAAGCCATCTAAGTCTACAATAGCCAAAGAAAGGTGATTGGTACAGTAAAGCTCTCTATGACTGTTTGCACCGCTAGTTTTGGAGTTAAATTTCAAGTGTTAGATATATCCACAGCGTTAATCTCCTGTTAGGAAGGCTGTAAATACATTCTATAAGTGCAATCCCTTCTATATTGCACCAGAAGGTTAAGTTTGTTTTGGATAAGGCCGTCTTCACAATCATGGGTGATTGTGGCTACCTCAGATGGGACAGGTGAAAAAGGATAAAGATAGTGTTATTATACCACATGACTCGTTTGATGTTCTGTCAGCGAATTTAGGATTGACAACCCAGTTTAGTACCTAGAGTATGAGGAAGTTTGCTTTGAAAATTCCTCACCTTTTTCCTTTATAGTAATACATCAGTACTTCCCATGTTAAGAAAGTTGTACTATTTTCTCGAAAAAGGTTTAGGCCAGAATTGCCAAAGACTGCATAACTTTCCAATTCTCGAGAATAAGAAATATCAGTTTGGGTTGGGTTACAAGCCGGCCAAAAAGGAGAAGAAAGAAGGCACTAAGAAGGTGGTTCAGGCTAAGAAGGACAAAGAGAGTAGACATCATACGAACATTCAAGGCATGACTAAGGTCCACACCCTGAATGGATGTTTTGTTTAGGAACATTAAATATCAGTTTGATCCAATCTCTCTCTTCTCTCCCTGTTTTCCACTTTCTCTCTCTCTTCTCTTTGCCGATTTTTCAAAAGTATATGAAAAAATAATTAAGGCCGGCTCCTCTTCAATGGCCATATTATATGTTAGAACTCTAAGTTGAAAATTTACCAAAACCCCCTAGATTTTAGGCTATTTTTAAAATTAACCCAAAATTTTCTTTTATTATGAAAATGCCCAAAATAACTATTTACGATAGAATAATGCAATTGAAAACTTTAACATGTATAATCCCGCTACGGTAATCATCGCAAAAAGTTTCTAATAAATGCATTGATGCTATTTAAAAAATTTCATCGCTCAAAATTTTAATTTTACCTGAAAAAATATATATTCGGATTCGGGGTGTTACACTACATTTCTTGTCTAAGTCTAAATCTCGAAATGTAAATTACTTCCCATACGACCAGTGTCAAATTACGACGGTTTTAATTCCAGTTAGTTCGACTAGATACGTAAGCAATTCGACCCTTGTTGTCAAGTTCAAGCCAAAAATCTAAAAATTAATTTAGGGTGAGTGTTATCATATTTTACATGCTATGTGTTCTTAAGGCCAAAATTCATTGAAAAAAACGAAGTTGAGACCGAAAGGGCCTGGAGGGTGCCTAACATCTTCCCGTTGCATAACTTAGCTCTGTTTGAAAAACCATTTGATTTACAGTTTTTTATCCAATTTTGTAAGCTGGAGAAAAAAAATGTGTTTGGCACATAGTTTTCGTTTTTTTTTTTTTTCATTTTTTAAAACCAGTTTTAAAAACTGATTATTTTTTAAAAATTACCATTTAGGAGTTTAAGGTTTTAAGTTTTAGTTTTTATTTTGAGACCACCACCACCACCCCCTCCCACTGCCGGTAGTCACCGCCCACCGCCAACAGCCACCACCAGTGACCACTGCCGGTGGCCGGCAGCCACCTCCGTCGGCTGACCACCGCCACCGCAAACCACCACCAGAGGAAAAAACTCAAAATAAAAACTGGATAATCAAACACACAAAAGAAAAAACTCAAAATAAAAACTGGACAATCAAACACCTATTTGTTTTTATATTATTTTTGTTTTTTTTTTAACAAAAAACAGAAACTGGAAGTGATTTCAAACGCTACCTTAGTCCCCGGACCCCTCTTTTGGTTTGGATAGATTAGTCGTCCTTGTTGGATATATTTTAAAGTCATTTCGAGATTTTTCTTATTTTTTTAATTAAATAAGATGGAGACTCCATTTTAAAAATCCCTTTTGTAGATTTTTTCCTAGGCGGTGTGCCACATTAGGTTTATGAACTACTACCTCCCCAAGCCCACCAGCCACCCCACAACATAAATAGCCATGGATAGACCGCAACATCACCTCCCAGAAGAAAAAAAAAACCACATGCACGGGCGCTAGCAGACGCACAAAAAAATCATGGACGTTTTTTTTCTTACCATCCGTACCACCCATTATTATTCCCATAAAATTGAAGTGGGCCAAAAATGGATATAAAATCAAATATGGTAAATTCTAAAGTATAAACTTAAAAACTTGTGATAACCTCAATAACGCGCTTCAGAAGATGGCATGTAACACCCTGATACTTTTTCGGATTTAATTAGAAACTTTAGCGACGAATTTTCAGGGTTAATATTTTATTTAGTGACTTTTAGCGACAAATGGTAAAGCGGGATAGTGTAACAATCGTTAAAAATTTTCCTAATACGTATTTATCATAAATAATTTCATTTTGGACCGTTTTAAAATTATTAAGGTTCGAGTAAATTTTTTAACGACTAATGAAGCTCAAGGGGGTTTTTGGTAAATTGCCTGATTAGGGTTTTATATTTATATTCATAAACTTTTTATGAGAGAGCAGCCGTCCAAAGGCTCTCTTCCATTTATCTGAAGTTCCACCGAGAGGGCGAGGAAGTGAAGCAGATTTCAGCGATCATCTAGTTTTCTCCGGTAAGTTTCTTAGGTCCTTTCCTCTTGTTTAGTTAACGGTTATAAAATAAAAATGGGGGGCTTTGGAATTGCCGTGTTTGTGAGATTATGTGGAGGTTGGGGCTGCCATGTAAGAGAGAGGGTGAGCTATGAGAGTTACAGTGTATGGGTGTCTAATGTGTGATGGTGTGAGTGCGGGTAAGGGATCGGAGAGGCAATACTGCCTCAAGGCAATATTTATGTGTATTGTGGCAAGTGTTGCATGTGCTACGGGGGTTATATATGTGTGATTATGTGTGTGTATATATATATATATATATATATATATATATATATATATATTTGATGTTTCTGTGTGATTTGGGGCATAGTGGTGCGTGTGAACTTGTGTGAGTAATGTTTAGGTATGAGGCTGTTGGACGTAATAAGAGGAGAAGTGGGGAAGATACCGTGAGACATTGGGCGTAGAGAGGGAGAGTACATGTTGTGTTTATTGATATGTGAGTTTTTAGCGAGAGAAGGAGAAGGATCATGGCTGCCGTTAACCAATGTTTGCGACGCCAACAAGGAACAACCACAATGGGGCTGTGGGTATGAAGAGAGAGGGAGCAGCCATGGAGCTTGTGGGTAAAGACGGGCTGCTACCGTGAGAGTGACTATAGGTGAAGAGGGGCCGAAATGGTTACAAATGAAGGTGATATGGGACTGTTGGGTGGTGCCTGTGATGATTGTGTTGTGGGTGTTAAAAATTTGGCTGTGGCTGTGATCGTTGGGTGGTGCATGTTTGCTTGTTGATGGCGATTGTGTGGTATCTGCTAGGTGATCCAGTGGTTGTTATGGGGGTTTATGAGTAGTAAGGGAGTAAGGGGCAAGAAGAGAAGGGAGGGGCTATGAGTGACTTTAAAGATCATGTGAGTGCAAACTATGTGATGTGTATATGCGATTGTGTTGGGTTTTGCAGCTAGTGAGGGAGTGTAGAGGAATGGGAAACTGAGTGTTAGTGGGTGTGAAGTGTGCTTTGGTTGTGTGTATGTGTGGTGTGTGCAGGGTTTTAAAAAACGGCTGTTACATATCGTAACGGCCGATTTGTAACGGATTTTTAAGGGTCCGATACCGTTATACACCGATATATCGGTGCTTACATAATATCAAATCGTCCGATACCGTTACACGCGTCGCGACTGTTACGTATCCGAATTCTGCAATTTAAAACCATGGGTGTGTGTGTGTATAAATACAAGTGTGTAGTGTAATGGGTGTGTGTGTCTGTGTGTTAATGTGTGTGTGTGTGTGTGTAAGGAACAATGATTTAAAATGAAAGAAGGAAAGGAGACAGACCCACTACCGTGAGGCAGTGGGCATGCAAAATGGTGTAAGTATATGGTATATAGGTAAGTGTGGGGCTATGTGAATGTGAGTGTGAGTGTGAGTGTGAGTGTGAGTGTGTGTAAGTGAAGATGTGTAGGTAATAGTGTATATAATGGTTGAATGAGGGTGCATGTCCGAGAGGGTGGGTCTGCTGTGTGAGGCGTGGGCCTGCTGTGTGTTAGAGAGTCATGGAAGTGGGTGCATAAGAGGAGACGAAGAAGAAGCCAACGGAGCGTGTAAATTTGGTTGGCGTTAAGTTCGGCATGTGAATATGTTAGCGCACACTTATCATTAACATGTGAAAATTTACAGTATAATACGTTAGATCAGATTAGAATTATTGAAAAAAATTTATAATTTTTTGAGATCATATGAAATTTTAATATTTTCTGTATAGGCTTGTAAAATTCTTTTGGAGCCTTTAAACCTAGAAAATGTTTAGGGAAAAATTAGAGTAATGTCTTTATGGTATAAATAAGACTCTGTTTGAATTTGATGACTTTTAGAGCTTATTTTCTGTAGTTTCCGTATCGCATTGGTTTTAACAAAATGAATAATTTAAAACTAGTTTTAATGTCTTTTAAATTCTGATTTCAATTTATATAATTTTTATATATTTTAAAGCTATTACAAAAATTATGGGACTTTATTTTCAGCTAGAAGCAATTTTGGGAATTTATGGATTTTTATTGCATTTAAAGAAATTATTTTAATTCAAAAAATATTCAAAAATTCAGAAAATTCATATTTTGACTTTTTATAATATTTTAAGCTATAAAAGTGTTTTATGGTAATTTATTTTGAAATTTAGAATATCAACAGTCATTAAGGATCGTACAGGGTTCTTGGTAAGGTTGGCGGCGTGCGAGACGCGTTTTAAGTTCAGTGATTTCGGGGTTAGAAGTGAGCACATGGGGATATATGATATTAGGTTTTATAATATTGCAGCATAGATTATGTTCTAACAAATGGATTGCCAATCTAGGTTTATTCAGAAAATATTGATCGAGTATTGGTAGCATCGCTTAGCTTGGACTAAGGTAAGTGATTTTCATCTGAACCAAACTCCTCTTATTTGATTTCATATGTTATTCCGATTTGTTATCATTATTCGTTTGGACTCTATTACGTTGATAAAGTCACATTACTTGCCAGAAAAACCTTTCATTGAGCCTTAAAATGTTTATTGAAACTCTTATCGGTGCTTAGTAATTATTGTCCATCTAGCATTGATTAATATGTTGCATTATCAAATTGTTGTCATTCTGCATATTGACATGAGATTGTGCATTGGTGTGTTTGGCGGGAGTTGGTGTATGTTGGAGAATATTGGTGTGGGCTAGTACCTTGACGGACTAGTCGGTGTATTGGTGTGGGCCAGTACCTTGATGGACTAGTCGGTGGAAAGTGTTAGTGAGCATCGCCTTTGTGGCTTTGCTAAGTGATTACCCTGCATTGCCTGTGTGGCTTTGCAATTGCTCATGTTATTGTATTCGTGATCGTTTGTATCATATCTGAGAATCGTATCAATGTCTGATCGAACTTGTTATGATTATCTTTTTGAAAATCCTGATGAATTGCATATGTAATTGTTTCGTAGTTTCTTCATTGAGAGACCTTACTGATCTCTCAAAAGCTCACTCTCCTTTGACTTCCTTTTCGCAGGTAAAAATCGACGATAGACCGCATTGAGTATGGATTAGAGCCAAGCGAACAAAGAGGATTTTAAGTTTTAGTTCTGGTCATTATAACCCCTGCGTGGGTTATTATTGTTATTTAAAACTTTTGACTCAAAATTGATGTTTCAATTATAATAGTACATTTAGAGAATTGTCTTTTCGATGTTTTAGTTGCTCTGACAGATTGATGGCATTATTTAGTTAAGTTTTGAGGATGTTATTGCCTTAACGTGAATGATCGAGCGAGTGTTACCGTTCTGAAAATTCTGGGATGTTACAGGGCAAGTCATGGAACGCTCAGTGTTTACTTAGAGATACTCTACATGTTCTACGTGTCACACACGCATGTGGATTCAAGAAAAGACAACTCAAAGCAGCTTGACTAATCCGGCATTCCAATTGTGCTGTCGAGGCATGAAAATGATATTGCCTTTGCTACCACCGACGCTTGAGTTTTTGTCGACTTAATTTTGTGGTTTAACTTTTATAAAAATGTAAAAGCCTACAATTCTATGGGAGGGAAAGTGAACTCGATATTAGATGGAGGGGGCCTATACACATTCTGGATTAGCAGTGAAAACTATCATAGGATTGGATCACTGCTTCTACTAGATGGTCAAAGACCTAACTTTGCTAAACTCTATATTAATGACATTGAGCATGAACTACATAATAGTTTGAGGGTAGTAAATAACAAAGGTGTGGACAATTCAAAAGCCAATGGGTTCACGTTGTGTGGATTACAAATAATGTTAAATGAGATTAATCATTACATAAAAGTGTTTGAAGTGTTCGAAAAGTGATACTTCAACACAATGTACCAATTTGCATGTTCGTCTCATACACTGAAGAGGTGAAAGACAATATGTGACGTCGACAGCTACAGAAGTTGCAGCACTAATTATAGGTGACGATAGTAGATCCGTATCACATCGTGATGTTGTCGTCTACAAAGCCGATAGGAAGCTAAGGCGCATCAATGAAGCATATTTGTCCTATATGCCTTTGCATTACCCGTTTTTGTTTCAAGATAGCACCGATGGCTAGCGTACTGGTGTACTGCGGACTTTATAAACATGCACCAAATGAGAATGGGTGTCGATAAAAGAGTTTTACGCATTTCGACTACAACATAGAGAAGGTGAAGGGAAGGCGCTCTTTCCAAGGGGACGGTTATTCTAGCAATTTGTTGTTAGTTGATACCCATCAATTGAACAAAACAGGTTATTCAATATTAGGACCCGTCAAAAAAGAGTTACAGCTGACTTATATTAGGGTGTAGAGGATGCAATTTTCACTGGAAAATGTTGAAACATTAGTTGTAGGATGGAGATTTATTTTACCATCTTCTTGTTATGGTGGGCCACGAAACATCGTGCAACATTACCAAGATACGATGGCAATATACAAAACTCTAGGATATCCAGATCTTTTCATTACATTCATAACCAATTCTAGTGGCCAGAATTACAGCAGGACCTTGGACGGATAGAAGGTCAGCATGCAAGAGATAGACTTGATATTGTTGCTAGAGTTTTTAGAACAAAACAGAGGTAAATAATGGTTCATTTGAATAAGAAAAAGATTTTTTTGGGACATTAATTGCAGGTATTTTAAACCCACTGTCTCTCTACTATAACCTTCATTTGAAATTTATAGTATATAAACCGCATATGTTGACATGATTTTGTGTGTGCAACAAATATTTCTATCATAGAGTTCCAAAAACATGGACTCTGTATTCCCATATAATACTTACTCTGGTCCCAAGAGACAAACCACTATCCATAGAAGACAATGACAATATCATATTTGCTGCATTACCTGATAAATATACCAACCCATTGGCATATGAAACTATTGTTAGATGCATGGGACATGGCCCTTGTGGCGCTGCAAATCCAAATGCTCTGTGCATGGTCAATGTCAAATGCTCAAAGAACTACCCAAAGAAATTTTGTAACGAGATGACAATATATGAAAATGGATTTGTTTAGTACTTGGGTAGGAACGATGGGAGGAAGGTTGTAATAAACGAGACATGATAGAGAATACATAGGTTGCCCCATATAATCGCGATTGCATTGTATATTTTATGCACATATAAATGTCGAGCGCTGTGTGCAGGACAAAGCGGTGAAGTATTTGTTAAAATATGTTATTAAAGGCCATAATCGTGCAACATCGCTCATTCAAGATAATGCTACTATTCAAAATGGTGGAAGATAACGAGACAGTGGCATTGTAGATGACATAAAGCATTATTTATATTGTCGGCATATGTCAGCAATTGAAGCATGTTGGAGGATATTTAAGTTTGAGCTATAAAAACAATACCCAGTTGTCATGCAACTTCAATACCATTTCCTAAACCAACAATTCGTGACATTCAATGACAATAATCATCTTTACCAAGTCGTTGATCGACCGAGCATACACAATACCATGTAAACAAACTGGTTTAAAGCTAACAGAAGATATCCAGAGCAAAGGCTTTGACTTATGTTGATTCCCATCGGAGTGGACGTGGAAAACAGATGGTAATAGAAAAATATGAAAAAAGAAAATAAAATAAACACTGCCTTGGAAGGCTTCCTTATGTATACCCAAATTCTGGCAAATTCAACTATCTCAGAATGCTTTTGCACAAGGTTCGAGGTTGTGAAGATTGGGACGACATGACAACTATTAATGAAGTCTTGCATCTGACCTGCAATTCAGCTTGCGTAAAAATTGGGCCACTAGATAATGACAACGAGTGGCATAATGCAATGTTTAAGGCATCAACGTGGGCATCTACAAGAAAACTTTATAACTTATTGTCACGACACAAATCCACAAGCAAGCCCATGAGTGAGGCCCATGACAAAAATGGTATCAAATCATTACGATCATGGGATATTATTATAGTTTAAGTAATGATCTCGTTGGTTAGGTTATAGCATCCTAAGTGATGGATTTTGTAGTGTGGTGAAATGCTAAAAGTTTCCATGATTGTGATTGGTGTTTTGACTTGCACTTTGGAGGTTATATATACCATTATACGGATTTTTTTCGTAATGATGAAGTTAGCTCATGATAGTGGGAGGACATATTTCTAGTTGCCAGAATCCTAGCCAAGGTTGTAGAGTAGCATGTATCATAATAGCTAGATAGAGATTATGCAACACTATTGTTTACATGTTCAGAGTTTAGAGAGCTTGAGACTTTCGAGGGTGATGTTATCTTTTGAGGTTAGAGACAAGGAAAATTTGACATAAAGTTTTTGTTTAAAACTAGCTAAACGCGATAATGTATTTCGAATATAGTTAGTTAAAAATCTTGTGAATGTAGGTTTCAAATCTTAGAGTCTACTCGGAATAAGAACTAAACTTTAAATATCGAGGTCATCGGTTCTTGAGGTTCTGGAACCGTTAGAATGCAAGTATAATATGATAGGGTTGAGTTTGACGCTACGATTTAAATGTAAATTGTTATGTTTGAGTGTTTGTGGGCATGAAATTCAGTGCAGTTTGACAATATTTGCCTATTGAATTGGCTACCATAGTGGAAGTTAGTGCGAAGACGTTGTAAGAATTGTGAAATTCGAGGCCGAATTTCTTATAACGGGGTGAGCTTATAATATCCTAGTCTCAAATTGGGCTTATGGTTGATTTTGATGAATATACTTGACACTTTTAAAAATGTTCACTAGGTGAGACTTCATAGTTTAGTGATGGTTTAGTTGTATGAATGTAGAAATGTGGAGATAGCATTTTCAGTATAGATGAGCTTGTGACTAAAGATTATTGATAATGGAGACTACATGAATTAAAGTAGCCCGGTACTTTGAGGTGTTTAGTCCATATACATTGTAAGTCACTTGAAATTGGATATGGATTGTTGCTGACCGTGTAAATGGATGTAGGGATATGACCATTTGAGGTGTTATGAAGATGGATGTCGAAGATCAGTCATGGTTAAAGAGCAGTAATCTAAGGAATACCAACTTTTGAGGATGAATTTTTTTTTTGAAGAGGAAGATAATGTAATACCCGACACCTAGAATATGGTTTACAGTGAATCCTAGAATTTTAGTTAATTTTTTAATGGCAGTTGTGGTACTATACATTAATTGGAGTCTTTTGCGCCATTATCGCCAGTTGTATTAATTATGACCTTTAGGAACAATTTATAATGCTCTTAAGTTGCAAACTAATGAGGTGGGGAAACTGGAACGCCCAAAATTTTATTTATTCGATAGAAACTTTGTTTTAAACCTTAATCTAAAATTAATTATGGTCTTTTAAGAGAGTGTGGGTGAAATGAGAATAATAGCTAAGTGTGAGGGTTGTTTTTAGAATTCTTTCAATCTAGGGCAACCATATATAAAGGAGGTCTTAAGAGGGCAGCCGTCCAAGAGAAATTTTCCCACCTATTTTACTTGAAGTTAGAGAGAGAAAGGGAGAGAGAAGCAAAACCTAGGGCATGACTTTTTCAAAGTAAATTCCTAATCTTTTCTCTCTAACTTTACCATGTAATGGGTGTTTTAGGTAACGATATTGTGTGTGAGTTGGTGTGTATTGTGTGTGTTTCAGAGGGTGAGATGTGGGTATGTTTAAGAATAAGGCTGCTATAGAGCAGCATAAGAATGAGTTAGATTTTTTTTTTATCATATCTCTTTTATTTTATATCCAATTGAGGTGATTTTACACTTTCTAAAAATGTCTTGCATTGCCTTCAACTTTATAGTTTTGATTTTCCTCAAAATCTCACGTTTGCATATCGAAAAATGACCTTAAAATTAATTTACTGTAGAAGTGTAGAATTTTTTTATTTCTGGCAGTCACTTTGATTTGTCATAGAAAATTCATTACTCATTGATTTTTTGTGAACTTTATATTTCTAAAAATTCAAAAAGTCATATTTAACATTGTAATTTTGAGTTTTCTGAGATTCATAGTATTTCTGCTCCAAAATAACCATTGAACAATACTGGTATGCGCAGAGATGTGTTGTTTCTATCAGCCACTTCGATTTACTATAGAAAACTCATTATTCAATGGATTTTTATGATCCTTATATTTCTGAAAACCTCAAAAAGCATACTTTAACTTTGTAATTTTGAGTTTTCTAAGATTTTTCATGTTTCTACCTCAAAATGGTCAATGTACAAATCTAGGATTTGTTGAAAATATTGTTTCTAGAATTACATGTCAGTCCATTGCTCAAAACTTTTAAATTCATTTTTTTTATCATATATTGGGCAAAGTGCAAAACTAAAACTCTCTTTATTTTTGTGAAACCTTCGACGTAGAAATTTTTGGGATTTTTCTGGGCATGCAAAGGGTCTAAAATGATTTATTTTCAAAATTATTGGCAAAATATACAACATTATTTTTAGCTAGAAATTTTACAGTGATCTAATCTTACCGAGACGCTTAAGCATCTGAAATTTTGGTGCTGTTTGATAGGTTTTTGAAATAGGAGTCTTAGCGCTCAATTTAAATCTTTAAGATTCCGAACGGGAAATTTTTAGAAAGGGACCTTTTGTCTGAAAAATCCACCTAGTCATTTAAAAAGAAGTTTTGGGTCATTTTGGGTGTGAAACAATGCATTAGGTGTCGGGGGTAATTTGATAATTTTACATAAGTGTAGGGTTATTTTGTTAATTTTGCTCACTTGGGGGAAAATTTAGCACATAGGGATGATTGAGAGCAATAAATAACCTCCGTATGATTTATTGTTTAGGTTTGAATAAACAAAAGCTAGCACATGCTTGGGAACAACAACCAGAACCGCTTAGCTATCCAAGTAAGTACTCCTACTATGTTCCTACGTATATTCTATTTAAAAAATATGTAAACGTATTCCTGATTAAATCAAATAAAAGTTTTTGACGTCCTTGCACTAAATATGTTTTCTTGTTAAATCGTTTGAGAAGAATTTAAGTTAAAAATACCATAGACTATTCGGCAAGTAGTTGGTTTAAATTTGGTACATGTTGAATGAGATGCTAAACATGACTGGGTTGTTGTGCCCCATATCCAACGGGAAAAAGTTGGATTAATGCATAGTACTATTACTTGTGGTTCGCCCTTGCGTTCATAGAATTATTTATTCCGGGTGTAGAAAGGATTTTGGACCCTAGTTAGGGGGGCTTGTACGCAAACTGTAGTACACCTAAATATGAATTAGCTTTGATAGATGCAAATGACCTTTCTTGATGTTATACTCCGATTTGAGAACATTTTGTGTAAGTGTATATATATAATGAAGAGTATATTGGTGATTGTAACAATGATTTTTGAGGTGAAAAAGAAACCCATGGCATGCTTTGATGTTTCGAAATCCTATTTTAGGAACATGATTTTTGTACTTGCTAGGCTTTCGCTCATTCCTTATTTTTCAGGTGATAACTTAGGAGAGGCAGATCCTTATGAGCAACACGAGGAAGGGGCGCCTGAAGAGAACCATTAGAATAATGAAGTTTGTATTATTAACATTAATAATCTTTAGTTTTATGGATGTTATTTTGAATGAACTACCGTAGGGAGCGTAGGTCTTCTCAAGTTTCTTCATAGTTGTCAATGACTTGTAAATGAGAATTTTAAATTGATTATTGCGAAAATTCTATGTGAGGCTCGTAATAACCAATGAATTGTTTTGGAAATTAGTAATTTGGATTAAATCTTGAGCGTGTGTTGTATAAGGCTTGATAGAGCCCAGGTGGATGTTTGAATGGGCATGCGGCCGGTCACAGAACTAGCCTGTGGGCTCACCCGAGGGTTTGGGTCATGACACTTACGATGTTAATGTTTTGTTAGGTTACAATTCCAGTAGAGTTTTATGAGCGTCATGGGAGAGATCTCACGGATGATTTGGTGTACAATATGAGGCGTGACAAGGCAGAAATCAACATTTTTAGAGACCAAGAACGAAAAAATTTGGGGCAGATGGAGATTGAGTATATACTAAACAAAAATAGTAGATGCCTCATAAAGTTCCCACCTAAGCCTTTGCTTGATGCATAAGCTTTTAACTTAGTAACGAAGAGACTTATCAGGGAAGGACTATAATATGATAGCGTGAAAGAAGGCCACCTATTTGAGACATTATTTTTCACTTTAAATACTAAACAGTGCTTAGTTTTTTTATGCAGTAACGGAGGCATATGAAAACAAAACAGGTGGGTTATTCTTTGTACATGATAGTGGTGGAACTGGGAAAACACATTTGTGAAAAACGCTTATTGTAAAGATGAGGTAAGAGAAAAAAAAGTTGTTCTATCAGTGGCATCATCTGGCATTGCTGGCTCCTTCAAAATTCTACTGTCTCTTGATGAATTCTCATGTTGCCCAATCAATCTCCAAAGTAATCTTGGAGGTTTAGTAAGAGAATCATCGTTGATTATATGGGATGAGGCACCAATGATGATCTTTATGGATCTGAGATTATTTGGCAGTACTTTAAAAGGCATTCTACAGGGAAGCGAGTTAAGCTCGAGCGAGCGTGTTTTTGGTGAAAATTACTTGTACTTGGAGGTGAATTTAGACAAACGCTGCCAATTGTTCCAACAAGTGGACATCAAACCACAGTGGCAGCTTCATTGCTCAAATTAATAATTTGGAACCATTGCTCTGTGATGCATTTTTGAACAAATATGCACATCATAGGATAGGCACGTTACACGGAGTCTAGGAAGGAGTTAAGTTAATTTGCTGATTGGGTGATAAACATAGGTGATGGGAAATTACAGGGAACTTTTTTTGTTGATGGAAGTGAGACAAATTTAATACGTATCCCGAACTAGGGATGAGCACCAAACCGTTTAGACCGATCCGAACCCCTCAAACTGAACCAATCCAAGCTGAACCGTCCAAAGATCTTAATGGTTTGGTTTCACATTTCTCAATCCGACCTTGGTTTGGTTTGATTCAAGCTTCACATTTCTTAAACCGATTCCAAACTGAACCGAACCGACCTATGATATGTTACTTTACTTTTAGTAACATTCATTGACAATTTCACATATATGGTAGTAATCAAATCCATATATACAAATCTTGAAAGTTAAAAGAAAAGAAAATATTGAGAACACTTGTAACACAAAAATTTCGTGACCAATAACTATTTTATATTTACTCATGCTTTCTCATACATCAAGGATCACTTATGTATCTAATGCAACAAGATTGTATGCAATTAGAAAACATATAACTTCAATTTTTAATCATTGTTAGATATAATAGTAGTTTGCCAAGGAACAACGTCTTTAAGTAGGCGCAAACTGATCCAAACCGAACCGTTTAAACCTATTAAATCGATAGTGTTTGATTTGGTTTGGTTCAAAATTTTCTAAACCGAGGGAAAACGGTTCGGTTTGCGGTTTGACCCCCAATCCGAACCGTGTTCACGCCTATCCCGAACAAGTTCTTGATTCAAAGTGGCCAAAATGCAGTATGTCAGCTAATAAATGCAAGTTATCAGGACTTTGGGTCATGGTATTGTATTGTGATTTATCTAAAAGAGCGTGGTATGCTAACACGAAGAATATCAATATAGATGAACTGAATGGCTGGCACAATACTATCTGTGATTCTTGGAGAAAGTAGAATAGATTTAAGTGCTGATACATTGTCTGAGAGCGAGACCACTCATTTGGACTAAAATCTAAATCCACCAAAAGTGTTGCACACAATCTATTATCTAGGACTGTCAGGCCATTCTTTAGAACTAAAAGAAGAAGCAACATTGATACTTCTGCAAAATGCCAACCAGTCCATAGGTTTGTGTAATTGAAAATGTTTCATAGTTGAAAAAATAGGTGATAGACTCATCGAGGCACAATTCGTTACAGGTTCACTCTGTGGTGAGATTGTTCTCATCCTGCGTATTTTTTTGTCACCTACTCTCGAACATACATCACGCCCACCGAGAACGAGAGAATTTTCATTGAAAGTGGTATTTGCGATGACTATAACCAAAAGTTAAGGGACGTTGAAGAATTCCATTGGAAGTGGTATTTGCAATGACTATAAATAAAAGCCAAGGGAAGACTTTAGAGAATGTTAGTGTTTATCTTCTAAACCCTATATTCTTTTTTGTGCAGCTATATGTGGCAGTATCATGTGCGATGGAGCCTGTACGGTTAAAGATCCTGATAGCTAACAAAGATAACGTGCCGTTGGATCACACAAAAAACACAGTGTACCATGAAGTTCTTAATACTATTTGATCTTAATATTTGTGATCGCTTTTTGCTTTACCAAATTGGCCGGTGGCATATGTATATGTCGACTAAGCTTCTTAAAGTATTTTGCTACATTTAATGTAATACTTAGCTTCTGCGTGATGTATTTGACTATTTTATTCATTATGCCTTCCTTGTGTGTTTATGTTCACCGATACCAATAATAATGTCATGTTCTATGTTCTCATTAATCTGGAAAACAAAATTATAGGAGAACGCTCACCACATATACATCTTTCACGTTTCTAGATCCGCTCGGATTAAGATGGAACATGAAGGCTCGACTGGTCAGGATGATTACTCTTTGTGGGCAAAACCCACAAAATAAATAAGGCTTATAAGAACTTCAAGTTGTTATTGTTGACGAACAGATGAACATCATTAAAGTAAATTATTTGAACAATTTCATGAATAATAGTAGTCACACATTTAATTCATTAGGGTGATGCTATGTAGGGATGGTAGCCACGAGTGACAAGAATTATTTTGATGAGCATCTGAATGAGGGAAAAATTTATTGTCAGAAAGGAGTTTCAATACTAATTCGAGTTACAACTTGGTACACCATAATTATTAGCTATATCTTATGGAGGACACCATTATTGAGCGATATCTTGGCCACTATGATACAATACCATTTTATAAATTTTTCTTAGTCAAATTACCTGATATAGTTCATTTTGTTAAGCGAGATTACATCTTGATAGGTACGTCGCGATGAATATTTCATACTACATTGTATTATCACAAATAAAGCAAAGATACTAACACGGCTATCTACTTTTGTAGATGTTATTGGTTTGGCGGTATCTGTCAATGCCAAATTACACCACGGGATGATACATCAAAGAGAGATATTGTGCTCATTGATCCGAGGTTCGTTCCTTTAATTACCCCCTTACTTTTTATTAGGTTGTTAATTTATGAATCCTATAGACTCCTAAAGCAACTGTTGAGCTAAGTTTGTCTTAAAGAAAAAAAAAGCATGACTATAGTAAGACTTATTCTTTGGGTAGACTTGCTACTATAAAAGGGAGGAACATGCTTGAGAACATGGCAAAAATACATCACGCTGGTTGGCATGAACCTGTATGTTAAATAAAGAGTACGAAGATATATGCATGTTTACTTTTAGTCTTAAATTAATTTAGGATTTAGAAAATACACACTATAACATCGAATATATGCAATATTAAGTCTATCGTCTAGTAGTTTCAACAAACTGTATGTCGACATCAAACATAAATCTAGAGACTCAATCAGCAAGTGGTAGGAAAATTTTTGATTTACGAGATAGTTTCTTTATTAAATTTAGTGCTTATTTTGGTTACATCTACCATCGACATAATGAATACGATGCGCTAGGTTTAGTGAAGATCAGCGTGTGAAGGAATTGGTATACTGGAATAATACAAATGACTTATCTGTAGCATGCTCATTGATGATTTTAAATCGAAAAAGAGTTCGTTTATGGGATTTGGCACCAAAGACAAATGTAATTGTGTAGGTCAAAAACTTTTGCATAATGACACGTATTGGATTTATTGACATGGAGAATTTTTGGTATGGTTCATGTGTGCTGCCATGTCTGAACAAGGCGAAGTACTAGGATGGCAGAGCCATATGCAATACTTGCACAGGTAAAGAAGTACAAGTTGCGCCAATTTATGCATCACAAAATGGGTATTAACAGTACCTGTCGTAAATATATTAACTGAGTAATCGTTATTGGTGTTCTTAACATAAGTACAAACTGTACATTACTGTGTCTTATTCAAGTGGCAGTTAGCAATTGATTTTCTCAAATAGTATATTATACAGTGTCCAGAATCCTAATTACGAAACTTGAAGCACTTGGTGCATTTGATACTAACACATCCTCCATGTTTTAGCTTCATAAACGTCTATTGTATTTAATATCATAATAGTTGTAGAATTATAGAGATGACACGTTACAACAGTACGTAGAGTTGTTGAAGGACGAGATGTATTCATTAATAATCTACACATCGAGAATCGTGTATGAAAAGGCATATCCTACGTGTTTTAGCATGGGTGCTAAGGTTGAATTGAGAGGAAGAATGTTTGCATGCATCAAGGCGCGTAAGCAGAACTAAAAATATTACACCATCCTTCCACAAAAAATTGATTATATTTCCTTTTTTGGGTCGTCAAACAAAAATTGCTCACTTTTCAAATTAAGAAATATTCTTTAGGTATTTTTACATATTTACATATTTATTCTATTTCTCTCTCCACATTTAACTCTACACCAACTCTTTTTCTCTCTCCGGACCCACTTTCTTAAACTTTTTTATTCAATTTTTCTCTTCATATCTAACACTTTACTAATTCATTTTTCTCTAACCTGATCCATTTCCTTCTCTTCCTCTCTCTAAAAGGTATAATGAAACACACCCAATATACGGCTTAAATTCATAATCTGCGTGTAAAAAATGTGATCAATTTATGTAGGATGAGACTAGTAAGACATCTACTAAGAAGCTATTGCACATGAACATGTAGTTCGAAAGTTAGCAAAAAGAATCTGAAAATGACGAAGAACTAAGCACTACTACACTTTTTGAACATATTAACTAGCTGCGAGTTGTATATACTTTGCTTAATGGTTTGAGTACTTTTACTATTTTTGTATGAAATTACTCTGCAATTTAGTTTGATTAAAGATTAGTAGATGATGTGCACAAAGTTTTAGCTAGTTAAATATGTATTTGGATTTGGTTGGCATCTTTTATGCGTTATAAAACTCAAATCCTATATTCTTAAATTTTTATGATTAAAAAAAATTAAATAGTTGTTGAATATTGAATGGTCACAAAATAACCTTTAGCCCTTATGTAGTCAAACCATCCAACCCCATGATCTCTCTTCCCTCATTTCATAATTAACTCCCTCTTTTGCCGTGAATAGCACGTGATTTTAGTTAAGTATGAAATTTTAACCGTTATTATTCCTGTGTGTACAACACACACGAGATGAATGGTAATAAGAGTTTTAAAATTTATGCCGGTTAAATATGAACCCGAGTCAAATTAAATTAAATTAAATTAATCCTAATTCGAGAATTGAGAACCTCCCTAAATAAGTACACCACTCCTTTGCTCCCTCAGCAAATTATTATTATTATTATTACACAACAATAAGTATTATGTGGTCATTTATGTCAGGCGAGCCCACGCAGATCCAACCGGCCCAGTGCCCCGAAAATCCCATTGGCGGACTTGAAAAGTTCAGAACTTAACTCAAATCCAAAGCCTCCGCCAGTTCCGAAGCCCAATCTTCCCCTGGATTCCCCTCATTATTAAATTAAATTAAATTAAATCACCTCAGGCAAACAAACCATTATTAAAAAAAAAATATATAGATAATAAAAAAAACCAGGAAAAAAAGAGTCAATTTTAAAAGCAAAAGATATTTCTGAATGATGAAAGACGTCAAAATAAATAGCCACCGATCAATTTCCCAAACCCTAGTCTGTCAGTCAGTATCTATCTCCCTCCCTCCCTCCCTCCCTCTGTACGTGTATATTCCCGACATCATAGCCGATAAAAGCTCCTCAAAATTCCTCTCGATTAAATTTAAATTCAGAAACTCCTCTTTTTTCCACTCCATCTTCAAGATCCTGTTTGTTCGTGGTAGTCGTTTCTTTTTCGCTTTTCTAGGGTTTCGCGAACCAAAATCTACAGCCCGCGCGTCTGCGCCTAAATTGGTTCCTTCTGTGTGTGAATTAGTGCGTGTTACGGTTTGTAATGTCGAGAGATTGAGTTGCCGGGATTTCTTGGGTTTGTTTGGGAGAGATCTTGGGAGAAATAGAGAGGTTGGGAGTGAGAGAGGGAGATGGCGTGTGGGGATAAAGAGCTGGAAAAGCAGCTGAGAGAGGCTGGGGATTTGCTCCTCAAGCATCCGTCCTCCGTGGATGAGCTCCTTCCCCTGCTTGACGTAAGCCCTAGTTTTTGGATTTGTGATTCTGGTTATTTTTATTACCAAATTTTGAACTGTTTATCTAAGTGTTGCTTGGATGTTTGGATTTTCACTTATTTGCTGCTGTTATTTGAATTTGTTTGGTTCTCTTAATGGGTGCCAGGATATGATGTGTAAATTAGAAACTTTTTTTTGTTAGATGATAAGCTGTTCTTTATGAGAGGGTTTTCTTGATACGCATGAGGTTAGGTTGTTCATTTCAATGGACAATTTCTTTCCCTCTTTGACCTTTTTTAATTTTTGTAGTTTTTCGTAGGGCTTGACGTTTGTAGTTGGATCTGCATGGCTTGTTATTTCAAGTGTCAAGCATCGTGCTTTTACGAATCAAAAAGCGTGCTCTTCTGTGCACTTGTGCGTTCATTTTCACCCTAGAGTTCTGATGACGTTTCCCAGTTCATGTCAAGTAGAGTTTGAATAGGGAATCATATCCATTGGTTCCCATGCACGAGATCTTGGAGCACCTAGCAATGAGGCCCTATCGGTTAGTATCCCACATTCCCACAGAAGAAGTCAATTAAATAAATACATGTGTTTTGCATGCTTACTCTTGCTCTGAGGTTGCGTTTCGGTTGGTGTTGTGGAAGAGTTGAATTAGAAGGAACCTTAAAAACAATAGTCAAATGTTGGGGAATGCTGAATAACAATAAGAACTTCAGAATGCATGAGACTAGGCAGGATGAGTAGGGTTATCTTCTGCCTCATTGGTTTATGACATTATGAACGCCTAAAAGGGGAAGGTAAATGAAGATTTTCATGCCACGAGGAAGGGAAGATGGTAATCTTCGTAACTTGGCCAAAAAATAATGCAGGAGAGTCTTTTTTGTTAGGGAGGGAAAAAAACGTAAGGGAGAAGACTTCACGATTGTTTGTAGGAAGGTAAAACGGGATACTGGGTTCTCTAAAATCTGAAGGTGAAATACTTTTAACAACTAACTCATTCTGTTCTCTTCATTTTTTCTTTCCTTTGGGAAGAAAACAATATTGGATTTCGTCCCTCTTTCATGCTTATGTTCTAAAGAGGGGAGAAGATCAGAGTTACCTCCTACTTTTCCTCTTTCCTGTCGAATTTTGGTTTTTATAAGGAGTTCTTGTTACACACACAAGTCACTTTCTTACAACTGAATTGCCTCATCTATTCTCCTGAGGATTAAGGAGAGGTTTGGTAGCTTGCTGACATTTTGTGACTCATAGCTTTAGGATTTATGTTGGTGGGTCTCATGGGTAAGAATTCAGTAAGAAGATGTTCTCATCAGAATTGGAGCAAAAAAATCTTTGATGGACACCTGAGATTGTTAAGTCAATATCTATCTTGTAACGTTTATTTTGGAACAATGACACCTATGTGTAGTTTGCATAGAGCTGTTACACGACTTCTTTGCACTTGTACGGTTTTGATAGTTCCCTAGGTAATTATTATTTTTCTACGTGCTTTAGTCCTAGAGAACTTTTTTGATATTTTGCATCATTCTTGATTGCTCATTGAATCTTCCAAGTGGCAATATTGGAATCATTGCTCTATCCTGTTAGTTTTTGGTTCTGGGCTTGAATGCCTTTTTATTTTATGGCTGTCCTGATGCATTCAGCCTTGCTAATAACATGCTGTGCAAACTTGAACTTGGTTGACTTCTTCCCCTTTCAGTTCTACCCGAAATCGGGAGAAAAGGGAACGGGTAAAATTTGTTAACATTAACCTGTGGGTTTGGCTGCACAGTTGTGAAACAGAGTAAATCAACATAGTAAACGTGTATAAGACTGTCAGAGTTATGTAACCTGAGTGCCAGATGATTGAGTGGTATAGAGGATCAATGTGTGTGTTAGTTTTTTGTTGAAATGATCGGATTAAAGTGAGTAAACTTGATAATTGGTACCGTTAAATCATATTTTGGTGATATGCTATCTTATATAAAAATATTTTTTTCTTGTGCTTACAAGCAAGTTGAGAATTGCCTCTCAAGAGTTGAGCAGTCGCCACGCGATCCAATGCTAAATGCACTTTCGCCATCAAGAAATGCATTGGTTGAGGACGAACTTTTAAGGCATTCAGATGTTGATGTGAAAGTTGCAGTTGCATCTTGCATCAGTGAGATCACGAGGATTACAGCACCAGATGCTCCCTATGAAGATGAGAAGATGAAGGTACCTGAAAATCTTATTTTTGAACTTTTGAACTTTATCACTTTTGAGTTGCCCTTTCTCAGTTCTTAGTATGGTCATACAGGATATCTTTCAGTTGATTGTTTCATCATTTGAGAACTTATCTGACAAGTCCAGTCGATCATATAATAAGAGGGCAAGCATTCTCGAAACCGTGGCGAAAGTCAGGTCATGTGTTGTCATGTTAGATTTGGAATGTGATGAGCTGATTGTTGCAATGTTCCAGCACTTTCTGGAAGCTATAAGGTATCAACTGATTTCTCATGTTTCATGTGATCAGTCCATTGCTTCCTATTGCAGTCCTAGAATGCATCATGGTTTCAGATCTGGTCATATCTTCTTATCACATTTTCATGGCAGAGTTTCACTTTAAGCTGACTATTTAAGATTGTAATTTCTGTAAGGAAGTTTTTTGACTGTTTTATATTTTTACGTCTCGGATTCTTGAACTTTCCGGTGACCACATTTTACTATGTTTCGCATATGCACGTGATTGGCACGTGTACTATAGTTCTGGAAAATCATTTCCATAAGTGCATCTCTTGTCCGCTGTCCTCTCCCCTATCCTAAGAAGCATGGGTGCGGGTGCGGATACGACACGGTTGCGGACACACGGATACGGGATTTTTGAAAATTTTAGGATACGGGTGCGGGGGGATACGGCAGATTTTAGAAATATTTTTTAACTATATACACTTATTATTGAATTTGTAAACAATTTGAATCTTAAAATGTGTTAGATATATGTAAAAAAAGCATAAATATTCCAACTAAAATAGTGAGAATTTGCTAAGTTTAATGGGTTGCTTCTTGAATTTTGAAGTTTTCTACTAAATTAGTGATAATATCTTAAGTTTGGACTGTTTTGTAAATATTGAAATTGTATAAGTGAACACAGTGAAGTTATATGTGTAATACTATTATTTCTTTGAAATATAGGGGCTGATTTAAAACATAAGTTGATAAGTGGGTACAAAAATGAAATAGCAAAAGTCTTTTATATCTGAAAACTTCCAGCCACACCAGCCACCTCGATAACATCGATGTACAGTTTCTCCTTTCTTACAGCCACAGAGTTGCACAGTGCCGCAGCACCACACACCGCGGAGCCACAGCACCACATGCCGCAGTGCTGCACTTGGTTCGCCGGTGAGATCTCCTCCTCCTCCTCCTCCGTCTTCGTCTTCTTCTCTCCGGTCTCCATCTCCTCTGTGATTCCTTGCTGGTGGTCGTTTGAGTCGCCGGTGGTTACAAATCTGCACGTTGGTCACAGATCACCAGTGTTCAGAGGCCGGATACGCACCCGAGCCGCACCTGGTATTTAAGAAATTAAAAAAATAATTCAATAAAATCGGACACAACTTGACACGCACCCGACGCTTATCCGGTGCCGGTGCTACACCCCAAGTGCCGCACCGGTGCTTCATAGCCCCTATCACTTTCTTGAAGTGGCTGAGACTGTTTGACTTATGTTTGATGCATCTTAATGTGTTGATTCTGGTTTTGCGTTAGCGTAGTGTATAGCTAATAAATGCGGGTTCGTGAAATTTTTAGACATAAAGTCATTTGGGTTTTTCGCCCTGTAAGAGTTTGGTGAATTAGTCTAATTTTTAGATACTTCTCCACTGTTTCATATTCTGTATATGCTGTGTTCAATGTATCGATATAAGGTTACCATCGTAACCGTGGTTTTAAAAATACTCTTTTAATGCAACTTATTGGAACTTCTGCATGCGCAAAATAAACAAGTTTTGTTCAATTTTCTAATCTTCATGAGTGGAAATTGTAGCAAACTAAATTTACTTAAGGTTCACCAATATGAAGGTTTTGACGATGAAATTTTGCACGTTACATTTCCATCAGTTGTTGCTTTTGTGTTGCTCAATTTCAGGGATTATCACCCAGAGAATGTCTTTGCTTCGATGGAGACGATTATGACTCTTGTTGTTGAAGAAAGTGAAGAAATATCACTGGCGCTACTCACCCCTTTGCTGGCTACTGTACAAAGGGACAACGAGGTCTAATATCAGTTTGTGTAATGCATTGATTCTTCTCCTCTTTCTCGGAATTTCGCTGATCTGTACTCTCTTTATTAGGAAAAACTGCCAATTGCTCGGAAACTGGGAGAGAAAGTCATTCAAAATTGTGCAGTTAAGCTTAAACCTTATCTGGCACATGCTGTTAAATCCTTGGGCGTTCCTTCGAAAAATTATAGTGAAGTTGTTGCATCTATATTTGAAGAGACAACTAGTTCTATTGAGAACAATGATGACAATGCTATTGGAGAACAGCAGGTATGGATTTTACCCCCAAGATATAATCCTTTTGACAGTTTTGCTCTCTAGCATTTGCTTTAGTGTTAAGTTCTTTTTAGTCCATTTGCCTACTTGTCCAGCAATTCCATTGTCTCTTTTCTATTTTCTTCACTCGTCATTAGTGTTATTTAGTGTATTCAAATTGTTTCGTTTGGTACGTTGGTTTTGGTCCTCAAGATAGCATCCTTTTGAGGATAGCATTTTTTGGCCAGCTTGCCTGCATTCCAGCAATGCCACTATCTCTTTTCTAGTCTTTCTACTCGTTATTTTTGTTCTTTAATGTCTTCAAACTGATTCGCCGCTGGTCTGAGGGTTTTGGTAGCAGTTACAGATAATCAGATACTTTTTTTGCCGGCATGAATAGTAGCAAGAGTATAATAAGTTACTTGAGTACTCTGTGAGGAATAAAGATAGAAAATCCAATGTTATTCGTATATGTCAACAGTATTGCTAAATTATATCAATGATAACCAGTTTTTACGTGACTTATAGGACTACTCTCTTTATAAGTTTGCATGAATATGACGTGCCTCGTTCCCCTCCAGTTGGTAAAGGTTGTTGGTTGGAAGTCAGGAAGGTTAATATTCTATAAGCACAACCTTCCCAGATACAATAAAAGTAGTCTTTGGAAGTTTCAAGGACTTTAAGGTTCTCAACATTTCTGTTGTACTGATAAAGCTGTGCAAAACCTAATTAACATCCTTGGATGACATATCATCTTTTGGGAGAAAAAAGGTTAATACGCCTATATTGCGTGATTAGAATTAACTTCAGCCTGTGCATTCATTTCCATCCTTTTATTGAATCGTCCACCTATTGCTTTCATAACCTCTTCAATCTCAATATTGATAACGGCTTATTGTAAGTTTGGCAGTTGCTTCTAATCTTCCTATAGTTCTGGAGGAGCTGGGGTTGTGATTTTTTGTGACATTGTCACCAGAAATTGAGAATCAGCCCCAATTCTTCCGAGAAACTGATTTTTCTGGGTGTCACATGATCTTCTAGAATTACGATCTGACTACGTTTACCAAGAATTTTTTTCGAATTCTTGGGATATGAATACTTGTGTCTTTGCTTCTAAGTTTTTCCGTTTACAACGGACATTGTGGTGGCTGAGTTCGATGCCATAAAATTATCGTGATGCTTAATCATTGTTTCAATATAAGCAGGTTGATTTTGGGTCTTTTTTGATTATATTGAATGAAATCTGTTTCAGGGTGATGCTGCCAAGGTGACTAAGGTGTCCCCAAATGATGCAGCCCAGGCATGTTGTTAGCTAAATTATTTTTCTTGTTCCGAATACCTTCTACCATTATCGTATATTTATTAGACTTGTTCTTCTTTTGATGCCGTATGTGATCTCCATTTTTTTTTCATTCTTCTTGCTTCCATATGTGGTAATATGACTTCTCCTAATAACGTCCTTCAGGCTGACGAGAGCAAGCAAAATACAGCTTCTTCAGAGGAGACAGCTCAGGCATGCCTTTTGATTTGTCATCATCTCTAGTTAGGGCATTTTATTTGTATTTGTAGTTTTGTTGCGTCCATGGAAAGTTATTACATCTTTCACCTGAATCTTATCATTTGGAACTTATTGTTATCTGATCAGGATGCTAAAGAGATTGTAGCGGAACAGCCTTGTCCTGAAGAGGTTGATCCTGTGGTGGACAAATCTCCTAAGTCAGTTATGAGTTACGGTATTGCAGAGACAGAGAATGAAGGAACATCGTTAAATCCAGAGTATCCTAAGAAGTTGGATCTTGGTAATCCGGAGTCTCCAAAGAATTCAGTTCCTGCTAATGCGGAGTCTCCAAAGAAGTCAGATCTTGCTAATGAGTCTCTAAATGTTGCTTTGACGAACAAGGCTGATGCTGATGATTCAGATGATGGGAAATTGGTAAAACCAGAGTCTAAGGCCGAACTAACTTCCAAGAGGAGAGGAAAGAAACCGACCTCTTCAATCAGTTCAGCAGAAGCTTTGGATTCTTCTCGTACTGAGAGTGAGGAAGTAACTGAGAAAGTACCAGATGAGGATCTGTCTGAGGCAGCTGTGGCTTCAGAGAATGAAAAAGAGCTTGACGTTCAGCTTTCTTCACCAAAAGCAGTAGATAGTGATGCTGTGAATCTTGCTTCCCCGTCCCCAAGTGGGAGCCTTCCTGATGAGAGTCAGACAAAGAAGAAAGAGACCTTGATTAAAGAAGATGCACCGTCTATTGATTTGTCTATAAAGCTATCCTCAGAAGTAAAACGACAGAAGCGCTCGGGAAAGAAGGCACCTGCTGGGGTTACTAAGGAGCATAAGATCTCAGCTGGCACAGGCACTGCTAGAGATGATGCTGGGACTACTAGTAATTCAGAGGTGAAAAAGCTGAGACAGTCTGGTAAGAAGGGAGGTACAAGTGAGACAGAGGTCAATCTGCTGAGGCAATCAGGGAAAAAAGGTGATGGAAGTGATGCAGATGCAAGAACGCTTAAGCAATCAGGTAAGAAGGGGGAAGCAAGCAATGATAGTGAGGATAAATCTTCGATAAAGATGAAAGAAGATGGAAAAAGGCGTGGACGTGGAAAAGATAGTGTGGAGAAGGACGTAAAAAATTCCTCTACTAAAGATGAAGTCAAGGTTTCTTTCTGATTTGCTTTCACTTGTCATTCATGTTCATAGGTTGTTAGCTGACCACATTTTTTTTCCTGCATTATCTAATGAAGTCCTTGCTCTCAATCGTTAGGAGATTGCTTCTTCACCAAAGTCTACACGAAAATTAGCAAAAGATGAAGGCGACTTCAAAGAAACCCCTGATATAAGTTCCAAGAGGAGGCGTACACCAGGCAAAGAAAAAGTTAATGTGCGCAATCTCCTTATGATATGGATTCAGCTCTTCAATTTAACGAAATTGTACTGCTGGTTGAGATTGATCTAGCTTGACTTATGGCTGCAGCTCTAGATTCCTTTTTGTATGTCTTACTCAGCGGATATATACGAAATAAATTTTTGTTTCATGACAGGCATCTGGGGCTAAAGAGCATGGTGAGAAACTTGTTGGTCAGAAGATTAAAGTTTGGTGGCCTAAAGATCGTGAGTACGTACTTTCTTTTTGATGCCTAATTGGTTTTCGCTAAGAGAAAATTATTCTTTTTCGGAACTAATAAGTGATGGTTTAATGCTGTCCTCGAATTTTGTTTTGGCTTGTATGATAATATATATCGACCTTCCAGTTATCTTTTGGTTTTGTCAGTCTCATCATAAAGTGATTTGCAAGGTGATCACTGTCAGCATTTTGTAAATTAGTTGATGACTCGTGGTTGCCTTGATAGTGTTGCCCTGTTTGGTTATCAGTTTCTGTTGTTTCAAATTCGTGTTTTTCTTGCTTGTTTAGCATTTTTCAAATTCAGTTTTACAAACACCAGTGTCAAACACTATTCACCATCTCTTTGAGAATATATCATGGAATCCATCTCACTCAATTTGGCTTACAACTGTATAAAGTGGTAACGAGAAAAAATAGAGGATTTTTTTTTTAAATTTTTTGACGTGGTGTTGAATTACATTTCATAATTTGTGTAATTCTGAAATTGGTTTCCAAACAGTTAGGACATGTTCTACAGTTTTTTAAGAAGGCATCTATTTTCGTATTTTCAGAAACATGAAAACAAAAACGAAGAAAATGGGAACGAGTTTGTGTATTTTCTCTCTTAGTCCTGTCTTAATCACACAATCCATGAGGTGAGGCTAGAATTGGTGAATTCAGTGTGAATGATTGATTACTTCATGGAAAATTCTTTGCTACCTATCCGTGGATTGCTATCTTCAATATCCGCTTGCTCTCTTGTTCATCGTGAATCCATCCATTAAAGTAGTGATACGGTATCTGTGTTGGACATTTTGTTTTTTCTTCTTCTGAGATCAGATGAATGAAGAAATGGCTTGATTTTTGGGTAGTCTTAGGTGCCGAAGCATATCAAGCTCAAAGATCTTCTACATTCAACTACACTCTCGACCCTTCTTTGTGATTGTCGTCTTAATACTGAAGTTGCTTATTTGCTCTTTACATTCATATGACTTCATGAAAGTATAATCTGACAATATGTTGAAGTAGTGCAAACTTTACCCACGGGTAATTGTAATGCTTTGACAGATATGGAGCATTTGATGTTAACTTTTCTATTGCGGTGACCTTTTACTAATCCAACTCTAATTTCTACTTCGTTACTTGCAGGTTTTATGAAGGGGTTGTTGGTTCCTTTGATCCCGCTAAAAATAAGCACCAGGTCATACTTACTTTAAGCGCCATTGTCTGTTATTCTTGCCCAAGCTAATCTTTTTTATTTTGGGTGTTGTTTTTAGCGGTATGTGGGGCTGATATTATCTCACAGTACATTTTGTTCTAATCTTCAAACAGGTACTATATGTTGATGGTGATGAAGAAACATTAGATCTTAAAAAGGAGAGGTGGGGGTTGCTTGAAGACAACTCTGTGTCAGATGGGGTGAGTTATTTGTGTCTTGGATGTAACTTTATCTCACTGCTTCAACTGCCCACATTTTTCTGATACTTTCTTGTGGACAGGAGCAGCATGAAGATCGAAGTCCCGATGGTTCTCCTGGAACGTATGTTTTCCTTTTCTTGTTTTCGATTCTTTCAAGTTTATATTGTCTGAAACCATAATGCTGAAATTATTATTGCGTGGCCGAACAAGACCCAGAATTTTACTGTAGTTTTCATAAAGATGTTCTTTGTGGGTGCTTTTCTCGAATTTTCTGATAGAAGTACCTAGATTGAAAGGAAGCCATATGCGCCAGACTAACAACTCAGTTATGGTCTAGGTAGCACGGACACCTCTCCTAGGTGGAGGTATGGTGTCCTAAACGGACAGACACTCCGACACCCTCCGGACACCGCCCGACACGTGTCGGACACGGCTCATCGGTGTCGGAATTTTTTTTTTTTTTTTTTAATTTCCGACACCGTGTCGGACACGGCGTGGAGTAGTGTCGGACCGTTTTTGGGGCCAATTTCAGATGTTTTGAACTATTACCGTCTTCTTCTCTCACCTCACTGCCGTCTTCTTCTCTCACGGCTGCTGTTTGCCGACCAGATCAAGGCTGTCGCCGGTGTGGCCGGAGCTGTCGCCAGTGTTGCTGGAGCTCAGTCGACGAAGATCCGAAGCCGAAGCCAACAGATTTGACGACTACAGTCGCCGAAAGAAGAGAAGCCAGCTGCTGCCGCTATCGCCGTTGCCGTCTCTGTCGCCAAAGGTCTCGCCGTCGTCGCCGGAGGTCCTCCGTCACCGTCGCTGGCTCACAGGTCTCATCTCGTCTGAGTCGTCTCCTTTACCTCGCTCCCTCTCGTTTCTTTTCTTTTTTCTTTGCCTTCTCGTTTCTTTCTTGTTCTTTTTTCCTTTTTCTTTTTCCTTCTCTCGTTTCTTTCTTTTCTTTTCTCCCTTTGTCATTGCATTTCAAATACATTAGACTAAATAAATATTGACCAAATAAATTATGACTTCTAACTGAATTCCTTGTTTTGTTTTGATAGTTTTTCATTATTATTTGTTATTTTAGATTGTGAAAAATATATTTGATATTTATTATATATATATATATATTAAAAAATAGCTGTGCCCTGCGGTGTCCAAAATCTGATTTTTTGAAAATTCCGGTGTCCGTGTCGGACACCGTGTCCGTGCTACCTAGGTTATGGTATTTAAGAAAGGATGGATGAGTTTAGTGGCAATGGCTTTCTTTTCCTGGGGTTTATTGGAACTTCTCTATGAGGATAAAGCAGTTTGAAACTCTGGGATGTGATCCTCTAGTGCCATACCTTAAAGGCAGTGTATTATTTTCACTACATCTTACTCAGAAATTGTTTTCGTAGATAATTGTAGGCAACTTGCTGGGAAGTAGTCAGTGTGCCAGATTTTTCTGCTCAAGTGATTGTACATTCACGACATACCTATGTCCACGACAAATTGTCTACGTGGCCCTGTCTTGCATACGTAACGAATCAACCCATCCTGTCATCCTCTAGATCAGTTATCATTATCCTGATGGTTCTTTTTTTTGTTCAAATTATCAAATGTATATATTGCTAAGACTAATATGCTTTTCCTGTCTGTTTTATGTTCATAAACACTGGTATGGATGCCCACGTTACAAATTATCAGACCCTGCTGTTTTCCAAGTGATGACATCGTGTTGATTATTCATTCCATCTCTAGAAGCAATGACCATTGACAATTTTGATTATATGCTGAAAAAAGCAATTTCCTATATAGGATCATAGAGAGCTGAATTTACAGTGAAACTTGCCGTATCATTCCTGTGGACCCCAACCATAAAAGAAAAGAAAGAAAACAGAAATTCCAACCCAGATAGTACTGTTGTGCATTTGCCTTGTCAGGTAGAGACATGAATCGACAGAACCCGTAAGTAACCTTTACGGTAGAGTAGGTGAAAAGAGCATTTTTTACATGTTGCTAGATTCTATCTTAACGTGCAAATTGGTCCATGTGTAGCTCTCTTTTATCTGATTTTGGTGCTTAATTACTTGGTGGATAATTTGTTGAGATGGGTGCTTATGGTTTTGCCAGGCATAAGAAGAAGAAAGCTAAAACAAACTTTGATTCTTTGGTCAAGCAAGATAAGAAGGAAGTTTCACTGAAAGGGTTTGTAACTGTAGCTCTCTTTTTTCTGATTCTGTAAGGTTTTGTAACCATTTTGAAGTGATTAGTAATCTGTTATCAGTGTTACTTGTGAGAAGTATCATTAATTTATTTTTGGAATTTGAAATGATTGTTACCAGCAGTGCAGCTGCCGCCTCGGGCAAATTGAAAGGCACAGCTAAAAAATTTGGTAGCAAATCCAGGGATGAGGGGAAATTTGATAGCAAAGCCAAAGATAACACCCCCAAGTCCAGTGGTAAATCAAAGGATCGCTTTAGAAAAGGTGGAGGTGAATCTGCTGAAGATATGCCCAGAGCAGCTGCCAAATCCAAAGACGATGATGCTGCAACACCAAAGGCTTCCGCCAAGTCCAAGCAAGAGACTCCACAAACTGTCAACAAGTCCAAGGGTAAAACTCTGTCAAGTGGCAGCAAAGCTAATGCTAATGGTACGGGGAAGGTGAAATCTGGTTCATCTAAGGTGAAAGAATCAGAGAATTTGAAGGGAAAAACAAAAGCACCAGAAAGTGTGAAGCGGAAGTCACCGGACTCAACAAAGGCACGGGAGAGTGGGCCTAAGGCAAGTGGGGCTAAGAGCGGAAAGAAGCGGAGGAGGAGCTAAAAGCTGATTTCCTTTCTGTTCTGTTTTGTTTGATCTGCCGCATGCCTATTTAGAGCCTTCTCATGCACCGTCCTGGCTGCAGGTTACAGTCAGCCATGTATTTGGTATTCTCTTTTCTCTGACATAATTTAGATATCGTGGTTGTCATTGTTCTGTTGTAGTTTCTAGTATTGTTTAGGGGAGAGCTAGTCATCTGCTTATATTCTTGCTTCCTAGATGGATCTTTTTGTGAATTTCCAGTCTAGATTAGAAACATTAGGAGGTTAGCTTTTGTAAGAAGTTCTTCAGATAATGTGATAGATTTGACAAACTTTGCTGTCGGATGGTCACATTTACCGATTGGTGTGTGTGTCGACCGGGCTCTTTCGACTCGCGCTGAGCCATGTGTTTGTCATGCGCTCAACCATGTTCGAAACAATCAACGCATATATACCTGATTGCTTCAGCCAGAATTTTGATTCCCTGGCCCTGGCTTCGGCTTCATAAATATTATTCCTCGTGTGCCATTCCAGGCCATTGACTGGACCTGAACGAGTCTACAATGTGAAACTCAGCTTAGCTTTTTTTTTTTGGGTAGCAAGAGAATTGCATTGATAAATAAAGAGGTTCCATGGGAGAGAAGTGCAACCTTAAGGCCTTATAGAAAAGGGTTTATCAACCTGCAAAAACAAATTAAGAACCACTCAAAAGTGTCCAAAAGGAGTGGTAACACAACATCCTTTACATACAGTACAATCTATCAACTTAATCAATTCTTAGCTGTGCAGGTTGTCACTTATCCAATCTTGAAAGATAGATATGCGAGCTTGACATGCAAAAAGAGTTAAGGATCGTGTTTCCTTCAAGGTGCGTTGACTAGTCCTGTTGAGACTGTAACGATGGAATTGAGGTAATAGATGGCACAAGTCATATATAATAGGTGCTACTGTATTCATGATGTCTTCAGATTTAGACATCTGATGTAAGAGAAAATGAGATGTAGTTAGCACATGAATATGTAAAAAATTGTGTTAAAGCCCATTGTGATGTAAGGAGCAGGCAGTGAGAGAGAACATTATAATGATCAGACAAAGAAGTAGAAAAAGTAGGCGATCCACAACGGTTATTATGTGTAACATACTATAACAACGCCAGCCCGTAGTCTTTGCTTATCAAAACAGGCATGAATGACCATTTTAATTGTGACAGGTTCGAAGCAGGGACACGGTGCAGGGCTGGAATGTAAAGAGAAAATCCCTGTGGGGTTAAGAGAACTAGTATCCCTACTAGTCGGGGACCAGTTGGGTTAAAATAAGTAGCATATACTAAAGCATACAGCATAGGAAGTTGATATGTCTTTGTTAGCTCTAATGGCAAACATTGTATAGTTTCCAAAGGTAGGTAGTACAGTGTTTTTAAACATATATTGATTTAGTTTTGGCAACTAGGCTAGCTCATTTATGAGACATTCATCATTGGTGAAAATGTCTTTAAAGAAATGCTAAGAATTGTTGTTGACGGTGTTTACATAAATGTTACAAATCATGTTTGGGGACGATTCTTGGTCTAGGAGCTGCGAAAAAGTCCCTTCGATTTCAATTTTTTTTTCTTTTTGGATCAATGGACTTTTGTGATGGCTACTGTTTATCAGCTGATGATTTCCGTAAATGAACAATTGAAACACCTAATTTACCCCTATGCTTCATTTACTTTGATTTTCCTCCCATGTCCTCTTTTCTTCTTCGGTTCCTAAACCCCAACCAAGAGTAATCCTAGCCGCCAACACACCACCTCGAACAATCTACAACCAACGCAGCCCGTGCACCACCACCACCACACCAAAGGCACCCACTAATTAACCACCAAAGCCTAGTCGCCCCTCCCCCTCATCACCACCACCGAATCTCCCTTCCCCCACGTCATTACCAACCTGTTGCCCCTCTCTCTCGTCATCATAATGCCACATGGCTGCCATCCCCATGTCCTTATCTCCATCACCAACGCCTATCCCCCTCGTCAACATCACCGAAGCGAACCACCCCCCCTGGCGCGTCTCCTCCCTCTAAAATCATCTCCATGGTGGTCAATACCCGTCGTCACCTCGCCGCCACATGTCCACCCCTCAGATCCAAGAGCAACGCCATTGCTCTGGAAATGCGCTGCGCCATCTCAAATATGAAATTTTTGGTGGTCCTACAATTGGGTCATCTCATCTCAAGTTAGCTTAAAAAATAGGATCAAGGTAAGTTTTAACAACTTACCAAATCAAAGGAACTTGTATGCAATTTAGCCTAGTTATAATGCAGGGAAAGTGCAGGACTTATTACCATATGAATTGATCTGAATTGCAACCAAACTTTAAAGAATATTCGTGGTCTAGCACTTTATTTTCCTTGTACATAAAAAGATAAAAAAAGGAAATTACTACTGAGTCACACACCTAATTTATCTCTTAGCAAAAATGTTATCCAAAAGAAAAAAAAGGAAAAAGAAAACCAAGAAAGCTCTCTCTCTCTCTCTCCCCCTCCCCCTCTCCCCCTCTCTCCCTCATACACAACTCATGCAACATCCTAGCAACGCCCTTCACCACCACGAAGAAATAGGCATTGGGTCTCTTTTGTCATGTTCACCCCTAGGGGAATCAGCCCCAAGAACCCACCAAAATTCTTGCGATCCAAGGTAGAAGCTCACCATAAGAGGCCGCACCACTAGCGACACCTTCCATCCCCTTGCGATCTGATTGCCGTGGGCCCGACATTATCTAGTGGCAGAGGCTCGGGCAGTGGTGGCGGCGGCACGAAGGGCGAACCTAGCAGTGGCGGCGTGGTTATCTGATGGGTGGTTATAGGGGGGTGGAGGTGGTTTGGCAATTCATCGCTCCTCGGTAGTGGTTTTCTAGTGATCCTGTCTTCTAGCTTCTTAGGGGGTTTCAAGAAAAAAATAGTTTGTTATAGCCAAGTGTTCACCTTGGAGGTGGTCTGGCAATTCATCGCTCCTCGGTAGTGGTTTTCCAGTGATCCTTTCTTCTAGCTTCTTAGGGGGGTTTCAAAAGAAAAATAGTTTGTTATAGCCAAGTGTTCACCTTGTTCAAAGTACACTTCGGTTTTGGAAAGTACTGTTAACCTCTTGAAGCTTTAGACTGTGTCCATCACCCTCGAGGAGTATGTGTGGTGAGCTACTTTTGTAACAGTGAGTTATTGGGGACTGCAGGCAGATGCTAGTTAAAATATGGACGATGCAGATCCTCTCGTGCTTTGTTGTGGGTTATCTCCTGTAACTTCATCGCCAGGGAAAATCTTCTTCTTAAGTCTCGTGCTTGCTCAATTAGTCTACTTAGTTTGGGGTGGTTCGGTTGGATCCTTAGCATCCCTTTGGAGGTTTTTGTTTGTTTAAGGGGTGGGATCAACGGGTCGGGGGGGTTGAGGCATTTGGTCCTGCTCTAGTTTTTGCTTGTTTCTTCTTCTAAGGGGAATGGGTGGGGGGTCGGGGTCAAGGGGAAAGAGGTTCTATGGCCTTCCTTGTTTTCGGTGTAGGTTCCTGGTTTTCTCGTTAGGGTGCTAGGTTAGTTTCTTATAGTTTCCCCTTTGAGAGGCAATGTCTATTTGCATGTTTGAACGTCTTCCATGGAATGGAGTGTCTGGGAAAAGGGGTCGGTTTGCAAATGATCATCCAGACTCGTGGTTTCTTAGTTCTTGTTTAATTAGTACTATTGTTTTGTTTCCCCTTTTTGTCTTTCATGTTAGCAGCAATGTGGCTTATTTTTAGTCTTGTCTGCAATACGGGGTCATCAATCACTGCCTACTTTAGGTCCTCAAAAGCTCTTTGGCACTCTTCCAAAATCGATTCACCCGGAAAAGAAGCCTTGCATCCTTTCGTGGCAGTCACAATATCAATATCAATATTTGTAGAAGTGCTCCAATCTTTGTTTGGAGCTTCCAGATAGCTCTAATTCTTCTGATATTACGCCTATCTTGTTTAGCTTGGAATCAGGGGCAAGGCAATCGATCACTATCTGATAGGTGATGAAATGAGCAAGTTGCTCCATCCATAACGTCTTTCAGGGAGGGGGAGGAAGGGGGGGGGGGGGGTCAGTGGCTATTTAAGGCCTTGTTGTTGTTGTTGTTTTTTTTTGTGTGTGTAGTTGATACTTTAATTGGGTTCTATTAAGGACTAATAGTCATGATAATGAAGTTATGCACTGTTATTAAGTTATATTTTATTGTATTATTCCGTTCTATTATTAAAGTTCTTGAACCTTTACCTTAAAAAAAAAAGTCTAATGTCAAATCTGTGTGCTAAAGTCTTAACCCAGTAGAGCTTAAGTACCTAATAATTCAAATAAGGCATATCAGTACCTTAGTTCTCAAATTGAACCAAATCAGTCCAATGGCGAACTGATGCTCACATCCGCTAAAAAGTCTAAGAGTAAGACTGTCTTCATGATAAAAGCAAGTCATACTCTCTCTCTCTCTCTCTCTCTCTCTCTCTCTCCTTCTTCTTTAATTCATACACAAACACACAAAACCCACCCACATACACACAGAGTTTCACCGTCAGACACTCACACAACCCACCCACCCACACGCACAAGAACGCACGCACGCACACACAACTCACACACACACACACCCCTTGTCACACCTGTAACACACACACATGTGCGCACGCACACACCCTCGTAACACATAAATGCATGCACACAACCCTCCCCACACACATACATAGAGAGAGAGAGATCTTTCACTACCAAACCCCGACCCACACCCCCCACACACAGAGTTTCACACACACACACACACACACACACACACACACACACACACACACACACACACACACTCTCTCTCTCTCTCTCTCTCTCGTATCTCGTAATGCGCATGCGCAAGCGTAAAGTTTCACTGTCCCCCATATACACTATCCCCTCTCCCCGAACACATTACCAGATATGTAACACACACACACACACACACTGCTAGACCCATGACGTGTGCGAGCGCACACACACAAAGTTTGTCTTCATGTAAGAAAATGGGTCCCACTACTCTCGCTCTTAAAATCCCCTCTCTATTACTTTCTCTTTCTAACAGTTTATGTGTATGTGCATGTCTAATGGGGGGTCTTGTGTGTGGTGTGCATGTGTAACAACATTTGTGGTGTGTGTGAATGTTTGTGGGGGTTGGGGGATGGAGGGTGTGCGTGTAACTGCGTGATGTGTGTGTGCGCGTGTAATTGGATTAATGTGCATCTGTGTCTGTGACTGTGTGTTTGTGAAGAAAGAGAAGAGAGAAATGGATTGGAGAAAGAAAATGAGAGAAAAGAGTGGGAGAAAGAGAAAACTTAGAAAAGGACAGCTCATGTGGCCAGGTGGACTTGCTTTATGTCAAAAATTTCATAACTGATAGTCCTATCCTTAAACTTTTTAACGGCATCCGTGATCCATTAGCCGTCAGACTAATTTGGCTCATTTTTTTTTTATAACTTATGTACTTATTGACACATTTGAAATATTAGGTACTTAAGATGTACTGAGATGATACTTTAGGGCACATATTTGACATTAGCCCCCAAAAAAGTTATCTGCTAGCAAAACCTCCCTCAAGGCATATGGGGGTTTCTTAATAGCAAGCTTGCCATCTACCATGTGAATAAAATACGACACTCCCAAAACTTTGGCAATTTAAATCGGTACCCATAGATAATTTTTTGATTGTTACCAAAACTTTTTCATAGCTAGAAGCTTCATGTTAATAATCAAGTGCTGAATTTAATTCAGAAAATTTCGTAACTACTTCAAATGGAAATGAGAACTAAATTAGAAACTGTGTTTAATTCCCACTTCCTTCGAAACTTAATAGTAAAATGATCGATGGAAGTGGCAATAATTTGTGGCCAAGTTAAAACTTGGATTTGGAATGAGCTCCGTACAATATACATAAATTTCATGAGCACCCATTCTACCAACTTACACTAAAAAAATAATAATAAAAATAAAGACTCTTACTAAACGATGAATTGAAAAAAAAAAATTTAATTTGACCCCAAGGCCTTACTGGCCCAATACCTGGTTTTTTATTTTATTTTTAATAAAATACTCAAATGGCGGATCTTGGAAGTGATGTTGAACGAGGACAAAATTGCATGTATAAAAGTTAGTTAATTGTGAACAAAATGATTTTGAGCGTGGTCTGCTGGGCACGAGGAGCAATATTTAATAAACTTGAAGCATTTTCATTTTCCCCATTTATAAACCGAGAACAAAAAATGTGTTCACAACCTATCCGGACCGCACCCCATGGCCCTCTAAGGGACCCATGTTGCGTGACACATCACCCGTTTGTCAGTCAAATTGCTCAACGCCATCAGCCGGTTAAAGCGCTTCGTGCCCCGAACATTCGGACGATGATCGAACTCAAGTGCAAATCTTCCCCGAGGGGTCGGCCACCCCCCTAAGAAGGGGATCGGCCACCTCCCTGAGAAGGGGGTCAACCACCCCCTGAGAAGGGGGTCGGCCACCCTCTTTAAAGGGGGGTCGGCCACCCTCTTTGGAAGGGGGTCAGCCATCATCTTTGCAAGGGGTTCGGCCACCCCTGTCTTTGGGGGTCAGCCACCCTCTTTAGAAGGGGGTCGTCGACCCCCCTTGAAAGGGGTCGGCCACCCCTGTCTTTGGGGGAGGGAACCTACTTATCGCTGCTGACATCTCACTCAACGCATTCTGCAATGCTCACTCACTCAACGCATTCTGCAATGCTCACTCACTCAACGCATTCTGCAATGAAACATTCTGGGCATTACATTCTTCCAACCTCATTAATTTGCAACTTGGGAGCATTATAAATTGTCACTAAAGGTCACAATCAATACCACTGGCAATAATCGTCGCTAGAGACCCCAATTTAAATGTAATTTTATAACCAACCCCGATTCACTAATCATCGCTAAAAGTCACTCAAATAACAATTATCGATGCCAAGTATAAAATCGTTGCTAATTGTTGTCGATAAAATCTTAATTATGCACATCAATGCTAAATGTTACGTTCATAATTGTCACTCAATATAAACTAATCGGCTAGGCATAAAATCAAGGTTCAGGGTATTACAAATATGCCCGTGTTTCATGGAGTAAGAGTGTTAGGAATTGTTGAAAGAAAGATCCTATCATATGCTCGCTGTTGTGAGTGTTATAAGACCAGTTCCTGCTACTTGATTGGTTGGGTGGTAATTGGTTACTAACGTATATTTGGAGTCTTGATGACTGTGGACATCAGCATGAGAGTTGGCTATGGTGTAAAGGGAGGGGTTGTCTAAGTTGGAGAAGAACGACAATGGGTTGTGATGTGTGGTTTTTGAGGGTGTAAGATGTGAAGGAGAGCGGGGGACTGTACCAGAGTTTGATAAGGGGGTGGCTAGATAGTTTGCTTCATAAATTATATAGAGGGTTAAAATCTTGTTGCCAATAATTTCACTCATCTCGGTGGATCCAAATGGTCCATAAGGTTGTAAAGCAAAGAATTTGAGTTATCTATTTGGGTTGGGATTGGATGGTGGTGCCCGTGATCTAGGCAATGAGCCATTCTTTAAAGCACATTAGTGGAATGGTAGAAAGGATACCTAAGTTAGTGCCAAAGCATACAATACAGATAGTGGGGCATGATTAGAAGAGGTGAGAAGCCAGTTCGCTGTTGTGGTGATTGCAAAATGAGCATTCTTATGTCAGAATGATATGTTTTGAATATAGAACTGTCTTGAGGGAAAATCTATTAATGAGTAGTTACTAGAGAAAAACCTCTATTTTGAGGGGTAAAGGGAGGTTCCAGAGCTATTTCCAAATGAGAGGGTAATGTCCTGTCCAGGGTTCAAATGTACATGTTTTGATGCTCGTTGTTGCATATCTTGTTTGTGGATCCAGTGGTATGCTGAGTGAACACTAAAACGGCCCGAAGGGTGCAATTTTGAGACAAGGGTATCAATAGACCCCATGGACGAGATATGGAGGCTATAGATAGTTTTGTTGATAGCCAACGGGAAAGCATTATTTATGCGGGTTGTGTTCCATGAGCCAGAGGAAATGAGGTCCTAAACTTTACTGATGGTGGGGGCATAATAATAGCTAAGTTCTGTTGGTGTGATAAGGGGTGGTACCTAGGGGTCAGACCAGACATTGATGTTTTCACCATTACCGACTTTCCACCTTAAACCTGTTAGTAAGAGATCCCGACCTGCTAGTATACTCTTCCATCCCCAGAAAGATATGGTAGTGTTGGGTGAAGTAAGGAAAGGTTGTCTTTTACAATATTTAAATTGTACTAATGGAGAGGAGTGGGGATGGGGGCCATGGAATATTCTTGAACTGGTTTTGGCTAAAAGGCCGAGGTTAAAGAAGTGGGTGTTTTTGAAGCCCAAACCTCCTTTCTCATGGTGACCACATAAGGTAGGCCAATTTATCCAATATATACCTTTGTGTTGTTGGTTTCCTTTCCAACAAAAATGGCATAATATCGAGTCAATTTTACTGCAGATATATTTAGGAAGAGAAAAAATTGCATGCGGTGGGTGAGTAAAGAGGAGAGGATGGCTTTGATAAGGGTTGCCCTATGATCTTTGTTGAGGAGGAGTCCTATCCAACTTGCACTCTACTGTTGAATTTTTTCCACCGGTGAAGTAAAAAGAGCCTTGCAATGCGTCACAATGTCCAGAGATGTGCCAAGATAAATCCCAAAATTGTGGCTGGTGCGGATTTCATAGTGGTGAAAAAATAGGCAGAAATATGTTCAGGGCAGTTTCGACTCACAATTAAAGAAGACTTTGACGCATTGATTTGTTGGCCTGAGTCCCGGAGATACTGATTGAGCAAAATCTCGAGGAGTTGACAACATAGTATGTCCATGGTAAAGAATAGTAACGAGTCATTTGTGAAAAGAAGATGGTTGATGGGTGTGGCTCAAGGAGATATCTTGACCCCGCATATTCCTCCAAATTTCTGGGCTAAAATAAGTGTTTAAAAAGTGCTTCCATGCACAAGAGGAAAGAGGGTTGCTTGACTTATGCCTTGTGAAGGTTGAAAGAGATCAGTCAGTGAACCTTCAATTAGTATGGAGTATGATACAGTGGTTACGCACTGCATTATCAGGTGGATTAGATGTGAAGGAAATGCAAACCGTTTGAAAACAACTTTAATAAAGTCCTGCTGTAGTTTATCTTATGCTTTAATCATATCCATTTTTTGCATTCCATAAGATTGTTTCCTAATTTTTTGGGTTCAAATTTTATTTGTAAGTTCCTGGGCTAGGATAATGTTATTAGAGGCGTGTCGCCCTTTGGTGAAGGCATTTTGAAAAGGGAGATCAGGGTGAGGAGAACCTCTTAGATGCGGTTACAGATGGTTTTTGTGATGATTTTATAAAGGGTGTTGCAAAGGCTATTTAGACGGAAAGTCACCAAGGTGGGATGACTGTTTATTTTTTTGGGACGAGAGTTATAAAAGTTCTGTTAACTTGGGTGAACAGGTGGCTTGAATGTAGAAGAGAGGAACTGCTGTAGTAAGGAATTGGCTCATGAGGCCTCAACAACGTCGATAAAGTATAGTTAAGATACCATTAGGGTCTGGAGATTTGCGTGGATCTAGTTGAAATATTGCATTTTTGACTTCATCAGCTGGAAATGTTTGATTTAATTAAAATTATTGATCCGGAGTCAGGAGAGCAGAGATTACTTTGACGGAAGAGAAGGTATGAGAGGTTTGTAAGGGGGGTTCACTAGGGTGTGGGTTGAGAATGGTAGAGGAATGTAGCAGAAAACAATTTTTCTAGAAAGTCAAATGTCCCTGTGTATGTCTTTGATATTGTGAAAAGATTGGTTGAAAAGGTGGATGTGTAAAAAAATTTGGTGTTTCGATCGCCAAGGGTTAACCATTTTTCTTTTGAACCTTAAGCATAGAAAATTTCTTCATAATGTAATAACCAATTTAGGTGATCCCGTAGTAAATGATCCTGGAGACTAGCAGAGGGGGCTGGAAGGTTAGTTTGACATAATGAGAGCTGATTTCTGATGGATTTGAGTATCCAACTACCAAAAGGCTGTGAGTACCATTCTGCAAGGTTGCATAGAATCAATTGGTCCTAAGTGATTATACAAAAAAGGGTTGAGCCAAATTATGTTGTTCCCCAGAACTTGTGTACAATGTCGTGTCCTTATTTATATTTTAACCAAAAGGCTTCAAATCTATGACCCCGCCTAAGATGATTAAGTGCTGGCATCTCTGGGTGAATTCACCTAAAACCTAAGAAAACTATAAGCTTCTTAAGGAAGGCATATAGAAAGAAAAGGGTAGATTAAGATTATATGAAATTGGACTGGTAGTCGAAATAGAACCGAAAAGTCAAGGTGCATGGTCAGAACATGGATGCCTAAGTTTTTGATGGACGAACCGAAAAGTAGGGGTGCGTGGTCAGAACTTGGATGCCTAAGTTTTTGGAGGACGATGTAGGGTAAAAGATTAGCCACTCAGAATTATAATAGCTATGGTCTAATTTTTCATAGGTAGTATCTTCGTTATGATGGCCATTATGCCGGTAAAGATAGGACCCATCCCACTGACTTCAATAAGGCCTAGTTGATGTATGAATTCCATCAGAGATAGGTAGCCAAGGAAATTTGAGCGTTGTCGACCAATCTTTTCGCCCACTGATAAGACCTAATTAAAATTCCCCAAAAGTACTAAAGGTCCTCGTATAGGGATCAAAATGTTTTACATAGCGTCCCATGTACGCTTCTTTTTCTCAAGATGGGGGGGGGGGATCCATAGATAAAAGCCAAATTCCAAGATAAGTCTCTATCCATAAAGAAGATAAGAATCAAATGTTTAGAGATGGATAAAACTGTTCCATCTAGATGAGGTGCCCATCCTACCCAAATCCCTTATTTGTTGGCTTTGGAGTTAAGGCCTGCTGAGCAAGTGAAACCCAAAGAGCGAAAAGTATAAGACACCACTGTAACAGGTTGTAAGGTTTCCATGAAACAGGTCACTAGAGGTTTATGGGTTTTGGTCAAGTGTTTGGATGTCCAAATTGTTCGAGGTTGACCAAAGCCTCAACAATTCCAGCATAGGACTTTCATTGATGGGTGATGGGTTGTGCATGGACAACACCCGAAACCCTTAAAGGTGAGCAAATGGTCTTTATTGTCAGAAGGTGACAATGACAAATATGGAAAGGCAAGCACAGAAGAGGGAGAATATGACAGGTCTTGAGAACTTACTGCCAAGTTGGTGTATCCAAGCGTCTCTTCTAAGAGGGACACAAGGTACGTTTAGCTGACCATTTATAGAATGACAAGCAGGGTGGGGTTGTAGGGAGGAAGTTTGGGTGGGATTATAAGTTTGTTTCTTATTGCGAGAAGGGGAGGGGGGGACACATGCCTGGTGCATGTGAAGAGGTTGTGCTTTCTTTTTTTGATTTTGTGGGGAAGGTAGTCATTGCAGAAACAAGAGCTAGCTCAATTCCTTTTAGTGTACAGAGGCAAGGGTGTGAGAAGGCGATAAGAAATGGAGAGGAGGTGGTAAGAGATATGCATTTAGGAAAGAGATACATATAAAAAAATAGCAAATAAAGAAAAAAAGGTGAATAGGTAAATACTAGATATGCGCAACGGAGTGTAAAGAGAGGGTGATAGGGAGTTATCTGCTTGGTGGATAGGTATAATAATTCTAAGCTTTTTGATCTTCATGTTTAGGCAATCCTTGGTGAGACTGTGATGCTTGTGTGAGGAATTGGTTGGTGCCCACAAACGGATCAAAAATATAGGGTGGTTGTAATGTTGCTGGTGTTTAGTGAAGCGGCTGGAGGTGGCTGAATAATTACAATAACCATGAAAATCTCATGGTCTGGCTGGCTTTGTACTTTGAGGCAGTAAGATATGGGAGAGTCTTTAGGGTGAGGGGAATTGGTAGGGAATATATCCATGTCTTATTCAATGTAGTGGATTGCAATTAAGGAGGCCCCCATCGAAAATAGGATCATCGTGCATGATGATATCCATAGGTTCTGTGTAGTTGGGAAAAACTTCGTAAAAAATAGGGGCATAGAATCTGGTTCCACTGTGAGATGAGCTAGGGATAAGGTTGGGTGTCTGATGGATTTCCTACACCAGAGTTGTGATGAAATTAATGAGGGTAGGTTTAGATGTGAGTGCCTCCAAACCATACCTTAGGAAATGGTCCAGAGTTCAGATCAGTAAGTTTTAAAGGTGGTTGGGATGTGTTGTTCCAGATGCTCTATGACTATTAATGGCTGCTTGCATGAGTTTTAGGGAGTGAAAGGGGGGTGTGAAAGTGGCTGGGAGGTGTTCGCTTGTCGAGTGGGGTTTGTATAGAGGGCAAGGGCTGAAGGAAGGAGGTATGTTTGCTGGAGATTAAGGTAGGATTGATGTAGAGGTTGAAACTAATAAGTGAGTGGTTTGGTAGGATTTAGCATGCGGGTAGGTACGGGGACCAACATGATAGATAGTGGGGTTAATGGCTGAGGTTGTATGTCGTAGGGGGTTTGGATCGAAGGTGTGTAGACCTTTTGGAAATTTGAGGCTAGTATTTGGTGCATTGGGTTCAGGATATGAGGGTGAATTGGGTAGTGGGGAGAAGCCCATCAATTGAAATACTTGGTTAAGTGCTAGGTGATGAGTTTTGGCCCAATTAGTTTAAACCTGGACAACAAGTTTAAGAAAGCAGGTTCAAAAGGTGCCACTTGGGTAGTTTGGGACCAAGTATAGGAGGTGTATGGGGAAGTTTGAATTCCATGTGGCAGAAGGATAGAGGGAGGACGTGTCCCAAGTGGTTACTACTTGATTAGGACTGTAGGTGCCAGAAGGTGAGTTGACTTCTATCTCCATTGGCTAAGATGAGTTGTGAGTTCAAGTTAAAACTCATTGGTTCCAAATTCTTCTTTGGGGTTCGAGGCAATAGAGGGCATATTGATATCAGGATGTGTCATCCCCATAGCAATGTCATCATTGACGTGGAAGTCCGCATCATCCTATAGGTCAGCTTCTCCGATGCCATTTTCATCACTCCATGCATCTGAGAAAGTGAGTTACTCAGAGCCATCGGAGGAGGCTAGGGACGCTTGAGTAGAAAATGAGGTAAATGCATAATGCAGTTGTAATATCCCGAACTTCGGGAGTCGATTAAAATAGTCATCCGTGACCCGAAAAATAAACGGGCGCTAATTTTGAGCAATACTCGGGTATTAGAAGCTTGTGGAAGCTTAAAAGAACTTTGGGGCAAAAATGAAATTTTTAAAATTTAGGGGGCATTTTCATAATTTTGGAAAACTTTGAGGGCATAAATACAAATTACGGTTTAGCGATGAAAATAATAAACATGAATGCTAGTATATATTTTCAGTGATGTTTAATTAAATTGAGAATGATTGGAATGATTTTGGGGCTTAAATGCAATTATACAAAATTTGGGGGTTATTTTGTAATTTTGGAAACTTGAGAGATTATTTTGTAAATTTGGAAATTTGATGTCTTGGTGTCAAAATGTTAGGAATCAGATTATGTACAAGGGCCACCTGGCTTGGTGACTAATCTGATCTTTTTTTTTTATTTGATGAGAAGCTAAATTAAAAGGAAAGAAAACTTGGGGCCAAAAATGAAAATAAGAAAAAGTCGTGAATAGTAGAACAACAGAACAAGAAACTGAGAAGAGAAACCAGAAAACAGGGGAGAAAGAAAGAAGAAGAAAAAGAAAGAGGATGAAGAACACAAAATTTCGGCAAGGGGGAAGCAGAGAGAGATTAGGCAACTCTCAAGGGTAAAATTTTCACTTCAAGTGTTGATTTCAGTGGATATTTTGGGTACTCAGTGTGCATAGTCCCATGTGTGTGTTTGTGTGTGTGTTCTTGAAGATATGGGTTGCGGACGATGAATTGGGAGTGTAATTGTGTGATTTAAATGGTGTTAGGATGTGTTTTGTTGAAGTTAACCTTATGTAGGTGTTGTTTTTAGTGGATAAATGGTAAATTCGTGGGTGTATGTGTGAGTTTGGAGGGGTAGGGTGCTGCGGCTGAAGGTTGAAGACGAAGTGTGTGTTTTGAGGTGAAATAGTAGGTGTAGTTATTTGAATAGTATTTGTTATTGTCACTAAATATATGAAATTAATTAGGCAGTTTTTCCCACGAATTTGCATAAATATCTAGAGCCAAAATTAGACAAAACTCAAAAAAGTAACCCCTGATAATTTTAGGAGAACTATGTTCTGGAAATTTTTGGGAATTTTTGGGATCTCAAAGGGCGCTAAATTGGGGTATCGATTAAATAACTTTATCGAATTATTTAGCATATCAAACCAAGATATTTTGATCTAAAAATTTTATTCATACCTTATTTTATAGATATGATTCATTATCTAAAATTTCGGGCTATTCCGAGACCGATAGGTATTTTTCGCGAAACTGGCCTTTTAGCACTCAGTCTGGACATTGGTTCGAGATTTTTGGGCAAAAAATTTCTAAAATACTTTTAGGCCAGAAATGACATTAGGATGTTTAAAATAGCGGTTCAAGATATTTTTGAGATTTTTCCGGTGTCGGAAATCCCCAGGGGTGTTTTGGTAATTTATCGCTCCGAAGGGGTATTTTGGTAATTTTACCTATATGAGGTATTTTGAAGTAAATTTACATACAGTAAGATTATTTTAGTGACTTTGCTTATGGAAAAGTCATTTTGAGAATTTAAGTGTAACGAGGGGTATTTTGGTAATTTACCACCCAAAAGGGGTATTTTGGTAATTTGACCTAAGAAAGGTATTTTTGCATAAACTTACTTACGGGTAGACCATTTTGGTAATTTAAGTTCGAGAGGGGCATTTCGATAATTTTACATACCCGGTGAGGGGAGGTTCATTTTGGGAGCATGTGTGAGTTCGTATTAAGTTATACTTTTATGCTGTAGGCTGTATTCTAATGATTTGATTATTTTGTTTAGGTTAAGGCTTAAAGACTTTTGGTTAGGATAATTTAGCTGTGGATCCAGGTAAGGGATTCTATCTGAACCTTGGGCAAGGACTTTCGTCCGAATCCTTATTTTGATAACCTATACTCATAAGTACTCATTTGATTTATTTATGGCTAATGCCGAACTCTGAATTATGTATGGCTATCAACATGTTATTGCCTAGAAAACCATAATATTAAACCTAACTAAATTATTTGGAATTCTTGTGATGTTCGCATGTATTGCATGCTGAGCAAAGTTGATCATTGTCTGTATCCATTCTTCTGAATTGTTATGTCCAAATCTGATATCTATTCGTAATCGTTTTGTTTATCTATGATTTTTTTTTTTGGAAATTTTGGTTTCTTCTGGAAATTCTGAATGCTGACTTATGTCAGTATGATTATTGTTATTGGAATCCGAATTGATTTCGGTGATTGAGCTTATATTAAAGCTCACTGATATTGTTAATTTTCTGTGTTGACCTGGGTTATCTGTTCTGTTCTGAGGCGGGCGTTATAAGGCTGGTCTGAATCCTGCATGGAATGCAGGCTAGTACTAAATGGACTAGTAATTATTCTGGTACATCATGCATGTGTACATTCTGTTAGTGTGCCGGAATGGCATTGCAATCGCCTAGGGTCAACATTGATTTTTGATTTTCTCTGTTCTGTATATTGCCGTGACTGCTACGGTAATAACTGGAAAGTATTCTCTGAAATAATTTGTGCTTGGGTTGAAATAGCTTGAGAAATTCAGTGTATTTTGAAAAGAACTATTTTCAGATGATCTATGTACGTTTAATATATCGCGAGAAAACTCCGTTGTATTTTGAAGATGATCTTTTATTAATCGTTCGGGAACCCATCATGGGAATTTTTGTTTATTTTGGTATCTGTTTCTATGAATTTCGATCATTTTGAGAAGCATTGAGTACTTTTGACTGTTTGAAGTATTCTGGAAATCTTTGTCGGTTGGATTCTTGGAATCATTTTGTAATCCTGTTGGTAGTCCTTGTGCGACCTTACTGAGCTCTCAAAAGCTCACCCTTCGTTTGATTCCCTTCTACAGGTGACGATAAGCTGTAGCAGATTCGGGAATGGGTTAGAGTCTGCGTGAGGTTCCGGTGAGCCCATCACCACTGTATAATATGACCCCTGCGCGGGTCGGTACTGATAAATTGTTCTTAGGAAATTTGAATTGCGAAGAACCTAAGCTGTAATAGTTTAAGCTAAGCAATTATGATCCAGTATTTTGAGAAATCTGAGTTGATGTCGAGTTAGATGATTTGGAATATGTGTTAGTGAACAGGTTTGACAGGTTTGATGTGATCAGGTAGGTTAACGACCCGGGAGTTCGGGGCGGTGGAGCTCCGGATTTCCGTGGGCTTTACAGCAGTTCAGTGCCTATGCGTGTATCCACCATACGAATGCACGAGGTTCAATTGAAATCAAAATTAAGGAGTACATGAATGGCCTCTGTGTAGATAGTCTATCCAAGTTCAAACATTGTTGGGGGGGGGGAGCTGATGTATGTTCTATGGATGGGTAAGCTGGTGGTGAAAGGCAACTTGAATTTCACATCCATATTTTCTATAGTCTTTTATGTGACCCCCATAACTACATCAGTAGCAAATGCGAAAAAGCTTTTCAAAACTAAAAGGTAGCCAGATGGTATGGCCATTAAGGAAGTGGAGATGATCTCCAGATAAGAGGGGATCAACTACATTGAGTCGAACGAGAATTCAAAAATAATGTGTTTTTAATCCTTGTGGTTGACCAGTTCAAGTGAATAACATGGCCAATAATGCCTCCAATATGCTTCGCAAGAGTCATTGAAAAGCAATCACTAGGGATGAGGTTAAGCCTGACCTGTAAATCCACCCGTTGGGAATGTAACTTTGACATAGATCATGCTTGTTGTCTAGGCCTGTAATAGCAAAAGTGAATGTTAGAAGTTCCAGAGACCATTGCATAATTCTAGTTGGCTTCTATTTCTAGGTCAAAATGGAGGAGAAATAGGTTGAGAGTTTTTGAGTACAGACTCTTCCACGAAGATTCCAGTGTCTATTGATGAGTCATTGAAGGCGTGAAGCACGGAAGGTTTTAATATCCCAAAAATGTCAGAGAATTGTTTGATGGCTAATTAGTAGGTTCATTGCTTAAACAAAATTCAAAACTGGCTGCTTTATACCCTGGTCCACCCCACTGACCAACCGGCCTGTTTACCCTCATGGTGACAGGATGGTTAGTCAGAACCTGTCCCCTCCAGAAAATTCCCAGGAATAAATCCTAACCCCACTAATCAGTCGGCCATTTTATCCCTTAAGATATCCAGACTGTTAGTCGAAACCTGTCCCCTTCAGAAAATTGCCCAGAATAAACCCTAACCCCACTGATCAATCGACCCGTTTACCCTCATGGTGACCGGGCCGTTAGTCAAAACCTGTCCCCCCTCCCAAATAAATAAATAAATAAATAAAAATTCCCAAACACAAACCCTAACTGCACTGACCAACTGGCTGATTTATCCCTCAAGATGTCCAGAAGATTAGTCAGAACCTTATCCTCCAAGAAAAATTTACTGTAATTCCACGGACTAACTGGCCGTTTTTCCTTCTTGGATAACCAGATGGTTAGTCAGTCCTACCCTGCAATTTTAAAAAAATCCAAAAAAAAAAAAACAGGAAATTCCTTTCACCTTCATTACGGTATGAGGTAGCCAGCTTGATCTATGTGATATGTGTAACTGAACTTTCAATAAATTTATGTTTATAGTTACGGCTAAGCATGGTTGGTAGTGGAACTCATCCGAAATGCTCTCCCAAACTCCAATGGTTGAGGAATTCCCATAGATTTCAGATTTGATTCGTATTATCAGTGTACTATAGAAGGATTTTCAGAATGGTTTGGCAACTTTGACAGATCAACAATCTCGAACAGTCGAGGGATTATACAACCTCAAGAGGAGAGGTAGAAAAGAACCAGAGAATAGAGAAAAGAAGGATGACAAAAAGAGAGGTCCAGAATTTAATTGGTAATATGAGTCTAAGGACGAGGAAATGAAATCCCCACTGTTCGGGAATGGAAAGACAAACTGGCGGCACTTGAATCTCAAATCGCTAAGACGAAGAGAGCTGATGACCCTTTAGACCTTAGTACCCTGATCATGAACCCCGAGGATAGATTGTCCTCTAAGTTTAAGATGCCAAAAATGGATAAGATCGATGGAACCATGGATGCCAACATCCATCTCAAGATGTACATGCGTGCTCTAACCTGCAACAAAATGAATTAGAACCAGTTAACGCAACTGTTGCACCATTCCCTCACAGGAGTTGCCTCTCGTTGGTTCCTCACTTTGGATGATGCTCGAGTTAGGGCTTGGGAAGATGTTGTGAAAGAATTTGTGAGGCAGTACCAGTATATTGCCTACCTAGATATTACCCCGAGAGATTTGGAAACCACGAAGCAGGAGCCAAGAGAGTCAGTGTCAGCGCCTTCAGTATAGGGTAAAAAAAGTAAGGCACTCAGATAATGAACTACCCTATAGAGGAAGAGCAAGTGAACATTATCAGGAATAACCTGCTTCCCATATACCATGTCGCTCAAAGTACTTATGGGATTCCTCATACAGTTAAAAAATTCCATCAATAAGGGAACCAATCTCGTGAGTCGAAGCCAGGGGTATAACGAGTCGGTCCAAGGAATTCTAATCCATAGCCTAAACTAGTTACAACCAACAATGTCAGCAATGTGCAAACACACCAGATAATGTCATGGGAAGCCGCTCTAGAGCCTAAGAGGAAGTTTACACCGTAGAACGTGTTGTTGCCTAAAGTTTTAGAGCAGTTGTTCAGAAGGGTATAGTATCTTAGTTTCTGCCCACCACTGCACCAGCAGTAATACCAGAAGGATATGATGTGCAGTTTTTTGCGCTTATTATCAAGACCTTGTTGACAAGGGCAAAATCTCCCCCCCCGCATAGCTAAATGTCTGGAAAGAACCGTTGCCCCCTCATATGGTTATCTGTATTGATGATAGCTGACGGGATATGGATTTGACCGTCTTTATTGTTCTAGCTAACCAGCCAATTTGGACGTCAGTTTCATCGTATGATTCTTTGCCACAGTTTTGTGATGTGATTACATGTAAAGAGTTAATACAAGGCGAGGCCTTCACTGTCGAGGAAGAATATGACGAAGAAACCGGTTTTATGTTTCGACCCAATACTGAGTTATCCCACCTTATTAGGCCGAGTGTACCAAGCCACACCCTAGCCAACCACATCTAACCAGCTATTTTCTCAAGAGCCTCCTGATGATAAAGTCCTAAGACAATTGAAGAAAACCCAAGCTAACATTTCCATATGGGGATTGATGTCCACTGTATACTCTATCGTAGAGCCCTCATCAAACCACTCAGCAAGGCTCAGATACCAATCCAAACCTAGCCCAAAGACTTGTCCCAAGTGCTCGGGGCTATACATTACGAAAATGTCCTCACATTTTTAGAGTCAGATTTGCCTAATCAAGACCAAGTCATAACGACCTGCTTCATATCACCATGGGTGCACTTGATAAGAGGATTCCTTTAATCCTTGTAGAGAATGATTCTGCCTTGAATGTTTGCCCCCTTTGCATGGTTCAAGCCCTCGACATTGACCCATCAGAGTTGACCCCTTCCAACCAAGTCATCCCTGCTTATGACAATACTCGAAGATAAGTGATTGGTACGATCAAGCTCCCAATGATTGCAGGAACTGCCAGTTTTGGAGTCGAATTTTATGTTTTGGATATACTATAGCGTTTAACCTCATTTTGGTAAGGCCATGGATAAACTCGGTCGATGCAATCCCCTCTACATTACACCGGAAGGTTAAATTTGTCTTAGATAAGACTGTTTTCACCATAATGGGAGATTCACAGTTACTTTAGATTGGGCAGGTAGAGAAAGACAAGAGCAATGTTCAGGTCTAGCATGACTCACTGGATGTTTTGCTTAGTGGATTTAGGATGGATAACCCAATTTAGTGTCTCGAATACAAGGGAGTTTGTCAGGGTAAAAACTTCCTCACCTTTGCCCCTCACAAAAGCACGGCCGTGCTCCTTATGTTAAGGAAGCTTCATTACCTGCCCAAAAAAGTTTTGGCCAAAATTGTCAGGAATTCCTAGCCTTCCAGATGTTTAGAATAAGAAGGATCAGTTTGGTTTAGGGTATAAACCAACCAAAAAGAAGAAAAAGAAAGCCATCCAGAGGGTTGCACAGGCCAGGAAGGGCGATTTGTCAAAGAAATAAATAGTGGGACTTTTTATGTGGAAAGCAAATAAAGGATCGGAAATACTCTATGACTATGAATGGATTAAAGATGAGGAACTACCGACCGATTCAATTGATCTAGGTAATGAAGAAGTTTCTGATTGGATGGATTTGATGGAACCAGAAGCTAGGATAACATGTTTCACTGATATGTTTATCTCAGTACTTCTCTGTGAAGTGGGTGAGTAGATCATGAACTCAGCAAGCCTAATCACTCCAGCGAAGAGCGATGATAGAATTGGACAATTGAGTATGGACCGCTAACTATGAAAGAGATTACAAAAAGGGAGTCCTGCTACCAAAGATTCTTTGGAACTGGAAGACTTAGATGTTTTTGTCACCTTAGCCAATTTAAATTTTTTCACTTATTATGTTTTCCTAGACTATGTGATTGATAATATGAAAATTGATTTTGATTACTGATATAGGTTATGATAAATTAATTAACATAGTTAATGATATGTCATACCTAGTGAACCTAGGGAAGAAAAAACATTTAAAAGAAATGATGAAAGAATCGGAAAACCAAGAATCTAATCGTTTCAAGCAGTAGCTGAAGAAACAATCAAAATCAACATAGGCACGCTTGAAAATATATATAAAAAATCAAAATAGGGGCTAGCCTAGATGAGAGAAAGAGAGAGAGAAGAAATCATTGCACCTCGTAGGGAATTTGTTGCTTGGTCATATAGTGACATGGTGAAACACTATTTACTTATGCTGCCTGAGGCCAAACCTATCAAACAGAAACTCCCCATGTGGAGGCCAGAGTAGTCCCTTAAGGTAAAGAAGGAGGCGATAAAGTTACTCCATATTGAATTCATCAGAGTAATCGAGTACTGTACTGGTCTAGCCAACATCGTACCCATTCCCAAGCCTACCGGTCAAGTCAGAATGTTGTCAATTACTGAGATCTAAATTGAGCTTCCTCTAAAGGTGACTTTCCTTTGCCCATCATTGACTTGATCGTAGATAACATGGTCGAGTATGAGTTGGTATCTTTTGTAGATTGCTTCGCATGGTATAACTAGATTAAGATGGCTCCCGAGCACTGACAGAAAACAACTTTCACAACCCCCTAGGGTACCATTTATTATACAGTGATGCCTTCTGATTTGAAAAATGCTGGGGCTACATATAAGTGAGCCAACTAACCTATTCCATGATATGATCAACAATAAGGTGGAAGTGTATGTAGACGATATGATCATCAAGTGAAAGAAGCAGGAAGATCATTGCACAATGTTGAGAAAATATTTTGAGAGATTGAGATAGTACAATGTGAGACTAAACCTGTAAAAGTGTGTCTTTAGGGTTACAGCTGGGAAGTTGCTAGGTTACATGGTGAGCAAGAGAGAATATAGGTGAACCCTACCAAGATTAAAGCCATAGTTGAGATACTCCCACTGAAGGCGGAGAAAGAGATTCGAGGGTTCTTGGATAGGATCCAGTACATTAGCCGGTTCATATCCCAACTAACCATGATCTATGAGCCTGTGTTCAAATTGTTGAAGAAGGATTCGACCAAAGAGTGGAACCCTTTATGCCAAGAAGCCTTCGACAAGATCAAACAGTACCTTAGCAGCCCCCAGTCCTAAGCCCTCTAATACCCGGTAGTCCCTCATTGCTATACCTAACCTTAACCGATACCACAACTTGATCCATGTTAGCCCAATATTTAGAGTATTCTCAGCTTTAGAGAAGACGCGTATCTCTGGTTTCAGTAACATAGAGATTGAGACATTATGTTTTGGCCTACCCCATTAGGTTGTTTGCTAGAATGGATCCTATGAAATACTTGTTCGAGAAGCCAGTCCTATCCAATCGTACCATTAAGTATCTTTTGTTGCTGTCAGAGTTTGATATCACATGTCACCCAAAAGACAGTCAAAGAGAAAGCCATGGCCGACTTGTTAGCCGATTGTTCGACATATGATACTAGCTGATGGAAGGCGAAGTCCTCAGACGAAGGAGTGTGTATTGTTGAATCAGTCTTGCTGTGACAATTGGATTTTGATGAAGCTATGAGCAGTAAAAAAATTTGGAGTAGTAATATTGTTAATCTCGCTAAACGGAGCTCATTCACCTATAGTAATAAAGCTGACTTTTGACGATACTAACAATACAACCGAATATGAGGCTTGCATTATTGGTTTAGAGATGGCCCTAAACCTTGGAGTTCGAGAGATTATAATATATGGAGACTCAGTGCTTATCATATACAAGATTTAGGGTGGATAGAGAATTAGATATGAACGTCTACAAGCATACCATGCCCAGTTGGAGAAAGTTATGGACCAGTTTGAGAATGTGTAGTTCCATTACCTTCCCCGGTTCAAAAATAATTTTGTCGATGCCTCTGACACCTTGTATCGATGGTTCATATACCCGAAGCACATGAGGTGAAACCCTTCGTGATACAGAAGAGAGGTCAACCAACTTATTGTTTCATGATAAGCTCGTGTAGAGGAAGACGGAGTAGCTAAACCTTGGTACACTGATGTGCAGAAACTTATTCGAGATGGTAAATACCCTGATGAATGTTCCACGAAGGACTAATTTCCTTAAGAAGGTGGGTGGCCCAGTTCATTATGTGCGACCAAGGATTATACAAGAGACGTTACAACGAATAACACCTACTTTGTGTTACCAAAAGAAAAAATAATGAGACCATGGAAGATATATATGCAGGGGAATATGGAGCGCACATGAACGGCCGAATGCTAGGGAAGAAGATTTTATGACAGGGATATTATTAGAGTACAATGGATCAAGACTGTCTTCAGTATGTAAGGAGGTGCCACAAGTATCAAATGTATGCCAAGCTACAACATCTCCTTGGCCATTCTTAGTTTGAGGAATAGATGTGATAAGAAAGATCAGTCCCAAAGCCTCTAATGGACACGAGTTCATACGGGTAGCCATAGGTTACTTCACAAAGTGGGTGAAAACTGCTTTGTAAGGTGTACTCAATGCCAGGAAGGTGGAATGGTTCATTAAGACGAATATCATTTACCATTACAGAGTATCTCGGGAGTTGATCGCAAATAACATATTATATTTCAAAGGAGAAGTAACAGACTTAGTTAAGGAGTATGGTATCATCCAAAATCGCTTGTCTCCATATCGCCCACAGACCAAAGGGGCTGTAGAAGTGCTAACAAGAATATCAAGAACATGTTGAGTAAGATGACAGATTCTTGTAGGAGTTGTTAGAATAACCTCCCTAACGCCCTCTAGGGCTATATGACATTATTGAGAACATCAACCGAGCTACCCCGTATTCAGTAATCTTAAGTTATTGAGGCTGTACTCTCGTTAGAATTGGAAGTTGATTCTTCAAGGGTATTGTTGGAAAATCAGATTCGGAAAAGATCGGGTAAGACACATATATAAATTGGAGCTAGGAGATGAGAAAAGGCTAAAAGTGTTATATCACATTAACAGTTACCAGAAGCGGATTGCACAAGTCTTCAACAAGTGAGTGAAAGGACGTGGTTTGAAAGAATGAGATTTGGTGTTAAATGAGAGCATTGGACGAATCTGAAAGGCCCGAGGAAAGTTTGAACCTAAGTGGTCAAGTCCTTATATGATCAAGAAATTTTTTTATTTCACTCGCTAGGATACTGATTATATTCCTGAGAAACAATAAAAATGCCCACTAGGACGAAAACCCTGTAAAGGGCAGCCTAGGCACAAGGTAGGGCAAAAAAAATGAAAATTAAAAATACTAGAAAAAATAAGAAATAGCCGCTAGGACAAAAACTCTGCAAAGGGTGCCCAGGCAGCCTAGACAAAAGTTATGGCAAAAAGAAAAATTCTAGGTCATATCAGCAATCTTGGAGAAATCTATCAGCATCTGTTTCTTTTTCTTAACAACCGGAGTACCCTTCTCATCCAAATATATGATTGACTTCCATGTTTCCATACTCTTCTTATAAGTCAACCTCTGAGACACCAGAATAACATCTTCCAACTCCTCTACCTCGAAAGCTGATTTTTTGGTTCACTTTCTTTTTACCCTTACCACGCCTACAATCAAACTGACCCTCAAGATAAGCATCCATGCTAACTTCCTAATCCTCAGTAGCTTTGGTAAACAATTACTTCTTTTGTGGTTTCTCCTTAGGAAATAAAAAAAGTATTGTCGGGGCTCATCCATGCATAGAGACCGTATTGGGTCTGCATAGAATTTTTCTTTAAACATTTGTGAACCAATTGAAGACTGCCAAATCCAAATAACCCGGACTTCTTCTTCAGCTTGAGAATGATGGAAGCTTTGCACAATGCTCTGAGAAGACTTCCAGACAAAGGCACCTCACTTCCTAACCCAATCGCAGCACGAGCTTGCTCATTGGCTCGCTCTAGGGACCTTATCTCGCAAGTGCTCAGGAAATTCCAGTTCAACTCTGCCCTCAACCTGCTCCTAAAGCCTGAACCTTCTCCCAAACATGAAACCAAAGCCAGTTGATATGCTTCTCAGACAACATGGGCATAACCAGATCCATGCAGTCGGAAAAAGTGTCACCTTCAATAAAGAAATCAAAATAGGGAGGAGAACCCAAATCGTAGGAAACAACTTTGATCTGAGAAGGGCTAATGGATATTCTCTACAGCAGCAAAGGTACTGTAGAAGTTAAAAATAGCCTGTTTGTAGCCAAATTGTCTCAGAACTTGGCAGTCAAAGTAAAAGTAGAATAACGGAATCCCAAGAGACAAATACATTATTATCCAAAAGTCTGCAGAATCGAGCCCCGGACTCCCTACTAGGGATAATACTAGCGAATATCCTTGGACAGCCGCATGCAGAAGAAGTGAGTCCATTCATCTATGCTTGAATGGCTGGCAAAAAGCAAAAGTCGAGATAAAAAAGCACAAGGGCGATAAGTTCCATCAACATGAGGGGTTATCAGACACATGTGATCCAACAGCCACATATACAATGGGCTCCCTCCAAAAAGAACACCCAGATCCTTGTGAACATTAGTATTGCCATGTAGGGTTTCAACTACCACTGAGGGGATTAAGGTTTTACCTTTCATGGACACCTTAATTAATATCTCTGTTAGCCTTAAGCCAACAACATCAAGGCTAGAATAAGTTAGGTACTTGGTCAAAAAACATAATGTCAGAGCAGCTACCTGGCCACAGGCATACCGCTCATCATAGCCCTCTAGTTTAGCAGAAACATTTTCTATCACAGAACAAAGCAGAATACCTTTATCCCGAATGAAAGACTAGCATGCTCTTTTTTGACCTTTAGCAAATTCTCGAGGGCTTTAGCGTAACCATTTTGGATGATAGGAATAGCTATTGGCAGATTGACCGGGATGTCTACTAGAGCAGAAAATTCTTCGTAAGAAAGGAATTGTTCATCTAAACTGAAACAGAAGACTTGATCATCGACATCCCAGAATTTGCATGCTACATGGAGAATGTCTTCTTCAACCACCGCATTCTTCAGAATCGTGACAGATTTCAGGGTGAATCGTCTGTCGAGATGGATTAGTTCGATCTCGTTGAAGGAATCAACGAAGACGCGTAATTGGAGCTCAAAGATCATGGGATCAGCCTCTGGAGCCATTAGGAGTTCTTTGAAGAGAATGAGAGTCGAATGTCATTTTGAAAGGATGAGCCCTTAATATATAGTGAGAGAGCCCTAAGTTGTACAGAGGTAGGAGTCAAAAATTTAGTAAATCAGAAAATCTTATCAGAAAAACCGGATGGTTTTTGAATAAACAAGTCGGATTTCCTGTTGATTTGAATATTTACCTATCCATCTCTTTAACCAACCGCTCGATTTTCTCAGGAAAATTTATTTTTCTTCTGATCAACCATCAAATTTTTTTTTAGAAAAATCAATTTTGTCTCTGATCTGAGTTCTGATCAGCCGGCTGCTTATTCCCGAAAAATTATTTTTGCCACTTACTAACTGGTTGGTTAGTCAGTTACTGTGAAAATTGATAGAGTCTTTTGGGCCAAACCCTATACGCGTCAACAACCCAACTCAGTATCCAATTTTCTCAACCAGTATCCTCCTTCATTTTTTGTGCATGTGTGTGAGCATATATATATATATATAATACACATTAGCATAAGAATTAACTAGTAGTTTCTAACTGAAAACACATAAAGATACACTACAAGAGAAGTGTTCAATAGTGATGAAAAAGCCATCGGTAAGGAAGGACCTGTGGAGACAAGTGTTGTTATACTAACAGTAACAAGGGCCCATCAGCAAAAGTGTTGTTATGCCAATGGTACACCAGGGCCGGTGGTGTAACGCCCCGAAAATCCGAAACTCCCTTGCTTCAGACCCCTGGGACGTTAACCTATAATATCACACAGATAAGAGCACTTGTCATAATTTCATTTTCTTAATCAACATCACGCTAAGTTCTTCCAACACATAAAGTTCCACAACAAAAGTTTCGTGACTTAAGATGTTACAGCTCGTACATAATTCTTAACCAGCACACTAGCTATATAGGCCCACGTAGGGGTCCTATGTACATAGTCTAGAGTAGATGCCTTAAAGACCTTACCTGATACTGACCTCCTTCACACAAGCTATCGCTACAGACTACCTGCAGAACAGAACAATTAAGGGTGAGCTTTTGAGAGCTCAGTAAGGTCGTTCAAACTAATCTCGGAGGGAGTTACAACAATTCAAAGACGAATAGTTCAGACATCTCAAACAATTGTGCTCAGACATTTTCGAAAAATAAATTTGGATACAATGCTCATACATTCAGAAGATACTGATCATGGGTACTAGCAATGCCATACAGGCAAGGCTCAGAAAATGTACACATGCATGATGTACCAAAATACTAGTCTATTTAGGTACTAGCCTGCGTTCCACACAGGATTCAGACCATCCTTATAACGCCCGCCTCAGAACAGAACAGAATAGAACAGATTACCATGTCAGTATACAGAAGACATATATCTCAGACTCAATACATAGATCAATGCTCAATACGCAGTAAAAAGTGAACACCGATAGGAGTTCAATAATTGAATCAAGCTTAGCATCAGGGCTTACTTGGCAATACTATATCAAAATCAATGTACATTTAGAGTTCAACAACGGACATAAGCAAACAAAATAATAATTACAGAAGCAAATTGATGGCTCGAGGTTCGGATAGAAACCCTTACCTGGTTCACAGCTATGGTATCCTAACCGAAAAATCCTTTGCTTTAACCTAAACGGAACAGTCCAAAGATTAGAAGACAACTTACATCACTGTATTATAACTCAATATTAACTCACGCACATTCCCAGAAAGACCCCCCTCGCCGGATGTGTAAAATTACCAAAATGCCCCTAGGGTAAAAATTACCAAAATACCCCTCGCATTCCTAATCACCAAAATAGCGTTCCCATGTTTAAACTTGCTAAAATAGCCCTAACATATGTGAATTTACTCAAAAACACCTTTTACAAGTAAAATTACCAAAATACTCTTTCGGGGTGGTAAATTATCAAAATACCCCCGAGGATTTTCGACATCGAAAAATTTTCAAAAATATCTTAAAATATTATTTTAAGCATTCTAGAGTCATTTCTCAGCTAAAAAGTACTTTAGAAAATTTTTGCCCGAAAATCCTGAACCAGTGTCCGGACCAAGCACTTAAAAGCCGGTTCGGCTAAAAATACCTATCGGCTTCGGAATGGTACGAAATTTTAAATACTGCATCACATCAATAAATTAAGGTTCTCCTGAAAGTCTCAGACTAAAATAATTTAATTTACTATACCAAATAATTCATTAATTTTAGTTAGCTGATACCCTAATTTACGCCCTTTGTAGGTATCGAAAAATTCCCGAACAATTCCAGGGCATACGTCTCGTAAAAATATCTAGGGTCACAGTTATGTACTTTATCTAATTTTGATTTTAGCTATTTATAAAAAATTGTTAAAAACACTGCCTAATTAATTCTTAACTTTAGTGACAATAACAACTACTATTGACATCAATACCCACACTATTTCACCTAAACACACACGCACACACACACACACACACACACACACTTCATCTTGTTCACTCTTCCAGTCGAAGCACACTCACCTGCACACTCCCATACACATACTGTTATACATTTACACACCTACACATCTTAATTTCACACCCTTACACACATACAACACACTTAACACCCACCCATATACACGAATCATCATACATATCCACCCGCACACACCCTCTCAAGAACACACACATTGCCAAACATAAACGCCCCCTGCACACACACACACACACACACGACTACCTGCACTTCACACCTCTCACTCCATACACCCCCACCTTCGCACTAACACGACTCTCACACCTTTACCATCTCTCCCTCATCAAACCCACCCTACCCGAAGCTTCCAACCCAGGACCACACACAGTACACACACTAACACAGTCACACTGAACACATTTCAACTGCGCACAACTTCTCCCTCACCTCTACACACCCATAAAACATTAATCTCGTACAAATTCACCCATCCATTTCATATTAGATCATACTCGAAGCCCCTAAATTCCCAGCAAACAGTTCCTCTCACGTGGCTTCACGGCGATGTTCATGGCCGAATCACGTACCATACTGTGATTGAACTCACACACATATTCCATAAATACAACTAGAGCATGCATATTAGGGGTTTGGGTGGTTCACCTGCTGGAAAAATGGCAGGAATTATAATCTTTTTTTCCCTTCAGTTTCCCCCTCCCCGGAGCTCTGTTCAGTCTCTTTTCTTCTCTGTTTCTGTTCTTGTTTTGCTTTTCTTCTTTGTTTCCTTCTCCTTTCTTTCACCCGAGAATAGTTATCTTACTCTCTCTCTTTCTCTCTCTCTCTATATATATATATATTGTTTAATTGGCTGAGTCACCACAAGCTCATAGGTGTCAACCTAATAATTAAACCTCTAAATCATATTTCATGAAATTGTACAATAGACCTCACATCTTTACCTATTTACCAAAAAGAACCCCCGAACTTCTTTTTTTTGTTTTTGTTTCAGACATCTAATATATATATTGCCGCTACAAATATTTTTTTACGCGCCTGAATCTATGTGGATATTACAGGTGGGCACAAGTGTTCTTATGCCCACGATAACAAGGGTTCGTACGCAAAAATATTGTCATGCCAAAGGGTACACAACGGCCCTCGACAAAAGTGTACCAACCCTCATTGGTAAACTATTAGCTTAACAATACTATATTTATAAGATTCGATTGATAACTCAAAGGCTTCCAATGTCTTTATCCAACTTTTGAAATTTTTTATTCTTTCTTAAAAGCAAATATAAGCTGTCACAAGTAAGTTCACTAACATTATGATTTTACTCAATTTGTTAGAAAAACTGCCTATTTTCACATCTTAAACATCGGCCACTGCAATACAACAACAACAATAACAACAACAAGGTCAGAGATTTCAGTCATCTTGATCACGATCACCACCAACGCACCTTCACTGCCCACCGATTATCTCCACTACCCACCAAGAGTAATAGCTATGACCACCATAGTCAATACCTACTGCTGCCACTAAGCCAATTACCATTACCCACCGATCGCGCATCCACAATCTCTATCAACTAATCAAAAGACTGAAGTGGTTTCGTTTTGAAATGATTCCTTTTAGAGGTGTCAATGGGCTGGGCTGGCCTAAGCCTAGCCCAGGCCCAGAGGGCCACTAAGGGCTTCGGGCCTTAAAAACCGGGTCGGGCCCAAAGTTAGGAGATGAAGGGCCTGTCCAGGCCCAAGCCCTAGGCCCCAACTTTAGGGCTGGGCCTAGGGCCAGTCCCGGGCCTATGTTTTTTTTCCTATTCCAGTTTTGTGTTGCATTTCCAACAATGAATGAATTGAGCCGTAACATTTACATTATTAGGTTAATAATGCATATATGAGCTTAGAAATTACTGATTAGAGACTATCACATGCTGTATCTGGCAATGGTTGCCAAACACGTTGGACATATGTTCCCTTTTGAGTATACACACGCATACTGCAACTGTATGTGTTTCTTACAGTATAGAGCATGTCGTTGCCTGATCTCGACCTAAACTTGATACTAACTATGCAGATCTTGAAATGTAACATATGAAGCAGCATCCCATGCTCGATTAAAGCGTGAAATCTTTAGTTCTTATTTCAAGAAAGAAGAAGTTATAGCTAGCCAACCTATAGCTCAACAGAACCTCACCAACATCTAATTAGTGAATTTTACTTCATTTTAATTCTCAAAGACAATTTGAAATACTAATAAGCAAGCAGCCTAGTTGAACAAAACAACATATTACATGCGAAAATATGTAGTCAATACTCAACAAGGTAGAAGTTTTTGATCTAAAAACCCAATGTCAAACCTACTCGTTATGTCCTTGTGGGAAACAATACATAAGGCTTCCCACCTGAGGCAACGTCACCAGTGGCTCGGCGCAAGCATGCCATAGCTGAGGATTCATGGGCTTTCTGGCCCCTATAATACGACTTATATTTACATTAGAGAAATGAACTCAAGGTTAACACAATTAGAATTTAGGAAAACGATAGGCCGTACCAAACTGAAAAATAAAACGAGGGACATAAATTAGTACAAGAAATCCGAGGGGCTTGAACTCAGGGAAAATGCACCCAAATAACCTCTTCATCTCAGATCTCCAATAAAAACCCAATGTAAATTTACTAAATCAAATGGTAGGCGATGGTGGCGGTGGGATCTGACGGCAGAAGCCTTCACTGCCGGCCGCTGCTGCTCAAAGGACGAGACGACGTTGATGCCGACCCTATCACCACCTCGTGAGCATCGCCGCCGCCGCTGCTTGCTTAATACCCGCATCTGGAGATATCAACCGCATTGCCACCAGATTGCAGTAGCCGAAATACGCTGCAAATAATCTCAAGAACTGAAGCTTTCACGGAAACTGACTTGTGCAAACAATTGGTAGCAATTTCCTTCGTCCTCTTCCAAATAGCTGCAAGCACCATTGCAATGCTTGCCTTGAGCAATTTCCTTCACCCTCTTCCAAAATAACACCAAGCACCATTTGCTAGCATCGCTGTCACCACCTCGTGAGCATCGTCGTCACCACACCAGAGACGCCAAGAGATCTATATGCATTTCCTTTGTTCTTTTATTAGATCTGTCAATGGTAGATATTGGTTGTATATGATTGTGTGGGTATGGTGGCGTTTGGCCATGGGTGCGGTGATGGTTGGCTGGAGCAGTAGTGGCTAGTTACGGGGATGATTATGGAGGGTGGTTCTAGGTATGATGGTGGTGGGTGAGGTAAAGAAAGGCTGAAGAGGAAAAGAGAGAAAGTCGAATGAATAAGAAGAGAAGCAGATCTGTGAAGAGGGCCAAAACTGGGCCGGTTCTAAAAAACGGTGCTGGATCAAGCGCTTACCACTCAGTCAAAAGCTATAACTTTTAGCAAGGGTGCAACTTTATATCCGTAAAGTTTCTCAGAACCGCATCTAGCATAGATGGCTGCACCCATCCCATAATAGGTGCCATGGGCAGGGAGGTTAAGCCCACGAATCCTAAGGAAGACGATGACCGATTTTAAGGCTAACAATCTCCCCCCAGTGTCAGCCTGGGGATTTGAACCCATGACCTTACTCTGATACCACTTGTTGGATCAAGCGCTTACCATTCGGCCAAAAGCTATAGCTTTTAGCAAGGGTACAACTTTATTTCTTTTAAAGTTTTTCAGAACCGCATCTAGCATATGGGGCTGCACCCATCCCATAATAGGTGCCATGGGTAAGGATGTTAAGCCCATCGAATCCTAAGGAAGACGCTGACCAATTTTGAGGCTAACAAACTGGCCATGCCCTAAAAAGGGGCCGGTTTTGGGCCAGCCCGTTTTTTAGGGACCCAGGCTTTTTAGGGCCGTGCCGGGCCTGGATAAAATCTTGGAATTGTGTGGCTTGGTCTAAGCCCTAATGTGTTGGGGCACTGTTCATGTGGAGGGCCGGGCTAGCCGGCCAAAAACGGGCCGTGTCGGGCTAGCCTGCGGGTCGCCCGACCCTTTTGACATCTCTAATACTTTTTAGGAACGTGGTTGAGTTATGCCAACGTTATTAACACACCGTAATGTCACGGACCGATTGGAAGGAAGCTGATTTCTAGAGGTTACACCATGCAGACGCTCATTAGGCGCTTACGAGACGCTTAATGGACGCTTACTTGGCAATGTGTGGGCAAGGCTTTCGGAAGGTTCATGATATTTCTACACACTTGGTCTCTTGTAAATATGTGAATATTCTAGAGTAGGGAGGATATATCTAGAATAGTGGAAGAGTATTCTAGAAGTAGTCTACAATATTAGAGAGACTTGTAAATAGTCTAGAGAGTTCTAGATAGGGAATACTATCCGTAGGATTGAATGTATCTCCACCGTCCGTTGAGGAGGTGGACTAGTATATATAGCCAAAACCATGTGTTGGCCAAGGCATCCTAGACATCTCAGACATCCAAGACATCCTTGTATTCGAGTATTAAAGGCTTTCTCCAAGTAGTATATTGGGAATCCTTTCCCCAACTTCTTGTGTTCCGCTGCATATTTGTTTTTAACTTCACTCAACTCTACAGTTAAGCTGACTTAGCGAGCAAGCGGGGGCTTGATCTAGCTAAGTGCCGCACAGTTTCGACTTTCGGTCCGTGACAATAAGCTTATGTCTAAGACAATTGACTGAATTGAGCAGGGTAACAGCCCAAGGCTCATAGTCTCATAACCGTGGGAATTGGCGAAGAAAATGGGGGCGGGGCGGGGCTCTTGAAAAACTGCCGATGATAACTGAAGCCGTTTCAGACACTTGTTTTTTTGGCCCTTTCCGTTTCTTACTTCTTTCTTCTTTCTGCGCATCTGTTCCAGTCTCTCTCTATTCGCCCTCTTGCAATCTTAGTTTTAACTTTCTAGCGGTGACAAAGATGATCCCTACAAGGGAAAGAATTTCAACCTAAAGAAGTAATTTATACTTTGCCTGGCTCTCTCATGCTCTCCCGTTGTTTTTTTTGGGGCTAAATTCTTCTTCGTGTTTCTCTTGTTTATGCTCGTGCTACTAAGGGTTTTTAACTCTCGACGGGTGATTATTGAGAATTTGTTAAATTGTGGGTAACATGAACTAATTGAGGGTTTGACGGTTCTCTATATATTGTGGTGTTGTTGGGTCACCAGTTTGATGGTTAGGATTTTAGGTTTGGTGTAATATACTTACTGTTACTTTTTTCCTGAATAGTTGAACGCAGCCTCTTTTTTATTGTCTGTGTTAATGGTGCTTGAGTTCCTCCTCCCGACATGTTGCTTTGTGTTCCCCTGCCCCTTACTATCGCAGATCTATCCTCCCTCGTCCCCTGATGCTTATTATTGACAAAATTGAATGGTTTTCCCTAAGAGTGTGCTTGTTTCGTTGTTTGCCTGCCAAGTGCTTGATTTTTGCTTCTTTGTGGATGTGAGTTCTTTCTATTGCTTGCTTGGTTTGGATATGTTTTTTCTTCTGGGGTTCATGATCGAGATGAGCTGCTACGGTGGATTTCTTCTATAGATAGTAGTGTTTCTCAGGTTTGATGTTACAAGATAGGAATGTTGGAGTTTTAAGTTGAGAAGAGGCTGCTGGGTTACTGGAGCAGTGGCTTTTGTACATAACTCTCATGTTTCTACAAGCTTGACTAATATTCTTTGGGATCTCGACATGTCGTTGATGCATTGACCATTGTCTTCGGTACGTGGCTTCCTCTCAAAAGGATGATGAACTTCTAAAGATGAATATTGCTTGGACTCTATTGCCCATGTTGGTCGTGGTTACATTGTCATGGTAGTATCTATTTACACAATTGCTTCTTGTATTGAGGTTTTTTTTATTTTTTTTATGCATGATTGTTGGTTTATATCTTATTTAGAGGCCGGGTTTGTACAAGATTATATTCCTTATCCATATATGGTTTTTAAATGTTCTTGTATCTAGATATTGAGTCATTTTGCACCTGCCTCTTGTGAAGAATATGGTATAGACTTGATCTTTCTTATTGTCTTTTAAATAAATACATATGTTAAGGCTTGTTTAAGTGAATCTAAGATTTTATGTTTGTTAAGGTTTAAGGAAAAGTAAACTTCAATTGTGAAATAAAGGTGAACACTAATGCTTGTAAAAAATTGGTATCATGATACTCTGTGATATGCTACCTAATTTAGGTCTATGATCTTTCTTCTAGATTAGAAAGTAAGGCCAAGATCGACTGCCAATGGAACTATTTGCTAAGTGCCATTATAAGAAAAAATCAGAATAGGACGTTTTCTTGGAGGCAGCAAGCAAACATTGGACACAGATACTCTTAACTTATATTACTCTGTAACAAATTTTTAGAAATAAATTTTTGTGTTGCACGCACCAAGTGTTGCTAGGATTTGCACCAGTTAAGGACATACTTGCCATTGTCGTAGAAAAGATCAACATGGTTGTGTTAGCATGTGATTGCTATTAGATGCCTGTGGCTTTCTTGCTCTGCCAACCATAATTCTGGAAAGACATTTACTGAGGCACGTACGTGGTTCTCTTCAGGTATATGAACGTGTTTTAAATGGAATATCATCATGTATTTGTTATTACATGGATTAGACTCCGTTGGATATATGAGAGAGTAAAGGGGTATATTACTTTCTTGAGCTTTTTTACACAAATTATGGTATATAACCCATTTGAAATTTTAAGTTAAAAACGACCTTTCAAAATGAGTTTAAAACCCAAAATGTCAACACACCGGAGAGAGAGACACTGTAAATATTTGGCTATAGTAAATTTGAGGTCTAGGCTCTCTGCTCAACTAGAATACGAAATTCTCGCCCCCCCCCCCCCCCCCCCCCACACAACAAAACGTGGCTTCCTTTTCTCGATCACTTTCAGTTTTATATCTACTTGCTTTATAGGTGTGCACATAACACGGACACTCAAGCATCCAGTCAAAAAGCAAAAAACAACCCCTACTTGGTGAGGATCAACCCCTAAGTAGGATTCAACTAAAATAACGACTTACAACGCCAATGACCAAGCCAACCCTTCCACTTATTAACAAGATGTAACTAGGCTATAACGGTAACATACAAGTATAAATTTTTATTGTATTAAAAAGGTTGGACTGTAAGACTATAATTTAATCGGCAGGGAATTGCGTCTCGGGAACCTACAAGGCCATCACATACATCTGACCCTCGATTCCCGCACCTATGTCGGGGCCGAAGTGTACAAAGACCCGTGTGTGGAGCACATGTAGGGCGAGGACGCAAGTAGATTCGAACTCAGGTGGGAAATTTGGATTGAAATCTTGAGGACCGCTGAACCAACCATTGTTGGCTAACATACAAGTATAGATGAAGAGATATTATAGAACATACACCATAATACCCTAAATAATGTCATTGCGCTGTAAGAACTTTTATTTAAAGCTTAGTATAACTCATTGTTTATTGTTTAGGAAAACTGGAGCAAGTACTTACCAAGAAAGACATTAGAAACCAAGTTAATATAATTGGTTTAGGTCGATATTCCAACCCCCAACACCAAAAAAAAAAGGAAAAAAAGGAGGAAGAAGAAGAAGAAGAAGAAGAAAGTGCCCTTAGATCGTGGAATAAGCTTTTGGAGCATTGGTTAATTAGTTAGGGGTTTTAGGTCTGTCGGCACTACCTTTTCTGGCGCTATTAAAAGCTTTTCGTGAGCACTGGGTTTTTGTTTATTGCTTTATCAAATGAATTATATACCTGGAAGACTCGAGACATTTGGACCCAAGGTGTTTTATGATCTAGCAGTTTACTTTCCCATTTTCTCTTCACCTGCTTTGGTTGAAGCCGCAGTATTCCCAAGCTGAGAGTGCACCCAATTATGGTAATATGAACTTAGACTTGAAAGTAATTTTGCACAAAATCTCTTCACTAGTTGGGATTTGTTTTGTGAAAAACTAACACAATACACTAATATTGTCGTAGTCAAGTCTCCTATTTTTATATAATGACTAACTTTATTTTTCCAAGTTATATTTTTGAAGTAGGTATATGATCCACTAATTTTGTCCTATTGGTCCATCTTTATTTTTTGATACAAAAAAAGTTAATGGGATGGCCAAGACAGGCTAAGGGTCTTGAATTTTTATTCGAAATGTTTATATGGTTGGCATAAAAGTTATTTTATTTAAACTTAATATATACTAGTAACGGTAACGTGCTTTGTATGTTAAATAGTGATTTGAAATAAAATATTATAAATAGTAGTAAAAAACATAATTAAACTTTAATTAGCATAACTATTTCAACTAAACTATAATAAGTAAATCAATGTAAATTGCTAAACAAATATTCGAAGCATGAAAAGTTCATTGCAGAAAATATAGTCTTACTTTTAAATGCGAATTGCTAATGCAATTAGTAACAATATTTATCACTATTTATTATCCTTCTTTCTTTTGTGATATCAAGTTGTTACTAAAATGAATATCTCGACTATTTCCTTTTAGACCTTGTTTCTCAAAATACACTACAATCATAAATAATTTCAAATATCTTCCATGAATATTTAATTCTCAGCTAACACTACAAGTTAGGCATTACAATAATAAAGATGAAGAAAGTGTTTTAAAGATAATTTGACGTATATAAAATATAATATGAAATGTATTTATTGGAGTTGTCCAATCTCTTCTAATTTAGTTTTATGGTATGTTTATAAGTCTAAGAAATGTGAGATAAAAGTTATGAAGTGAGAAAAAGTTTGGATTATAAATATGTGATATTGACAAACTTTGTAAAAGCTTTTAAAAAGTTTGTTTGAAACTTTGTCACAAACTCTCAAAGTTTGTAGCCCAAAAAAGATCGTTGATGATATAGTTAAAAATATACCTTCAATCAATGGACGACACATGGCAATCAGGACATGTGGTAGTTATGACATGTGGCCTTCCACTAGGTCATTGTTGATTTGGCATTTCCATATTGATCATCAGAGATAGACACATGATCCTCTGGGATCCTAATACAAATCGTGATTAAATTTGTTCACAGCTTAGTTTTACTAGTGCTCTTCCTTTTACGACTATATAAAGGAGTCTAACCCCTTAGGTATGGAGAACTTCACACACATATACACCTTGTGTTTTTATTGCTTCTCAAAATTCTACATTGTTAGCCATCTCTAACTTTTCCCCCGTCGGAACCCCACCTGGCGGTCTGTCCGTGTTCACTTTTGCAAGCCTATTTTTTGGTGTGGTTCCCGATTCAGTTTTTAGCAATAACAGATTGGCGCCATCCGTGGGACCCAACAGGGGACATGGCCAATCATTCATCTTTCAGCGACTCTCCACTTAGTCGATCTCAAAACCGTCGTGCACAATCCAGCACATCTCGTCGACTTGGTCGCTTTCATGACCAACATTCGACACCTTTTCATCTTCGCGCCGATTCTATGGAAGATGTTCATGTTAATGTAACGTCTACTATTCTTGAATCAGTTAGCAGATCTCGGAGAAACCAATCTCTGACATCCACTCTAAAGAACGGTGACCTTCGTCATTGTTTAAACCATCGGCTATTTAAAACACCCTATGCCGACTTTACAAAAGAAATCCATGAACTGAAAGATGTCGTCATGAACACTCTTCAACGAAAGCTCGACATCGCAGTGGCTCCACTGTCCACCCATCATTCTCATCTGAATCCCAGCGACCTTCATCTCTGGCTCACCTTCAAATCAAGTTACGGCTGCAAGTACATGTCGGAAGCCGATCCGACATATGATCCTAAGGACAAAAGCGGAGAACACACAACCAGGAGCGAATCATGCTACCATCATGATCCATCAGTCGGAGGCAGTACCAATTCCTCTCTTGATAGGGTCACCAAATCTAACACCCCTTGAAGATCAATCCATAGAAGGACGCTTGAGTATCGTTCTCGAGAACGAGACTCTTTAAAGGTTGTCCCCAAGTATCATTCTCTGGAAAGATCTCCCCCGAGGGAAGAATCTGGATATCTGTTATTCGGGGCAAGAAGGCCAAGTTACCATCCAACTTTCGAATGCCTCAATGTGACCTCTATGATGGAACTGGAGATCTTGGAGACTATGTTTATCAATTCAAAACAAACATGTTGCTCCTCCAAGTGTCAGACGTTGTCATGTGTCAAGCCTTCTCCACCACTTTACGAAAGGCTGCACATGCATGGTCTATATCTTTACAACTGAAGTCCATACACTCCTTCGCCCAACTGTCAGACCTCTTTTAGAAACACTTTGTATCAGACCTCTTTTAGAAACACTTTGTAAGCAGTCGCTCTCGAAGAAGAACATTGTGCAAGAGAAGAACGAGTCCTTAGCTTGTTATCTCGGACGGTTCAATGCGGTCACTTTGAAAGTTGATAATTTGGACGAATCTGTGAAGTATACAACATTCCTTCGAGGACTTTGACCCACCTTTAAGTTTGCATTCTTCGTAAACAAAATCCTCTAGGAAATATGAGAGCCCTTCTTGAGAAGGCAAACAAATACATTCAAGCTGAAGAATACTTGGAGACCCATAGAGGATGACATGGAGAAGTGTCACGGGCTGCCCCTTGCACCCGCCTAGCACAGCGCCCCCGCGCCCATCCAGCTCAGCGCCCCCGCACCCTTCCAATGAGCGCCCATGCGCCCTCACAAGTTCTTCAAGTCTCGCGCCCATGCGCCCGTCAAGCACAGCGCCCGCGCGCCCAATTGCAGTGCCCATGCACGCCAAAAGCCAACCGTGAAGATCTGAAGATCCAGGCGTGCGTTTTTGCTCAATTTTGGTGGAGACCACCCTTGTATATATTTAAGTTTTCCTATAAAATTTCAAGTCATTTCGAGTTGTATTTTTCTAAAAAGGGGCACTATGACTCCTCGCACATAGTTACGTCTACTACCGTCACTTTGGTTTTTCCTCCTAATGGTACTATATAGGAGTCATGCATACCCATACCCGAGAGTCCCTTGCTTTGTTTTAGCTTGCCTAGCTAGCTAGATTGCACACTGTGGATGCAAACAAAGCCTTTTGTAAGTTGTAATGATGCTATTGAAGTAATGAAGATATTTGTGACCATTTTGCCCTCGTGTTGAAATTTACTCTTTGTGCACTATTTTATGCGATGTTGATGCACTGCTTGCTTTAAATTGTTGGGATTGGTTGGCGGACTCTTCTTGCGAGCGGCAAGTCGAGTGCCACACACGATTTCCTTGTGCCATCAAGGGCCACCGTGTGTCAGGTGGTATCAGAGCCGCGGTTGCCCAAGGGACCGTGGCTTCAGCTAAGAAAATATTGTGGGATAGTTTGCTGAGAAAAACTATGGCCAACACGAAAGAGAGAATCGATGCTTTGGAAGCACAGATACATGACATGTTCAAGAGTGACCAGGATGCTCCAGGCATCCTGAAGCAATTCTCCCTTCGCCTTGACACGTTGGAAGTGAATCTTGAAGCCATTGATAATACCCGATATGCTGAGAGCATGGAATGGGAGGGCAAGTTTCAGGAGCTTCAAGATCGAGTGGAACACCATGCACGGCACAGTGAAGGTATAGACTGGGAGTCTAAATTTCAAGAACTCCAGGATCGAGTGGAGCTTCTTAGTCGTGCAGTGGTTAACACACCCGCTGGGGGTGCGGAGCACTCGTCGAGACCCCGAGTGCCAGAGCCCAAGAGTTACGGGGGGAGCCCGTGACGCCAAGGAATTAGAAAATTTCCTTTTTGATATAGAACAATACTTTCGAGCCATCAGAGTAGACTCGGAAGCGACAAAGGTGTCGATGGCCACCATGTACTTGGTTGGAGATGCCAAGTTATGGTGGCGGAAGAAGTACGCAGAGATCGAAGATGGGTCTTGCGTCATAAACACATGGGAGATACTCAAACGAGAGCTAAAGAGTCAATTTTTCCCAGAAAACACCGCATTCAACGCGAGGAAAGCGTTGCTGGAATGCAAGCACACCGGATCAGTCTGGGAGTATTGCCAAGCATTTTCTGCCTTGATGTTGGACATCAGTGACATGTCCGCAGTCGACAGACTCTTCTTCTTCATGGAAGAGTTAAAACCATGGGCTTGCACCGAGCTTAATAGACGTCGGGTGAACAACCTTAATGAAGCCATCATCGCTGCCGAGAGCCTTTCAGATTACAACTCCAAGCCACAGAGACCCCCTCAGAGAGGAAATCCAAGCAAAGGTATTAGTGGCAAGAAGCCAGGGGGTCCAGTGCCAAACCAAAGTTGGGGCAGTAAAAGCAGTTGGGCGTCAAACTCTTCTACCCAACAGAAGAGTGGAGTTGGGTTCAAAGCCAAGCCTGACGCTAGCACTAGCGGAGAAGTGAAGAAACCTCTTTTCAGGGGTTGCTTCTTGTGCCAAGGACAGCACGTGATCGCTAACTATCCGCAACGACAGATGATGAATGCCTTCTTTGACAACATTGGGCAGGTGCAACGTGGGGAACAATCTAGCTCTCGACCAAGGCATCCACCAACATATGAGCAAACAGACACACAAGATTATGAAGAGGAAGATGCCGTCGGGGCCTTTCCTCAGTGGTGTAATGCGGTGACAGCACATATTGGGAACCCCGAAAAGAGCTTGACTGGGGAAGAGCCTAAAGACATGCCGCCAAAGAAAAAGGGCGATGTACCAGGAAAAGGCTTGATGTATGTGGACATCAAGGTTAACGGGACAGCCATCAGGGCCATGGTTGACACATGAGCTACCCATAATTACATTTCTAGCACCGAAGTGGAAAGATTGGGGCTAACTCTAGAAAAAGGGTACGGACGGGTGAAGGCTATCAACTCTGCCGCACAGCCAGTAGCGGGGATAGCGAGATCTGTTTTGATCAAGATTGGCCCATATGAAGGAAGGACCAACTTTTCAGTAGTCATCATGGACGACTTTAAACTGATCCTTGGGTTGGAGTTTCTGCGCGACACGAAGACCACAGTGATGCCATGTACCAACTCGCTAGCCATGCTTGGGAATAAACCGTGTGTCATCTTGACTATATCTCCTAGGGCGGGAGAGCGTTCTATCTCAGCCCTCCAGTTGAAAAAGGGAGTAAAACGGGACGAAACAACCTACCTTGCCATGCTACGGTGGGACGAAATTGAAGAAGTATCGGGACCATTGCCCAAAGAAGTTAAAGTGATATTAAACGACTTTGAAGATGTGATGCCTGATGAATTGCCGAAGAAATTGCCACCTAGAAGGGCAATTGACCATGAGATAGAGCTCGTGCCAGGCACGAAGCCACCCGCCCGAGCTCCGTATCGGATGTCACAACCAGAACTTGCTGAACTCAGAAAACAATTGACGGAGTTGCTAGATGCGGGTTTGATCACTCCAGCGAAGTCGCCTTACGGTGCACCAGTCCTCTTCCAGAAGAAACAAGATGGTTCATTGCGGATGTGTGTGGACTACAGGGCGCTAAACAAGGTGACTATTCGGAACAAGTATCCTATTCCTTTAGTCGCCGACTGTTTTGATCAGCTTAGTAGGGCGAGAGTGTTTACCAAGTTGGACTTGAAGTCTGGGTATTGGTAGGTCCGAATTGCCGAAGGTGACGAGGCGAAGACAACTTGTGTCACCAGATACGGCGCGTATGAGTTCCTGGTCATGCCGTTCGGCTTGACCAACGCCCCGGCCACATTTTGCACCTTGATGAATCAGGTTTTGCGGGACTACATTGACGATTTTGTAGTGGTGTATCTCGATGATATTGTGATCTACAGTTCCAGCTTGGACGAGCATCTGAAGCACTTGAGGAAGGTGCTTGCCCGACTGAGGGAGCACGAGCTATACGTGAAGCTGTCGAAATACACTTTTGCCCAGACCAAGATTAAATTCTTGGGCCATGTGATAGAACAGGGTCAGATAAGGATGGACTCAGCTAAAGTTCAAGTGATACAGGAGTGGCAGCCATAAACGAATGTTTCAGAACTGAGATCTTTCCTTGGATTGACCAACTATTATAGGAAGTTTGTCCGAGATTATTTGAGAATGGCCCATCCCGTAACCGAACTTTTGAAGAAGAGCAATGTTTGGGAATGGTCCAAGGAGTGTCAATCGGCCTTCTCGGCTATGAAGCAAGCTATGTCTGAAGATCCGGTACTTACTCTCCCTGATGTGTCGAAGTCCTTTGAAGTTCATACAGATGCTTCTGACTTTGCACTAGGAGGGGTTCTAATGCAAGAATGCCACCCAGTGGCATATGAGAGTAGGAAGCTCAATGAAGCAGAACGTCGCTACATCACTCATGAGAAAGAGTTGCTTGCGGTAGTACATTGTCTCAGAATTTAGAGGCACTACCTGCTTGGTTCTAGCTTCATAGTGCGGATGGACAACACTGCAGTGAGCCACTTCTTGAGTCAATCTAAGCTCACCTCGAAACAGGCCAGGTGGCAGGAACTTTTGGCAGAATTCAACTTCATGCTCGAGTACAGGACATGATCAACCAACAGCGTAGCAGACGCCCTCAGCAGGAGAGCCGAACTAGATCAGGTAGCATTGATGGCCATGAATGCTATTGTTAGAGCAGATAGCCGAGTTGCCATCAACATCGGAAAGAAGATCAAGAAGGCCCTTACCAGGGATCCGGTTGCCCAACAACTACTAAAACTGATCGAGAGCGGTAAAACTCGACAATTTTGGCAAGAAGATGGTTTGCTGATGACCAAAGGAAGACGGGTATACGTTCCCCGAGTCGATGATCTGAGATGAACATTGATTCAAGAATGTCATGACACCCTTTGGGCAGGCCATGCCGGAGGAGAAAGAACATTAGCTCTCCTTCAACAAGGTTACTACTGGCCCCAAATGGGGGATGAAGTGCAAGAGTATGTGAAGACATGGCTTACTTGTCAGCAGGACAAGATGGAGCGTAAGAAGAAAGCAGGGTTACTACAGCCGCTGTCGGTCCCCAAGAGACCGTGGGAGAGTGTGTATTGGATTTCATCATTGGTCTGCCGAAGGTTGAAGACTTAGGCACAATTCTTGTTGTCGTTGATCGGTTTAGCAAGTATGCGAGCTTTATCGCAACACGTAAGTATTGCTCAGCCGAAGACACAGCGCAACTTTTCTTTAAGTATGTGGTGAAGTATTGGGGCATGTCTCAAGACATTGTCAGTGATTGGGACTCCCGCTTCACTGGAAACTTTTGGAGTGAACTCTTTAAGTTATTCGGATCCCAACTTTCGATGAGTTCAAGTTATCATCCAGAATCAGACGGTCAGACAGAGCGGTTCAATTCCATGTTAGAAGAGTACCTCCACCATTTTGTCAGTGCAACACAAAAAAATTGGGTCAAGCTACTGGATGTTGCCCAGCTGTGTTTCAACTCACGCAAAAGCTCTTCGACAGGGAAGAGTGCTTTTGAGATTGTAAATGGACAACAACCGTTACTACCCCACACGGTAAACGTCCCCAATGCTGGGAAATCCCCAAGGGCCATAAGCTTCAGCGAAGAATGGAGGCAGAATATAGATCTAGCTCACTCCTACCTTGAGAAAGCAGCCAGAAGAATGAAGAAACACGCTGACAAGAACAGGAAATCTCAAGAGTTTAACGGGGCGACAAAGTTATGGTTAAGCTACTGCCACAAGATCACAAATTTCTAAGGGGAAGAGACTCTCGCCTTTTGCAGAAATATGAGGGACCCCTGACTATAGTGAAGAAGATAGGCAAGATGTCTTACAAAGTGGGTACGCCTCATTGGTGGAGCCACCAGCTCCATCCTGTCTTTCACGTCAGCATGTTGAAGCCATTCTATGAAGACACAGCCGACCCCTCCAGGGGCCAAATCAAGAGACAAGGACTCAAACCCAAAGCGGCAGGAAAGCGAGTTGCCGAAGCTATTTTGAATGATAGAGTGATTATAGCTTCCCGCAAGCGCCATCAGGAGTACCTAGTCAAGTGGCAGGGACATATGGATGAAGAAAACACTTGGGAATGAGTAGCAGACTTATCAGCCTACGCTGACAAGATTGAAGCCTACCACATGCAGAAGTTGACGAGGGCGTCAACAGCTCTAGTGGGCGAGAATGTCACGGGCTGCCCCTTGCACCCGCCTAGCACGGCACCCCCGCGCCCATCCAGCTCAGTGCCCCTGCGCCCTTCCAACAAGCGCCCATGCACCCTCACAAGTTCTTCAAGTCTCGTGCCCATGCGCCCGTCAAGCACAGCGCCCGCGCGCCCAATTGCAGTGCCCACGCACGCCAAAAGCCAACCGTGAAGATATGAAGATCCAGGCATGCGTTTTTGCTCAATTTTGGTGAAGACCACCTTTGTATATATTTAAGTTTCCCTGTAAAATTTCAAGTCATTTTGATTTGTATTTCTCTAAAAAGGGGCACTATGACTCCTCGCACATAGTTACGTCTACTACTGTCACTTTGGTTTTTCCTCCTAATGGTACTATATGGGAGTCATGCACACCCATACCCGGGAGTCCCTTGCTTTGTTTTAGCTTGCCTGTCTAGCTAGATTGCACACTGTGGATGCAAACAAAGCCTTTTGTAAGTTGTAATGATGCTATTGAAGTAATGAAGATATTTGTGACCGTTTTGCCCTCGTGTTGAAATTTACTCTTTGTGCACTATTTTATGCGATGTTGATGCACTGCTTGCTTTAAATTGTTGGGATTGGTTGGCGGACTCTTCTTGCGAGCGGCAAGTCGAGTGCCACACACGGTTTCCTTGTGCCATCAAGGGCCACCGTGTGTCAAGAAGGCAAAGATGAAAAAAAAAGGTCACGAGAGTTGACTCCCCAAGAAGGAAAGAAAGCAAAGCGCTCCAAGTGTGAAGAACGGTGTCCCAAATACCTAGAGAATTTGATGCCCCCTAATGCCAGATCATCGCAGATATTACACGAGATTAAAGACAATAAAGCTCTCAAGTGGCCAGAGAAGATGACATCTCGGTTGAACAAAAGGAATAACGACTTGTGGTGCCACTTTCAGAACGATCTTTGCTACATAACTAATGATTGCATATCACTTAAATGAGCAATCAAAGCTCTCATTAAGCGTGGCCAGTTGAGAGAGTTTGTGGCATGCAAGGAATGACGATAAGAGACACTCCCGGCGTTGAAGGATGAGAAGAATGGGAAGAAAATGCGAGCACAATCAACACTATCTCTGGAGGATTAGCCGCAGGAAGATCATCAGGACAAGCTCGAAAAGCATTTGCTAGGGAAGTGTGCATAATGAGCCAACCCCCAAGAAAGATACAGAAGACTGTGCCCCTACCCACCATCTTTTTTTTATGATGACCTAAAAGATGTGAGGACACCTCACGATAATCGGTTAGTCGTAACAATCAAAGTCAGAAATTATGATGTAAAACGTGTTTTGGTTGATAATGGGAGTTATGCCGAAGTCTTTTTTTTTTATGATGCATTCAAGAAGATGAACATCCCCATAAACCGTCTTCGAAAGAAGGATACACCTTATATGGATTCTCTAATCATCCGGTCACAGTCGAATGTATTATCACACTCCTATTTGTGGTAGGTACACCCCCTGATACAAGCAAACCTGATGCTTGATTTTGTTGTGGTGAAGGTCCCCTCTACATACAATGTCATACTTGGATGACAAGCACTTAATCAGTTACAAGCTGTGGTATCAACCTACCACCTCAAGATGAAATTCCCAACGGAACACGGGATTGGAGAAGTTAAAAGAGACCAGACTGTGGCTCGCCAGTTCTATGTGACTTTGTGCCGATCAAAGAACAAAGAGGCACTCATTATTGAAGATCTCTGGGAAGACAAGAAGATGGAAAGGGGCGAATCAATGGAAGATCTCGTGAGCATTGAAGTGTATCCCAGAGAAGATGACAAGATAGTTTGGAAAGGTTCAAATGTTAAGGAAGACACTAAGCTCAAGGTTGTAAACCTGTTACGAACCTATGTAGACATCTTCGCCTGGATAGCTACGGACATGCCTGGGATTGATCCGGAGGTTATCACACACAGGTTGAATGTTGATCCGTCCAATAAATCTATCAAACAGAAGAAGAGAACCTTTGCACTGGAGAGACAGGAAAAAATTGAAGAAGAGGTGGATAAACTCTTAACCGCCAACTTCAATGAAAAGGTCTACTATCTCGATTAGATTGCCAATGCTATAATGATTGCAAAACCAGGCGATAGGTGGCGAATATGTATTGATTATACAGATCTCAACAAGGCAAGCCCGAAAGACAGCTACCCCTCCTACCCCCTCCCAAGGATCGACCTTCTTATTGATGCTACTTTGGGCCACAAACTGCTTAGCTTTATGGATGCATACTCTGGTTATAACCAAATCATGATGCACGAGGACGATGTCTCCAAAACCTCATTCATCACTGAGAAAGGGCTATACTGTTACAAGGTAAAGTCCTTTGGACTCAAGAACGTCGGGGAAACTTATCAACGCCTGGTGAACATGATTTTTCGAGACTTGATCGGGAAGAACATGGAACTGTACATTGATGCTATGCTTGTCAAAAGCATCAAGACCAAATTCCATGTCAAAGACTTGAAGGAAACCTTTGATATACTCAGGAAGTATAAGATGAAGCTGAACCCACTCAAGTGTGCTTTTGGGGTTGCATTGGGGAAGTTTTTGGGCTTCATGGTCTCTCAATGAGGAATCGAGGCAAATCTAGAGAAGATAAAGGCCATCCAAGCCATGACATCCCCGAAACAAATTAAACAAGTGCAAGAGTTAACACGTCAGGTTGCAGCCTTGGGAAGATTCATGGCTCGTTTAGCTGAACGATGTTTACCATTTTTCAAAGCCATCAGAAAAGAATTTTTTTTTGCTTGGACAGAAGATTGTCAGAAGTCGTTCGAAGAACTTAAAACATACTTGAGGTCTCATCCATTACTTTCCAAGCCACTTCAGGGAGAAGACTTGTTTCTGTATCTTTCTATTATTGAGGTTGCGATCAGCGTCATTCTGGTCAGAGAGGATAACGGACTCCAAAGGCCAATCTTTTATGTCAGCAAAGTCTTACAAGATGTAGAGGCGAGATATCTAAAGATTGACAAGATAGCACTGGCCCTCGTCATATTGGCTAGGCATCTACGACCATATTTCCAGTCTCATACCATAGTGGTTTTAACTGATCAACCATTAAGGAAAGTCTTGCTGAGCCCCGAGGCATTAGGAAGACTAGTGAATTGGTCGGTAGAATTGGGGGAGTTCAATATCCAGTACAAATTGCGCACCACGATCAAGGCTCGAGCCTTAGTAGATTTTACTGTCCAATGTATTTTACCTGAAGACCCCCCTTATTTGGTGATTTTTGAAGTCCAAGATCCTTAGAATCTTTATTTGGACGGTCTTCAGCCGTTGGTAGCAATGGCGCAGGAATCATCCTCATCAGCCTAGAAGGTTTTGTCATTGAGTATGTACTCTGCTTTGGGTTCCAGACCTCAAACAATGAAGCAGAATATGAGGCCCTTTTTGCAGGAATAAGACTAGCATACGGTTTGAAGGTAGATTCACTATCAGTACATAATGATTTTTAGTTGGTGGTCAACCATGTGTTAAGAGATTACGAGGCCATGGATGAGAGAATGACTCAATATCTCCAGTTAGTTAAAACTCTAGAGTAAAAGCTTAAGAACTTCACCATTCGTCAAATTTCCCAAAATCAAAATACTCAGGCAGATACTTTGTCGAGGCTTGCATCCGCCAAAGTCACAGAAGTCTGGCGCTCGGTCTATCTTGAATTCCTCAAAGAGCGTAGTATCAGTTCTCAAGCTAAGATTGGAGTGGTAGACCAAGAACCATGCTGGATGGATACGATCATCAAGTATCTATTTATAGGAGAGTTACCCAGTGGAAGACATGAGGCACGAAATCTTCGTGTTAAAGCTGCTAGATATGCATTAGTGGAAGGAGTGTTGTATAAGAAATCCTTCAGCTTTTCTTATCTTAGATGCTTACGCCCATTAGAATCCCTATACGCATTAGAAGAAGTACATGAAGGGATATGTGGTCAACATATTAGAGAAAGGACATTGGCCCAGAAAATCTTAAGGCAAGGATACTATTGGCCTGCTATGCAGAAGGATGCCATCAAATTCACATGAAAGTGCGACAAGTGTCAGAAGTTTGCCCCAGTACCTCAGTTGTTTCTCCGATTCCTTTTGCCATACGTGGAATGTATCTAGTGGGCCTATTTTCATTGGCTTCTGGTCAACGACGGTTTGTGATCGTGGCGATAGACTACTTCACAAAATGGACTGAGGCAGAGGCTTTAGCAACCATTACTTTGGCCAAATGTGAAGATTTATTTTGGAAGAATGTGGTCTGTCGTTTTGGAATACTCAAGGCTCTCGTTGTTGACAACGAGAAGCAGTTCGACAACAGTAACTTTCGAACCTTCTGCACAAATCTTTCGATCGATTTACGCTTTACTTCTGTCACTCATCCATAATCTAATTGTCAAATCAAGAACATGAATCAAAACATCTTACAGGGATTAAAGAAGAAATTGCATGAGGCCAACGGGGATGGGTTGACGAACTCCCAAAGGTGTTGTGGGCTTATCGAACGACTCCGCATTTAGTTACAAGAGAAACACCTTTTTTACTCTGCTACGAGACAGAAGCAATGTTACCAGTTGAGACAGGAGTTCCAACAATCCGAGCTTTACACTTCAATGAAGAAGACAATGAAGTTAGACTCTGAGGAAATCTTGATCTGGTAGAAGAGGTTCAAACTTAAGCTCATGAACGATTCGTTGTCATAAAACAATGAGTCGTGTGCTATTACAATCAAAGGGTTTGATCTTGACAGTTTTAAGTGGGAGATTTGGTTCTTCGCAACTTAGAAGTATCTGATCCTAAGGGCAGCAATGGGAAAGTTATCTCTAAATTGGGAATGACCTTATCGTGTTATAAAGGTACTCAAGTTATGTGCCTGTGCACTAGGGACACTTTTTGGAGATCCAATCCCTCGCACTTGGAATGCTGAGAACTTGCGAAAGTATTATCAGTAGTATCTTGCCCCAAGGCTACACACTTCTTTTTTGGGGGGATAAGGGGCTCAGACCTTGTCGAACCCCCAGCTCTTTTTCTAAGAATAGTCTTTAGCAGAATTTTTTCAAATAAATGGGTTGTTGAATGATCCAGTGTAAAATTTATTTTTGCCCGAGCAATAAAGTTATTTTTCTGAGCATTGTCGTAATGTTGTATAAACGGTCAAAGTATCTGCCCGAGCGACATGCTGACCTGCGACACCCTCAACCCAGGTGACATCACCGGGCTAAGTTATCGATCATAATTACATTTAAAACCCTGTGCTGAATACAGAGCAACCACATCCTCATACATCATTAATAGACGCTCCAAAATGCGTCCTTACAAAAAAATTTCTTACAAACATACATTATACTGCAGCGGAAGATTTTCACAAGAAATTCAGCCGAAGTGATTGAAGGTACACTTTCTATTTTTTAGCACTTGGCACGAGTTTGTTTTGACCCAGGTTGCATGCTCCACGTTTTGCGCATCATTTGGGTTAGAAACCTGACAGTTTATCACATGAACTTGTGGTGAGTATACCTACGGGGGACTCCTTACTAAGTGATGTTATATAGATCCTGCTCAGTAATAGTATGTGGTAAGGGACCTAATGCCAATTTGATACTTTTACCCTTTCAAAATTTGGATGTCATTCTTGGTATGGACCGGTTATCTCAACGTCATGCTAATGTTAATTGTCATGCTAAGAGTGTTACTTTTGATATGTCGAAACAAGGTGAACTTTGTCACAAATAAATGATTTTCTTCAACACTTATAATTTTAGCTACTCATGCTTATAAGTTACTTTTTAGGCATTGTGTAAGGTACCTTTGTTATGCAATTGATCAAGTAAGAAAGGGCAAAAAATTGAAGACATTCTTGTTGTTTGTGAGTTCATTAACGTGTTCCCTGAAAATATAAAAGTTGTACCCCCTGATCAAGAATTTGAATTTGTTATTGAGTTACTACCAGGAACATGTCAAGTTTCTAAAGCTCCATATAAAATGAATCCAACAGAATTGAAAGAGTTGAAAGTTCATTTTCAAGAAGTTCTTGGTAAAGGCCTTATTCAGCCAAGTGTATTGCCTTGGAGTGCTCTCGTATTGTTCGTTAAAAAGAAAGACTGTTTGCTGAGATTGTGCATTGATTACATGCAACTGAACCATGTGATTGTGAGGAACAAATATCCACTTCTACACATTGATGACTTGTTTAATCAATTATATAGGGTGTAACAATATTTTCTAAGCTTGATTTGAGATTGGGATATCATCAATTGAAAGTTCAAAAAGAAGATGCACTGGAGACAGCTTTTAGAAAACATTATGGTCACTATGAGTTTCCTGTTATGCCACTTGGTGTAACTAATGCTCCAGCAGCCTTGATGGACACGATGAATCATGTTTTCAAGCCATACTTGGATTCTTTTGTTGTAGTCTTTATTGACAATATTCTTGTCTACTCTAAGGACCGTGAACAACATGAGTACCATCTCCGGATAGTGTCTACTTTAAGGACTGTGAAAAGATATTGTACTTAAAGTTTAACAAGTGTGAATTTGGGCTCGAGAAAGATGCATTTTTTTGGACATATTAGATCTAGTGCAGGTGTATCAGTAAATCGAGTAAAGATTAACGCGGGTATAAATTGGCAAAGTCCAGTTACTGTGAAAGAAGTTCGTGACGTTTTGGGACTGGCATGGTATTACTGTAGATTTGTGGAGAATTTCTTAATGAGTTCAAGTCCATTAACAAAGATTACTCAAAAATCAGTGAAGTTTGTTTGGGATGCCAAGTATGAGGTTAGTTTCTAAGAATTAAAGCAATGATTGATTTCAGTCCCTATGATAACACTACCAGAAGGTAATGATAAAACTACCAAAAGGTAATGATTTTAGCCCCTGTTCTAACTCTAGCTATTAACATTACAACTTTAAATTATTTCTTTTGCGTAAGTGCTTCATAGAATACTATGAAGCATGAAAGACATAAGTGGGCATATGAGAAGGTTGAAAATTATGTTGAGCATAGAAAGGTTATGTTGATTAACAAGATGTTTATGTTTATTTTTCTTAGAGGGCAGGTAGATTTGTTCCATATATTTTCTCGATCGATGGAACCGTTTATATGCTTTATGTTCACCAGTCTTAAAGGTACACATGCTTGCTGCTCTTTTGCAGAAGAGTGTTGCCGCTAAGATCGTAATGCGATGCAAGTAACCTGTTCACATGTTTACGTGTATGATCTTTTGGGGCATGATATGATGCTGACATACTATTGCAAACATATTTGCTTTTCTTATGGCGGGTTCCCGGTAGAGGATTTATAAGAACTTAGTTCTTATGCTTTAAGTAGCTCATTTCTCACTCTTGTGGTATGTAAGTTTCTCACATATAGCTTTTCTTAGGACAAAAAATGTTAGTCTTTAAAGGAATTCCATTGTTAGACAATGGGACCAATATAAAACATGAAAGAATCATTACAGTTAGTATGAAGGAGTGATTACGAAGGAGTTTGCTTATAAGGTTTATATTTAAGTGCTTATATGTTAGAGTGCTTATGGTATTGCATTCTTTTATAGCCACATGTTTCAATCTAGAGTGTCAATTTTGAAACAAAACTAATTTTCAAACGTGATAGAAGATTAGGCTGTCCAAGTGGGAGAAATCAAGTTTTTTTCCGTAGGCTAAGAATACCTCACTATGTGTGTGTGAGAGAGAGAGAGATTAATTAGATCTAGATTGATCGAATGCTCAAGGGATGAGACTAGATAAATAACTTTACTTAATGGCTGTAGTCAATTTTGGCCATTGGGCTAAGTGCACCTTAATGCGTGTGACTGTGCTTGATATTGTTTGGGCTTTATTATATTTGTGGGCCTACTTTAGTTGATCCTTCATGGGTCAGGACACTATAAGAAAAACAGCTTGGGTAAAAAAAGAATGACAGTCTAAAGAATGAAAATTTTGGATTTGTTGATTAGGATTGTTTATCGATCAAACAGATTTGAATTTTAATAAACTAATATAGAATATACAATTAGCTTGTTTTTAAAGTTTCACCTAGGGATATTTAGCAATGGAATTTCATCGCTAGATGTATTTCAAACAAATTGATGCGGTTATTAGCGACAGAAATAGGTTGCTAAAACGTTTTTTTTTTTAATGTTGAATGTGTAGCGATGAGTTTAATCCTTAAGGTTTATACTATGGGAGGAGCAGAGAGTAGAAGCCTTTCTCTATGTATTATTGTTCACTTTTAATTCCTAAGAAAACTCGTAGGTATGACTTTTGACCTTTTTTATGTTCGTATCATGTTCATAAGATTTAAAAATGAGCCTGATCTTTGAGGTTCATTACATGCGGAGGTCTAGAGTGCTGCACCCAAAAGTTGTTAGGGATGTCAATCGGACCCGTACTCGACGGATATCCGCCTCGCTCTGCTCTTACAGGAGTGGATTTTTTTTTACTATATGGGTCATGGCGTGAGTTTGGTATTTACTTTCACAACTCGTAGTAATACAGGGTGGGTATAGTTTTAAGTGTATTGTCCCTACTACCCAACCCGACCAGCTCCACTTTTTTTCCTAATCAACATTTAATCTTGGCCATCCATATCTCCTCCTATATAAAGTATAAAAAAACCTAGCCCATTTTGATTTTTCTCCCCATTCTCTTCTTTTCCTAAGGCGCCACACCCCAAGCATGTCCATGAACGTCGATCGCCTTCTTCCAATCGTCGGTTGTCAGTTACTGTTTGCCATTCCTTCATTAGTCGCCTTATGCCCTTACAGTACTATTTATGGATGTGTATGTATAAAAAGCAATCTGCCACTATTTCCAGCCTTGTTTTTCTTTTTCTTATTTTACCTGAAAATTAGGGTATCTTTTTCTTCAGATATGAAGAAACCCTGTTTGTATCTTCAGAAGCCAGCAAAACAACAAAGATCTTAATGCAAGCAATCCGATTTTCCATATTTAGGTGCAGATATTATGAAATTCGCATCTGACCTGCCCCGTTGCCATCCCTAAAAGTTGTGCACATCCCTCCAAGCACACCAAAAGCATTGCACATGAAAAATGTCCACTATAGTACCTGCAAATAAAAATGAAAACACAAAAACCTATGAGGATGTGGGATGGGCAGATGAGATGGTCACGGCGGTGGCATCAAAGACGAGATGCGAGGGCGGTGGCATCGGCGATGATCGTGGGCGGCCCAGATCTGCTCTGGTTTGTCTGCGTCGTCCTTTCGGCGGCGTTGTCGGCCGGCGTTGAATTGCAGATTTGTTTTGCTTTGTTGGTGTCGTCCCTCGAGCAGTGTTGTCAGCCTGCGTTGGCTTGCAGATTTGCTCTGCTTCGCCGACGTCGTCCCTCAAGCGGCGTTGTCAGCCAACATCAACTCACGGCACACACACACACACAAAGAGAGGGGGGGGGGGGTAAAGTGAGAGGGAGATGACAGACAGAAAAAGTGATCGTGAGAAAGATCGGGCACGGTCTCAGATCCGGTGGAGAAATAACTATTTCTCCACCAATAGACAGTGATCAGCTCCATATATGTATATGTGTATATACATACATACATACAAATTCCCACGATTTTCGCAATTAAAGGTTCAAGACAAGGAATTACCCTGATGGGTTTAGGGTTCTTCCCACCCCCCCTTTTTTTTCCTTTTCTTCCTCCCTTCTTTTTTTTTTCTCTTTTCTTCCTGCTATTTTCCCTTTTCTTCCTGCTCTTGTTTTTAGGTTATTCCAAAGTTTGCTTTATTTACATTTTTTCACCCCACCAAATTTCTTTTACATTTTTTCTCTTCATTAATCTTATCCCCACAATATTTTATAGTTTATGACACTTAGTCATAAACTAAGTGTCATAAACTTTGGCTCCTCAAGTTTTGCAAGCTTTCAAAAATTACACTTTGGCCCTTCAACTTTCTAAAATTGCATTTTGACCCTTCTAGTTTAGAAAAATTATGCTTTGACCCCAAAGCCACACTAACCTCTCATTTCACTCCCTAACACCTAGTTATCATCAAAATGAAGCTACTTAGTAAAATAACCTCATGGTTAGATTAATTTCCAATATTTTCGGGGTATCACACCCTCCCCCCCTTAAATAAATTTCGTCATCGAAGTAGGGACAAACCTCATTTGGCAAAGAGACGTGGATAACTCTGCCGCATCAGCTCTTCGGGTTCCCAGGTGGCCTCTTTTAGCGTGTGATTTCTCTAGATGACTTTAACCACCGGTACTAATTTAGAATGTAATTCCCGCTCTTTTTTATCAACCACTTCCACTGATACCTCTTGATGTGACAGATTGTCCTGAATCTCTACAGGCTCCAGCTGGATCACATGTGTTGGATCAGGAACATACTTTCTGAGCATTGAAACATGGAACACATTGTGTAGCTGGTTCAACTCTGGTGGTAGCTCGAGCCTATACGCCACCGTCTCAATTCTCGCCAAAATCTTAAATGGTCCGATGTATCTCGGACTCAACTTCCCCTGCTTCCCAAATCGCATAATGCCTTTCTTGTGAGGTATGAATCCGTTCTCAGATCACCTTCACTTTATCTTCCATTTTTTTGCATAGTTTTGTGCGGGACAATCTTCTTTTTCCTACCACATCCCAACAAATAGGGGTGCGAAATCTTCGGCTATATAGCGCTTCATAGGGAGCCATTTCAATACTCACTTGATAACTATTGTTATACGAGAATTCAATCAGAGATAACTGTACATCCCAGGCTTCACAAAAGTCAATAATGCATGCTCTCGACATATCCTCCAGTACCGATATGGTGTGTTCGAATTGGCCATCTGTCTATGGATGAAAAACAGTACTTATGGTCAACTTCATTCCCATCTCTTCTTAGAAACTCTTCCAAAATCTTGAGGTGAACCTTGCGTCCCTGTCGGACACAATGGTTACAGGCACTCCGTAATGGCTAACTACCTCCTTGATGTAGATTCGAGCTAGCCTTTTTGTAGAATACCCTTTTCAGATAGAATAAACCGACCTGTCTTGGTAAACCTATCCACTAAAACCCAGATAGACGTATTTTTATTGATTGTTCATGGTTACCCTAACACCAAAATCCATCAAACTGCTCTCCTATTTCCACTCAAGTATAAGGAGTGGTTGCAACTACCCCCACAGTTTTCTTTTGATTAACCTTCATCTGCTGGCAAGTCAAACACCGGGATACAAACTTTGATATATCCCTCTTTATGCTAGGCCTCCAAAATATTTGGTGGTAACTTAGGGTTCATATTTATCTCCCCTGAGTGAATCGGTACCTCACACTTCTAAAGTCTACAGAATCATTTGCCTAAGCTCTGAAACCAACTTGTGACACCCTCAACCCTGGTGACATCATCGGGCCGAGTTATCGTTCATAATTACAATCAAACCCTATGCCGAATACAGAGCAGCTACACCTTCATACATCATTAAACGCTCCAAAATACGTCCTTGCAAGAACTTTTCTTATAAACATACATCATACTTTAGCGAAGACTTCTAAGTCCTTAAACAACATATACATTTAAATGTAATACACGACTGTAGTCGTGCAACTCCTATCAACTTATCTTGCATCTAAATCTTTGTCTTACCCAGTGTTATTAAAGGCGCTGGCGCACCTAAGGCGCAAAAGGTCCATGGAGCCTAGGCGCAAGGTACAAGGCACAGGCGTGCACCTTTTCGAAGCGAGGCGCAATATTAAAATAAAAAATAATAATACATTAAACATTTAAAATTATGTAAAAAAAATTCTGAAAATGACAATTAACAAACTTTCAAACATTAGAAATGTTTAAAATTCCATAACATCATAATTTAATAAGCAGCAAACACTTGAAAAGTCTTAAATCCACTGAAAAATAGCAAATCACTGAACTCTAATACTGTAAAAGCATTAATCCATCATGCATTTGATTAGTATTGCACGAAAAAAAAAGATCGGGGGAAAATTCAATTGCAAAGTGGCACATGGTCTTTTTTCTTGTAATTGCTAAACTGTTTGTAATTGGTGGTCTTCCATAATGAAAACTCATGTCTTTAGTTGTTTGGATCACCAAATTTCTGGATTATGATGCATATTAGGACATTCATATTATGACAATTATTTCTAAACAAAATTTTGATTCAAGAGCTCCGAACAAAATTACTGCTAAAGAATAATAGAAGCAATGCCCGACTTGTAGAAAGAGCTAGGACAGATGCATATCAAATTGAAAGATCCCATAATTATTGATCTTTGTCACCTCTTTGCCAAGAGCATTTCAATCTCGTTTTGCCTCGAGAGAAAGGTTGGAAACATTGAGATCAGAAAACCCACCATAAACAAATTTCTGGATTATGACAATTACCCATGAGCAATTGTATTGGTTATTTTACTGATTAAGCAGCAAAATTGGAGAAGAAAGAGAAACAAGAGACAAGCCGGCAGGGTACTGAAGCAGGTGAGTAGCTGCTTCTATTTGAGCAGCCGAGCAGCAGGGCCAGAGAGGAACAGCAACGGCAGCGACAGTGGCTATAGCAACGGTAGCGACCGAAGCAACAGGCGGCCGGCGGCGACCGGGGCAAGGGACGGAACAGTGGCGAGGGTGACCGGGGGTGAGACTGTGAGTTGTGCCGCGGTCGTGACTCGTGAAACAAATTGGGGATTTTGTAGTTAGGTTTTACTGTTTTAGTTTAATGTTTGAAAATATTTGTTAGACTTTGTAAAGAATTTGAAAGAAAAATCAACGGCTCATGTAAAGACACGATTGCAAATCCAATGGCCACATTTCATGAGCCTAGATGTGTGCCTCCACCACCGTTATGCGCCTTGCGCCTTTGCACCTAGGAGCACCAGGTGCGCGCCTTATTGAATGCGCTGCGCCTAGGCCTAGGAGAGGCTCGGATGGTGAGCCTAGCTGCGCCTTGTGCCTAGGCGCGCTTTTTATAGCACTGATCTTACCATTTTTATCTTGTCTTTCGTCACTCAACTGATCCCCTTGCTCAACTTTTCTAACTTGTTTATTTTTCCTTTCCAAAGTGTTATCCTTGATCAACCTTATAGCCTGCACAACACGACATAAAGAATGAGCGCAAATCAACTAGTAAAGACAACGTGAGGAGCATCGTGTACAAATGATTCAAGAGACTGGAGGAATAATAATCATCTCAATGATAGCAATGAATCAACAATTACAATATATTTTTGGCATCAAAATAATTATCAAACAATATTTTTCTTCGTTAGCCTGAGCGGCTTTAAGGCCCAATAGAACAGCTTGCCACCTCCTCATGGACAGGACGGACAGACTGACTATGCAAGTGTGCCCGTAATCCAAGGTCGTAAAGATAAACATCATTGAAATAAAAATCATTAAAATCATCAACACCAAAATAAAATCAAATGCAATGCAAGGTGGACACGATTGGCTAGACTTGACCAGACACGAGAGACTCTACTCGAACGACATTCATCCTCTTTGGCCAGTGGTCATAATTCGTAGGCCATCCTCCTCATATTGATGTCTCAATTTACGAGATGTTCATCTCAGTCTCAAGTAAATAGAAGACACACTATCAACAAGTAGGAAACTCATTTAGAGTGCTTTTCATAACCATGTTACAGCCAGGTAACACGACTTCATCATCGGGGCAGACTAAGGAAAAATTTATTCCACCTTATGTCCTCAACAACACATCTTAACAAGGAATACCGGATCAGAAAATTAACCTGTACTCAAAACTAACAATAAGAGTTCAACGTGACATCATCAACATGGTGGACTCGAGAGAAGTTTGCCACAAGCCCTCACAACGTTCTTACATAAGAGAAATGTTGATTACCAATAAGTGCTGACATTTCATAACAATAATGTAATGACCTCAACAACATCATCATCAACGACAGGGCAGACTCGGGAGAAGTTTAACCACATGTCCTTAATGGTGTTCTCCAATAGGAAAGATATTGACTATCAATAATTGCCGACATCTCATAACAATAACCCAACAACACCTACGCAATATCACCACCAACGTCAAGTATGCTAATTGAATCGAATCATAGCACACCAGGACAATCATTATCCTCACTAAATTTCATTAATAGAGCAGAATAAAGGAATTTATTCTACCTTAAGTCCTCAACAACATTATTAAAATAAACGAATACTGGTCACATTGGCTACCGGTGTCAAATCATAAGAACAAGAGTCTAATAAAATGTCGTCAGCATGGCATGCTAATCGAGTCAATCACTTAGCATATTAGAATCTCATTGTCCTTATCTCATTGACCTATACCGAAGGAACTCGCAACCTTTGATCACCACGAGTGACATCACCTAGTCAAACAAAGCTCGTCAAACATCATTTTGACATCCATGCACACGTTATTCTACTCCTTCCCATTTAACCGTTCATAGCATCTTACGACAGCTGGTTAATCCGATTCGATAACTGAATCCTTAACCTAGCCTTATTGATGCATTATCGATAACAACCCTCTCATTTTCAATATATTAATATCATTCTTCACTTCCCGTCACTCCAGACGCTTAATAACGTGCATGCCCAAAATTTTCATTGTAGTATTGCCAAGGTTTAGCGCCAACATGACAAAATTATCAAAATAACCTCTGATGGCTGCTATACCACCAACGCTCCAAAATGACTTTAAAACTATTTTTTAGATATATTACATTATTTATAGACCAAATAGTCCCTCAAAAAATTTATATAAAAAATTACCAAAACAGCCCTTAGCAGCCATCGCCCCAACAAATATCTCGTAACTACTTCAAAACAACATTTTAAATGTCTTACACCCCTTCCTGGACCAAAAAATCCTTATAAAAATTTTATCAGAAAAAATTACCAAAATACCACTGCTGGGCGGCAAATTACCAAAATGCCCCCTGAAGGTTCTCGGCGCCAGAAAAATCTCAAAATACTTTAAAATGCTATTTTAAGCATTCCAAAGTTATTTTTGAGCTAAAAAAACATTTTAGAAAATTTTAGCTTGAAAATCCTTAACTAGTGTTTGGACTAAGTGCTTGAAAGCCTGTTCGGCCAAAAATAGCTATCAACTTTGGATTGACCTGAAATTTTGAGAAATAAAACTTCTCAGCATTCTAGGATCCTCATAAATTTTCACGCAAAACTGTGCTAAATTGATATTTTAAATTTCACTATAGACTTTCAAATTCCTGCATCGGTTAACCCCCTTCTTGACCTTGAAAAAGTTCAAACTTTTTCACAACCTAGGCCTCTTAAAAATAACTAGGGTTTCTTTTTTACACTTTGGTTAAATTTGAGTGTAACATTTTTTAAAAATTTAAATTATAAACTGTTCCTTAAATTTTCATTTTTAACGACGTTTACAGTTACTATTCGAATCATTACACACACTTTTTCACCTCAGCTTCACACATATGTCTTCCTCCCTCCACCTGCCGCACACTAGGGCACACATGTAACACCCCAAAACTTAGGTCTAGGTTTGTTCCCTTGAATTAGCTTTTTACTTTAGTAGTAGTATTTTCTAAGTGATTATTTTCGTATTTTAGCAAAAAATTATTATGAGCGGTATCATTTAGGACCTTTACCGATAATGTTTTATGATTATAAGTTACAATAATGAAGCTCGTTGTATGGTGAACTATAGCAATACGTTTATTTCTTTAGCGATGAAAAATATACAATGCGATAATTTATTTATTAGAGTCCTTCAGCGACGATTAACTGAGCAAAGTTAAAAAGAAAAAAGAAGAAAGCTAGCAAGTATTAAAAAAAAAAAGAAAAGAGGAAAATAGTATGAAGAGATACATTAGACGAAAACTGAAAAGAAAAAAAAAAGATATTCAGTCAATTAAATAAAACAGAAAGGAGAGGAGGGGGAGAGTTGAGGAACAGGCAGCAGGCACTAATCGGGCAGTGCCACTTCCATCTCAGTTAGCCCCATTGTCGGCCATCTCCATCATCGACGATGAACTCCGACCGTGCCTACACCAAACACAACCGCACGATGCCTCTGTGCACCACCTACGGCACGGACACCGCAAGCAACACCTGCTGCTACCAATGGTGCAGCGCCGCCACCGTCTTTTTCGCCACTGTGACCATCGCAACTCCGGCCAAGCAACGTCACCGAACAGCATCGCGCCGCATCTCCAAGACCACCGTGCCGTGACCAGTGCACCGTTTCCACCGCCATGCCGTCGCGCTACCATTATCGCGGAAAAAATCCACATCCAGTCGTGGACTACAAATAGCCGCAGTGGCCAATTTCTCCAACATCATAGTCGATTTCCATGGATATCCCTCGTCTCTGATCGTCCAGGTAATTTCTTTCTCTGCCACCGTTACTACAGCTGCAGTGAACCACTTCTATACCGCCTCCAGTTTATCCCCTTCAATCACAACCACCTCTATACACCCGCCATCATAGTCCCAATAAGTCTGTAGGTTGAACCTTGTTGATCTGGTTGTGGGTGAATGAATCCGATGGTCATATTTGACAAAGGTTCGTCGACGGTGAATGTGTGGCTGTGCAGTGTTTGTACAGGAGTTTGTGCAGAAGTGTGTGCAAGAGAGTGCATGATGTATGTAGTGTGCGAATAGGTACCTGCAGAATGGAACAAAAAAAGGGAGTGAGCTTTGGGGAGTTCAGTAAGGTCGCTCAAAATTCATAAGAGGGAATAGGAGTACAATAATTATCAGATTCACTTCAAATGATAGGGAAGAGATTCAACTCAATCCCTTGAACCAAACCTGATACAATTAACAACAATTTCAATTACACTGAAACGATGTAGATGATATTGAACATGAGTAAATTTGCAAAGCCACACAGGCAGTGCAGGGAAACACTTAGCAAAGCCATATAGGCAGTGCATGATAGTCACTTAGCAAAGCCAGAAAGACGATGCTTAATAATACTTTGGTTACATATGTATATGAACACTAGCTAGACCCTTAAGGCACTAGCATTTCCTGACACTATAGATCATCCTTATATCACCCCCGATACAGACCATCCTTATAACTCCTCAATACACTAACTCATGTCAATACACAGAATGTAATAATCGATAATGAAACGTATAAATCGATGCCCAAAGAGTAATAAATACTGAGCATCAATGAGGAATGTAAATAAATGCTTAAGGCTCACAAAAAAGGTATTAAAGGCAAATAATGCATGCTCATAACAAATATAACATAGTCCAAAGAAATTCGATAGCAATTTTGAAAAAATATACGAAGACAAATTAATGAATTGGGTTTCGGATAGAAATCCCTTACCACAGTCCGAAGCTATGTTAAGCTAATCAACCTCAACCAAAAATCCTATGGATTAACCTAAATAGAGCAAATCATTTATCAGGATACGATCTACGCTATGATGTTTTAAACTTGGTATTAACTTTCTAAATAGTTCTAATCCTTACTCTTGAAATGAGCTAACTACAAGCTATTTACTTATGACAAATAGAGATTTCTCAAAAATAGATAACATATCCGTTGTATATACACTAGGTGGATCGAAAATGTCACTTACATAATGCTTCGTATTTCCTCAATATCAGAATCATGTGCAATGATTGCTGGCTACACTTGATCAAAAGAACTGTCCAGTTCATTCCAAGCTCCTCTTGAACGAGCCAGTAGTATGCGCGCCTGTCTCCACTCCTTCGAAAACTCACTTAAAGTAAATCATGCCATTTTTCCTCAATTTCTTTCATTCTCCTTCTATCCGTATGCATTTGACTCCATCCGGCTTTCTAACTCTCTTACTCACTCTCTTGAACTCTACAAGACACCGACTAACACACCCCATCGTCTCGACAACCAATTTCCTCATCTCTCTTTCTTTTACCAACATGCACACAAACCCACAACACAACACACACATGCACCCATAGCACTCACATGATAACCAAAAATATGTACACAAATACATGCATAGTGCACACCATACAAGCATAGGACACTCTTGAGCATGGAACCCCTAAATTCGCCATCAAGAATGAAAATCGATGTATGTAAAATTTTCAAAATACACCCCGACCCCAATCGGCCATCGCACCAAAATTTTCAAAACAATTTAAAATATCTTTTTAAGAAAACTAAACTTGTTTCTTGGACTAAAAAGTCTTTCGGGTGATTTTTCGCTTAGAACCCCTATCCGATATTTTAAACGAGTGCTAACTTCCCACATCTCAACGATACAGTAAAATAGTATAGAAATACCAAGAAACTTTAAACACTAAAATGTCTCGATAAAATGAGGTTACTGTAAAATATTCAGCTAAAAAGAAGCTAATTTTCTATATTAAATAAATCAAAAACTCTATTTTTTTTATAAAATTATTTAATGCCCTTTGCGTACTTAGAAAAAATCCCAAAAAATTCCATGATATAGATATCGTAAAAATGATAGGGGTTTTTCTTTTGTATTTTGTCAAAATCAAATTGGAAATAGTTTTTGATTTAAAATCCAACTAGGAACTGATGGAAAAACTCAAGCCTTTAGCGACGCTTACATTTCCTATTTCTAAGTTCTTGAATCAAACACTCACATTTACACACACACACACACTCACACAAAATATTGTCTGACATTATCCTTCTCCCCTCCTATTTTCACTTTTGCCCCAAAAGTATATATAAGCATACTACTACACACACCATTTCAAACACTATAACACACACATAAACCTCAGCCTGACCACAAATGCACACTCTGTACACTATCTTACCCAAATCAACCACAACACATTGCCCTCCGCAAGCAGACCAGCCTGTGCCCAAAAACCTCTTTGCACACACATCTTCTTTACATCCACAATTTCGCCACAAAAACACATAAACACCTACTCCTGTGGACACACTTGTAACCGACAATAGATTGCATTGATTATGGATTAGAACTGAGCGAGGGAGAGAGAATTAAAAATTTGATCTTTGGCATTAGAACCCGTGCATGGGTCAGTATTGCTATTTAAAAATTTTGACTTAGAATTGATGTTTAAATTAGGACAGTACATTTAGAGTATTATATTAATCGATGTTTTAGTTACTCTGACTGGCTGGTAGTTCTAATCTGGTTGCGTTTGAGGGTATTATTATCGTAGTGTAAATGATCGAGTGAGTGTTAACATTTTAGAATTTTTGGGATGTTACAACACACTACTTACACTCATGCACAAATCTCTCATTAATCCATCTTATATTGCTTAAATGCATTACAATACACCCATTCATGCCCTAACACATTTAATTTACACCATTACACACAACTAACACACACAATCCATACCGAATCTCAAACTCGAAGAACACACACTGTAAATCCTCCAAACACACATTGAACACACACCGATGTGAAACCTAACTATTTTCTCTTCTTTCTCCATTCTAAGTTCTCATAGTAACAATTACAACAAGAATCATTCTAATTCCACCCCCTCCCCCCGAATACATAGACACACACTGAGAAACATCGACACACACACACACACACACACATAATTTCAACCCAAATTCCCATGATTTTCGTAATTAAGGGTTCAAGATCAAGGAATTACCCTGATGGGTTTAGGGTTCTTTCCCTTTTTTTCCCTTCCCCTCCTTCTTCATCCTTATTCCTCCCTTTTTTTTCTCTTTTCTTCTCGCTGTTTTCCTTTTCTGCTCTTGTTCTTCGGTTGTTCCAGAGTTTGCTTTATTTTCTTTTTTCACCCCCCGCCCCCCAAATTTCTTTTATATTTTATCTTCATTAATCTTATCCCCACAATATTTTATAGTTTATGACACTTAGTCAGCTTAAACTTAACTAAGAGGTGGCAACATTCGGCCGGCTGACTTCTCCCAAATTGTGACACCTTTTGCAAACTTTTAAAGATTACACTTTGGCCCTTTTAGTTTTCAAAATTGCATTTTGACCCCTCTAGTTTAGAAGAATTACGCTTTGATCCCAAAGCCACACTAACCCCACATTTCACTCCCTAACACCTAGTTATCATCAAAATGACACTACTTAATAAAATAACCCCCATTAATTAATCAAACTCGCGATTACATTAATTTTTGGTATTTTTGGGGTATCATAGTGCCATCCGGTTCTTGCTCTTCATCGTCCATGGGAGTGCCATCTGGATTCGGCTAGGATTGGAAAGCATTTTCTTACATCAAAAGAAAATATAATTGTTAGTAATGGTATGTACCACTTAACCAAACGAGTGATTGACTTCATTAGTGTTCACATATTTGTACCTGATCGGCAAACCTAATTTTGTCCATTTCTCGAGCAACGTGATGAATGTATGTTGGGTCTAGCTCCTACTCTGCAATTGCTTTTTGTGTTTGTGTCTGCACAGTAAGGGTGGGGATGCTCCCATCGCGGCACGTGCAGTCAAGCTGGTGTCGTATATACACACTTTCTTCCTATTGACAGCCCCTGGTGTATCTAGCCATGTCTGCAATCCCTCTAAACTCGTATTCATGGAGGTTGATGATTGACCTGACCCCTGCCTAGACAACATCATCTGTCCAAATGTGGTCTGTAAATAATCAAAGCATAACATAACCCTGTTAATGCTTGATCAACTGACAAATTGTGAGGACCTTAGTTTAACCTAACTGTAAATTTCATTTCATGCTTGTTACTATGCATGTAGTATGATATTGTTCTTGTAGAAAGATCTTATACATTATATGAGTGGTATTCATGATCTACTTATGTAGAACAAGTTGTATGCTTGTGTTGGCATAGAAGCACCTCAAGTTGGTGGATTAGCTTAGTCTTAATCCTAATTAGTTGGTCTTAAGCATGATTAGTATCCCCAAGTATGATTCATTGAGCCATAATCGTGATTATACTAGTTTGGATAATTAATGTTAATTGTGATTAGTTAGCCACTAAGCTTGATTAGTTTACCCTAATCTTGATTAAGCTAATTGTGATTACTTAGTTACTAAACTAGGTTAACTAGTACTAATGAAGCTTATTAAGTCTAGAAATTGATTTGGCTTGTCATGGCCTTATTGGGAAGACTTGGAAGGGGTCCAATATCCTCGAAACACTTGTTTCTCTAGGGTGAAAACTCAAAAAATTTCTTTAAAGTTCGTTGACTCATGTCTTCCATCTTTTGAACTAAAAACAAGAAGAGAAGAGAGAGGGGAGCTACCTAATTTTAGAAAAAAAAAACTATAGAGGAGTTTTGAAAGCTTGAAGAAGGAAGAAAAAAATGGGATTTACTGTTACATATTTCGGATTAGTTTGTTCTTTTGATGACAAAAGATGAATTCTTTAATGAGTTCTACAGCCTGATCTTGTCAAAGATAGGGTTTTATATATGAGAAACCTTAAGAATGGTTTTAATCATCGTTGGTGTATATATATGGTGTTTTATATGCTCATGGAGTTGTAGAATCTGATTAGAGAAATCTGACACATTCAATATTGATATTTGAACAATCATATCTCATTCAATACTTGTCCAATTTGAGTGTTCCATAACTTTCTGGAAGCTGAAGATATGCTCTTTCAAAATTTTTCTTTTATCATTCCTTAATTCAAATTGTATACTGCCCTAAATTGCTTAAACATGGAACTGGTTGAAGCTGATTAAATTTGACAGATTCTGTGTTGATATTTAAACAAGCATATCTCATTCAATACTTGTCAGTTTTGAGTGTTCTATAAATGTATGAAAAGCTTAAAATGCGTACTTTAACATTCTCTTTTATCTCACTCTCAAATTTGTATTTTGACATTCTCTTTTATATCATTCAATATTGGCCTGCTTTCATGAAAACTATTTTGAGTTAAGAAATGCATACTAATGTTTTATATGATACTTGATGTGGTCAACATTTTTTATGCATGATAGCATGCACTATTTCATATGGGTCGAAGGCCGACAAATAGAGTTATATGGAAATGGTATATATCTTGAGTTTGCTCAGCAGGTTAACCTCCCAAGGGTATTACGTTGCACCACATATGCTGTCAATATGTGCTAAGTCTTGCATAAGGCCTAAATATCACTCATAAACTAAATTTGAGCGGCTCAGGTTTTGAGTGATCAATTTAATGTCTTACTACGAGAGGATGGTAAGTGAACGAGCATCCCGCTTATGTTTTGGGCTCCTTAGAGTCGTTATGATATGTGTCATGATTGATTATTTCTTGTTTGTTCACTACAATCTATCATATGCCATGCATGAATTGATGATAAGCATGTTTTGTTTGGTTTATGCATGATTGTTATAATTAAGATAGTGTTTAAGTTGGTCATGTGTCTGCTCTACTTAGCTGTGGCTAACCCCTTTCCCTTCGCTACTTTTTAGATACTGGAAAGGATCAAGAAGTGGTAGGCAAGGAAGATTTTGAGTACCCCTTTGTGCCCGAGAATCAGGGATAGTAAGTCCTTGTGCACTTGCAAATAGAAAGTGTGGCGTGCTATGTAGATTTATGTCATTTGTTATGAACTAATGTGAAGGTGTGGTGTGTATGTGTCTATAAGTTTGGATTTGCAAGGACGGACAAATATAATATATGTCTGAAAGACTCTGATTACCTTCGAAAGAACGTTAGCATGTTAGAATATATGTTTCGCTTCTTGAGGCATGACAATTAAGATGGTATCAGAGCATAAGTTTTGTTTATTATCCATGATATGATCCTTAGAGTTAACTCTTAAGCTTGATCTTAGAACTTTGGGTTTCTCTAATTTCATTCCTCCTTATAGGTAATAATGGATGACATAGAAACAAGTTCTTCAGGGAAAGACATCGACAATGCATGGAGAATCAGCAAAATAGCAATCTCAACCACCATGGTCTAACCATGATCTAGGAGGATTAGGTAAATTTGAAAGGAATTTCATGAATATGCATCCACCAGAGTTTGCTGAAAAGGGTGATCTGGACAAAGTTGAAGGAACATGGAAAGAATCTTTAAAACCATGGGACTGAATGATGAGATGAAATTATTGCTCGCAATTTTTAGACTTGAACGTGATGCTGCTTGTTGGTGGGAAATAATTGACAGCAAATGGACAACAGCCCAAATGGTTCGCACTTGGGAATTGTTCAAAATCGAATTCAATAAAAACTTCATTCCTCAAAAGTTAAACTGAAAAAGGGAAGCTAAATTTCTCATTTTTTAGTAGGGTATTCTAATGGTGCAACAATATGCAACCAAGTTCACATCATTGGCTAGGCATGCTTCGTACTTGGTAGAAGGAGAAGATAGGAGTGCTAGAAATTTTCAAGATGGTTTGAAGCCTATCCACTAAAATATCTCGATTTTTAATATGGACTATCATGAAATTGTAAACTAAACCTTCCTCATTGAGAAGAGTGATGGGGACATACAAAGGAAGATGGAACGATTGATTAGAACTAGACCAAATCTTTTGACTTGGCAAGGTGAAAGGAATTTGAACACTGGTGGTAATAAAATGCAAAGAGGATGGGCATATAATGATCAAATAAGCGTGCAACAACCTAGAGGCAAGCTTACAACTTAGAAAACTCAACAAGTACAAGGGTACAAATTGACTTGTTCTTATTATGGTAAAGTTGGGCAAAATTCTAGTTCTTGCTAGAAGAAGGAAAGGAAATGTTATGATTCTAGACTGTTGGATCACCATGAGAATCATTGTCCTAATCCGAGACCAAAACTGATTCAACAAAGTGCCAAGCAAGGAATGAGTACGGGTCGAGGTATGGGGAAACCAAGACTTCAGGGAAGAGCTTTTGCTTTGGGACAAGAGAAGGCAAGAAATTCAGCCGAAGTGATTGAGGTTTACTTTCTATTTTTTAGCACTTGGCACGAGTTTTTATTGACCTGGGTTCATCTCCTTCTCATGTAACTCCACATTTTGCGGATCATTTGGGTAAGAAACCTGAGAGTTTAACACATGAAATTATGGTGAGTATACCTACAGAGGACTCCTTACTTAGTGACATTATATGGATCATGCTCAGTAATTGTGTGTGGTAAGGGACATAATGCCACTTTGATACTTTTAGTACTTCAGTATTTGGATGTCATTCTTGGTATGGACTGGTTATCTCAACATCATGCTAATGTTAATTGTCATGCTAAGAGTGTTACTTTTGATATGTCGGAACCAGGTAAACTAAAATTTGTAGGGGATAAATTATTTTCTTCAACACCTATTATTTCAGCTACTCATGCTCGTAAGTTGCTTTTTAAGGATTCTGTATGGTACCTTTGTTATGCAATTGATCAAGTAAGAAAGAGCAAAAATTGAAGACATTCTTGTTGTTTGTGAGTTCAGTAATGTGTTCCCTGATGATATAACGCTACAAAAAACACAGGCCTATAGCAGCGCCCAATGCCAGTGGTCTAAAATGACCGCTTCCACATGCGTCGGCCACAAGCATACCACTGCTAAAGGTCACCATTGTAGAATTAAAAGATCTTGCTTTGCCCCAGTTCATATTACCTCTCTTTTTTGGGTCAAATCGCCCCCGCTCTCTAAACACAGGACCACCAGATTTGCTCTCTCTCTCTCTCTCTCTCTCACACACACACACACACCAATTATCTTCTCTGTATTTTTCCCCAAAGCTAATCAATAGCTTCATGTTCTTTAGGTAAGATCCATCTTGCAATCGTTGCCTCCACTATCCTGTCCCAGCAATAAATCTGCCTCATCCCACGCACCATAGCTCGATTGACCCATATTTCCACAGATATAGTTCCAGTAGAGGTCTAATTGTGATTCTAATACCATCACCATGTTCAATTGCTAACTATGTTCATTGACAATTGTGCAAGCAGGCTACTAGGTTGGTGGTCAATTGAAAAAGGAAGTCGAGAAGAACAAGTATGACTTTTCCAAGATGGGGCATGTGGGTAATTTCTGTTTTTTAATACTGTTAGTCGAAACTTTTATGACGAGATACTCTACATCTTTATCTACATCTTGAATTTCTTGAAGATCTTTTAATGTATGTATTTACTTTGTTTTTGGAGTGCTGGTCTTTAATCTTCTCTTTATGGCAATTGGTATCGCTGTGACCCTCTTTTGTATTTATGTAATTGTCTTAGTAAAGTAAGAGTTTAATTTGGCGTCTATATTGTGCGGGGAAATCTGGAGTTTTGTTGACTCTTTAGTTTATAATTGTGATTTTTGTCGAGATTAGTGTTAGGTGTGGAAATATTATCCTATGAATCCACAAAATGTTAAGGGAACAGAAGATATGAAAGGGAGGGGGTATTAGAATGTGAATCTTGTAACTATTTGTTCGTCTCATCATGTGGTTTTCTGGGGTAAATTGTAGGTAATTTGATTATAATTGCAAATGATTGGTTGCCACTGAGGAATTCTGAGACTAAATATTATGGCTACTTGCCTACGTTGGGGTTCACCACTACAATGAAGGTAAGTACAGCGAGACTGGGCTGTTTTACTGACTTGAGTTTATGAGCTTGCTGCTTGTTTCTATGTTCCATTATTGATCTAAAGAGTTTGATTGTGTACAGATTTTATCAGTGGTATTAATAGTGAATAGTTGGCAATGTCATTCATTCATGTGATGTATCTTTGATATTCAAAAGAAATAGGAACAATTGGTGATGACGTCCGTTCATGTTATATTCAAAAGAAAAAGAAATAGTTGGCGATGGCGATTGTCTTCTATAGTGCCGGTACAATGGCAAGTAGGCTTGATTGCACATTCTTGTGCATAATGCCCTTATGATTATGGTATCCAATCCATAGGCGCATTTTGAGTTATTACCTTATTCTGTATTTGGTGAGAGTCATATAATGAAACAATATGATGTGTTTCAATAAATTTGATGGCATATGGTAAAGAATAACCCCTAATCGGTGATCTTAGTAAATGTTCTGAAGGGAAGGAGAATAACCTCAATTAATAAACAATTTTTCTTTGGTAAGATGTTTACACTTTAGAGCTCACTTCATTCCTATTTATAATCTTCAGTGACATGGGAAGTGACATGTACATATTCACAGTTGCTGGCCTCAAAGTATCCCATCTGTTGTGTCCCGATGTCGTCTTTTTACAATGATAAGATTACTTCTTGTTCATCATGTGCTTGCGGCTCCCAGAACGAAAAAGATTGTCACATAAGCTTCTTCCTAGTATACACGTAAGATATGCATTTTTCGGGTCTTATGCAAGTAACTAGAAGAAATTGATTTGAACTTGATGCATACTTCACTTTCTTATCTGAAAACAGGCAATGCACACTAGCAAGAAAGTACAAAATTTCTTTCTTTCTTGCATCTAATTATGCATATAAGGTTATTGTTATGTAAACAAAACTAGCTTGAAGACCAGAACTGGGACAGGCAAAAACACATGAACAACTCCCTTAATGCAGTGAACACAATACGTGTGCGCAATAAGGGTTCATTGGCATGTCAAGGCTAAATACAAGGAATATTGGAAGCTATAATTTGCATTGGATCCTGTACAGTCTCTAAGGTTCATGGATTTGTTCTAATTGAGAAATTTGCAATTTAAGTTGGGAATTTGAATGATGTAAACCACTATTTTAGTGAATATAACTATTCTGATATATTGAATATGAAGTATCAGTTGCAGTTGTACATGGCTTAGTTCTTGTTAATACTACTTTACATACTTCTTTTTCAGCTGATAAGAAACCTAATCAGGAATTCATATTATTTTTTTTTCTAATAAAGAGAAGCTATCAAAGCTGTCGGCCTAATGCTGCCATAGGCCTACGGAAGCGGTCATTAGCCGTTGTTACAAGTTGTAACCACTGCGATATGGGACATAAGTAACCGATGAGGGAAAAGATATATAAGCGGGAGAACAACTGCTAAAACTTCATTGACCGTTGCCATATGTCTATCGCAACGAGACCTATAGAAGCGGTATGTGATCATTGCGATAGCTAATGGCAGCGATCATTTTGGCTACGACAGAGTTTCTTAATCACTGGCTAGGCCATTTTTCTTGTAGTATAAAAGCTCTACCCCCTGATCAAGAATTTGAATTTGTTATTGAGTTACTAGCAGGAACATGTCCAGTTTCTAAACCTCCATACCAAATGAATTCAACAAATTGAAAAAGTTGAAAGCTCACTTTCAAGAAGTTCTAGATAAAGGCTTTATTCAGCCAAGTGTATTCCCTTGGGGTGCTCTCGTATTGTTCTTTAAAAAGGATTGCTATTTATATGCAATTGAATTATGTGATTGTGAGGAACAAGTTTCCACTTCTACACGTTGATGACTTGTTTAATCAGTTACATGGTGCAACAATATTTTTTAAGCTTGATTTGAGATTGGGATATCATCAATTGAAAGTCCGAAAAGAAGATGTACCCAAGAAAACTTTTAGAAAGCCTTATGGTCACTATGAGTTTCTTGTCATGCCACTTGGTGTAACTAATGCTCCAGCAGCCTTCATGGACATGACGAATTGTGTTTTCAAGCCATACTTTGATTCTTTTGGTTAGTCTTTATTGATGATGTTCTTGTCTACTCTAAGGACCATGAACAACAAGAGTACCATCTCCGGATGGTATTACAAGTTTTACGTGAAAAGATATTGTACGTAAAGTTTAGCAAGTGTAAATTTTTGGCTCAAGAAAGTTGCATTTTTGGGACATATTGGATCTAGTGCAGGTGTAACAGTAGATCCAGTAATGATTGAAGCAGTTGTAAATTGGTAAAGTCCAGTTACTATGAAAGAAGTTCGTAGTTTCTTGGGACTGGCAGGGTATTACTGTAGATTTGTGAAAATTTTCTCAATGAGTTCAAGTCCATTAACAAAGGTTACTCAAAAATCAGTGAAGTTTGTTTTGGATGCCAAGTATGAGGCTAGTTTCCAAGAACTAAAGCAAAGATTGATTTTAGCCCCTATTTTAACTCTACCAGAAGGTAATGATGACCTTATAATCTACAGTGATGCTTCGCACGTTGGTTTGGGATGTGTTGTAATGCAGCGGGGAAAGGTAATAGTCTACGCTTCAAGGAAGCTAAAATCCTATGAGCAAAACTCTCTGATACATGATTTGGAGTTGGCAGCAATCATATTTACCTTGCATAAATAGCGACATTACTTGTATAGGGCTGCGTTTGAGGTGTACGCATACCATAAAAGCTTGAGGTATTTATTTTTGTAGAAAGAACTGAATATGAGACAACATATATGGATGGAACTTCTTAAAGATTATAATTGCACCATCTAATATCATCCGCGCAAAGCTAACTTTGTTACTGATGCATTGAGTAGAAAAGTTACGGTTTCACACTTGATGATAAAGGAATGGAAATTGTTATAAGATGCAGTCATTTGGAAACCTTGACTGCCTAAGGCATGTTTTGTCATTGTTAATGTTAGGATACAACCTATTTTGGTAGAAAGGAATAAAGAAACACAAGCACGGGATCCAAAAGTACCGGCTATTTTGGAAAGGTTTGAGTTCCAAATTAGAATTTCCACTGCATAGTGATGGTTTCCTACAAATTAGTAAGAGAATGTGTATTCTAAATGATGCTACTTTGAAACGAGATATAATAGAAGAAGCACATCAGTCCAAGTATTCTATCCACCCCAAAAGTACTAAAATGTATAACGATTTGAAATCTAGTTATTGGTGGAGTAACATGAAGAAAGATGTGGCTGAATTTATTGGAAAGATGTCTTACATGTCAACAAGTTAAGTCAGAACATTGCAAACCACTTGGGTTACTTCAACCATTATCCGTGCTCGAGTGGAAATGGGAGGATATTACGATGGACTTTGTATCATATTTATTCCAAACTTGAAATGGACATAATGCTATATTTGAGTGAATTTTGATAGAGTTACTAAATTTGCTCACTTTCTTGCTATAAATGTGACTTACACCTTAGAGAAGTTGGCACATATTTATATAAAAAAAGGTTGTTAGATTACATGGAGTACAAGTAAGCATTATTTCAGATCGAGATTCACATTTTACTTCAAGGTTTTATAAGGCTTTTTAAGATGCAATGCAAACTAAAATTTCTTTTTGCACATCTTTCCATCCATAAACAGATGGTCAAAGCAAAAGAACAATTTAGACCTTCTTGGAGGATATGTTATGAGCATATACTATGGAATTGAAAGGTAACTGGGATGATCACTTGGCATTTTTGGAATTTTCTTTCAGTGACAGCTACCAGTCTAGCAGTGAAATGGCACTATTTGAAGCTTTTTATGGCAGGAAGTGCAGATCTCCAATTTGTTGGAATGAAGTTGGTGAAAGACAGTAAATTGGACCCGAACTGGTGCAAGAAACCACAGAAATAGTCTTGGTGATTAGTGATCATTTGTTAACAACTGGGAGCAGGAAATTTTTTTTTTGCAGATAAAAGGAGAAGAGATTTGGAATTTGCCATAAGAGATCATGTATTTCTACGTGTTTCACATTCTAAAGGGGTTACCAAAGGAAAACTGGCACCTCGCTACATTGGTCCCTTTGAGATTTTTGAATGGGATGGTGCGGTGGCATATTGGGTTGCATTACCACCATCGCTATCTAGTATACATGATATTTTTCACGTATCTATGTTGAGGAAGTATAAACCTGATCCTTCACATATATTGCATCATGAAGCGATTTGGATTCAAAATGACTTATCTTATGTTGAGCAACCGATTCAGATTTTTGACCGAGAGGAACAAGCACTACGGAACAAGAACATACCACTTGTTAAGGTGTTATGCGAACACCATGGAACTTAAGAAGCTACATGGGAGACAGAGGCTGAAATAAGAGAGAAGCATCCCAATTTCTTCCTTAGTGAGGTATGAATCTAAGGACTAAATTCTTCTAAGGAGGGGTAGGTGTGAGGACCTTAGTTTAACCTAGTTGAGAATTTTATTCATTCTTGTTCTTCTTAAAAGATCTGATGCGTTGTATAAGTGGTATTCTGACCTATTTATGTAGAAAAAGTTATATGCTTGTGTTGGCGTAGAAGCACCTCAAGTTGATGCTGATTAGTTGGTCATAAGCATGATTAGTTGTCCCTAAGCATGATTAGTTAAGCCTTAATCATGATTATTCTAATCTAGATTAATTAAGGTCAATCGTGATTAGTTAGTCACTAGGCTTGATTAGTTTATCCTAATCTTGATTAAGCTAATTATGATTACTTAGTTACTAAACTAGGTTAACGAGTACTAATGAAGCTTATTAAGTTTAGAAATTGATTTGGCTTGTCATGGCCTTAATGGTAAGACTTGGAAGGGTTCCAATACCTTTGAAACACTTGTTTCTAATGGGTGAAAATCAACAAATTTCTTTAAAGTTTGGTGACTCATGTCTTCTATCTTTTGAAGTAAAAATAAGAAGACGAGAGTGGGGAGCTGCCTAGTTTTAGAAAAAAAAAACTATAGAGGAAGTTTGAAAGCTTGAAGAAGGAAGGAAAAAAAGGGGGGATTTTCTATTACGTTCTTTATATTAGTTTGTTCTTTTCATGACAAAAGATGAATTCCTTGATGAGTTCTACACCCTAATCTTGTCAAAGGTAGGGATTCACATATGAGCAACTTTGAGCATGGTTTTCATCACGGTTGGCGTGTATATATGGTGTGTAATGTACTTATGGAGTTGTAGAATCTGATTAGAAAAATCTGGGTAGATTATGTGTTGATATTTGAACAAGCATATCTCATAAAATAAATGTCAAATTTGAGTTTTTTTTATAACTTTTTGGAAAGCTGAAGAGGTTCTCTTTAACATTGTTTCTTAAATATGAAACTACTCGAAGTTGATTAAACTGGGCAGATTCTATGTTGATATTTAAACAAACATATCTCACTCAATACTTGTCAGATTTGAGTGTTCTCTAACATTCTGGAAGGCTTAAGGTGTTTACTTTAACATTCTCTCTTATACCACTCTCATATTCGATGTATATGTTACCCTAAATTTCTTTCATATGGAACTAGTCTGCTTTCACTAAAAATGTTTTGAGTTAAGAAATGCATATTAAATTTTTATATGATACTTGATATGTTTAACATTTTCTATGCATCATAGCATGCTCTATTTCATGTGAGTCTTCGAAAGTAGTGGCCGAGGGTCGAAGGCCGGCAAATTGAATTATATGTTGAGCTTGCTCGGCAGGTTTACCTTGTAGAGGCATTACGTTGCCCAAATATGCTGCCAATATGTGCAAAGTCTTACAAAAGTATAAATTTATCACTCATAAAACTTAATTTGATCGGCTCAGCTTTTCAGTGATCAATTTAATGTCTTACCAAGAAAGAATGGTAGGTAAACGAGCATCCAGCTTATGTTTTGGGCTCCTTAGAGTCATTATGAGATGTGTTATGATTGAGTATTTCTTGCTCGTTCGCTGCAATCTATAGTATGCCATGCATGAATTGATAGTAAGCATGTTTTATTTGGTTTATGCATGCTTGCTATGATGAAGATAGTGTTTAAGTTGGTCATATGTCTGCTCTACATAGCTGAGGCTAACCCCTTTCCCATCCCTACTTTTTAGATCTTAGAAAGGATCAAGAAGTGGTAGGCGAGGGCATTGGCGAGGAGGATTTTGAGTACCCTTTTGTGGCCAAGAATTAGAGATAGTAAGTCCTTGTGTACTTGTAAATAGAAAGTGAGGTGTGCTATGTAGATATGTCTCATTTATTATGAACTGGTGTGAAGGTGTGGTGTGTATATGTCTATAAGTTTGCATTTGCAAGGATGGACGAATATAATATATGTCTTAAAGTCTTTATGGGTGGTTTTTCCATTTAAAGTGCAAATTAGCGTACTCTTATTACCTTTAGAAGAAGACTAGCGTGTTAGAATATGTGTTGTCGCTTCTTGAGGCGTGACATAAGTAATGAAGACAATGAGGGGGAAAATTTTTTCGCTCCTCCATCAGTGTACCCTTCGGTAGCATGCTCTTTCCCTATTCCCGTGCATCGTGTAGCCACCTTCGATAATTTTTACTATATAGTCAAAAAAGCAGCTCTCCCCATCGCCTGTTGCTCAGGCGATGCAAACTCAAACCCGTCTTACAATGGATCACATAACACAATGTGGATTAATTCTATTGAAAAAATTTAAACAAATATTAACAGACTCATAATCATACCAAAAACTCCGCCCCTGGCCCCTTTCTCCTCCCGGCATCCCAGTCCTTCCAGTACAATAGTGGCTCAAAAGTTTGGCCCTTCATAAGAACAATATTTTTGTATTCGCGACACGCTCCACAAAGTTATAAAAAACCAACATTAATAAGATGAAATACGTGAACAATATTAATTGTCAGAATCATTAGAAGGTCAAGTGCAAGAGTGAACATTACTTATAGGCCTCCTCATTAACAAAAACTCTCTATTTCCTCTGGTAATCAATGAGCATCCCGTGTGTGGGTCCATAGTTTCGTCGGAATCCTCCAAAATATTAATATGACATTGGTTGAAATATAAATTAAAAATAAGGTTGACAGTGATGAAATTCTAATATCAATTATATCTAATGTTGTAGAACCTACTGATGAAAGAGAAGCATGGGGTGGCTGGGAGGGCTAAGGCTGGGGCTGCATGCTTATACTCTGTGTATCATCTGGCACCGGCAAAGATGTAGCTCGGCGTCCACTGCAAACGGGAATGCCAAATAACCTATTCATAGCTGATAGCAAAAACTTTCGGTGAATATGTATTATATTTGTACATAGATTCTTTACTATGAAAATGATGAACGAGTAAGGTAACATATTACTATGAAGTACTCAAGTATAAGACAATAGGGAAGATAACTGTACACTATCATAAAATTATGTGAAAAATTCAAGTTACTTATTACTAGTCATACGACATTAAGTCAATCATCTCCATTTTGAGAATCATCGTCATCATTATCTTAAGACTCATCGTCCTTTTCATCTTGGAATTCATCGTCTTTATCAGTAGAGTCATCCTCATCATCTTCAACACATCCTACATCTTCCTCTGCATCACCTACAATTTCATTTCCTACCTGACCCATTGGTTGAAAAGGAAGATCATCCTCGTTATTCACTTGAACAGGTAAAAAGGCAGGTGCTTAGTCAGCTTGATAGGTGTCTACCTCATTGTCATATGGAACTGGCAATTTTTTGTATTTGATAACAGTAAACCAATGAGATTTAGGATTTGTGACATCTTCTGCGTAGAACACTCGTGAAGCTTAATTAGCAAAGACAAACGGTTTATCGGATGCAAGTCTTGACTTAACATTGACATCTATAATCCCTTGTGAACTAACACGTGTTCCTATATTGCATGTAATATCAAACCATGTACATTTGAACATTACCAAACGATTTTGGCTACCAAGATATGTTAGGTAGGGGAAATGTGTTATTTGAGGTCTAAGTTCCAACCTAAGAAAGTCCTCAAGGGCACTATCGAAGTTCAAAAGAGAGATCTGACACTTTATTTACAAAGTAAAATATTTTTGTCTTTGTGTACATGGCTACAATTCAAATTTTAAGCGGTACCATTGTCTAGCTTCTCAGCCAAGATTTGTTTAAAACACAGCTATAGGAATTTACTTTTTTTGGTTAAATCCAAATAGTTATCTATTTATTAATCTCGAGAGATCGAACAATTATGGATGATTATTTTGGTCACCTTATTTTAAGTCCCTTGCTCTCTAATGTACTAAGTATGAAAAAAGAAAATTTGAGATTGCTTTATTACTATTGAAAAAAATAGAGCATTGTAATTAATGTGATCAAGAGTCAGTTATGAATCGATATTGTATTTAAGTTATGGTGTCCGACACTAATTTACTGCCAAACTGATCTTTGATCACAAGCCATTTAGATTTTTAGGGCAAAACGATTACTATGCCTATTTAACTAAAATGGTATCCATGTTAGCTCCAAATGGATTAAACACTTCAAGCTGCCAGAAGGCTATGCATCTAATATATCATGATGTTGTAACCTTGGTGATTTTAAATTTTAAGATTTAAAGAGTCACGATTCTCATGTATTCATGGAAAGATTTATACCAATTATTTTTCGTGACGTCATAAAGCCAGTAAATGAAGCATTCACTGAACTTAGCCATTTCTTCCGTATTTTGTGCTCAAAGGTGCTCCGAGAGAGTGATGTTAAGATTCTTGAGAAAAACATTGTTGAGACAATGTGCAAATTAGAGAAAATCTTTCCCTGTCATTCTTTGATTCGGTGGAGTATTTGACCATTCACTTAACATATGAGGCTAAAGTGGGCGGACCTACGCAGTATCGGTGGATGTATCCATTTGAGAGCTGATGTCACTCATCCATATTTAATCTGTATTTCACACTTGCACACATGCGTTGTTCACTGAAAATGACTTCGTTCTTACATAGGCATATGTTTGACCTTAAGAAAAAAGGTGCGTAACAAAGCGTGCGTTGAAGGTTCAACTGCATAGGCTTACATTCTTGAGGAGCTTACCAACTTGTGCTCCCTTTACTTTGAGCTGGATGGCTGATACAAAGATGAATTGGCTTAGTCGCAATGACAATAGTATTGACATAGAATTAGAAGAGCGTCTTTCCATACTCATGCATCATTGTCGTGCTCTTAGAATAAAGAGTGGTCAATTTCTATCCTACGAAGATTATATTGCTGCAATATTGTACGCTCTCATGAATGCAATGAGGTTGTGCCATTTATAGTGTAAGTAGTTGTGTTTATATATATCTTCCTTCTCATAATTCAAGAACATAATATAATGATGATGCTATATATTATACAGTGAATACGATGAGGAAGTGGTATTAGCAAATCTTGGGATATCAGATAGACAACCTGAAAAAATACAAAACAACGTGTTCCCTGAGTGGTTCCGAAAGCAAGTTCTAAAATCACATCTCATTTCTAATAGAGTGAGATGGTATATGCAATAATACTTTGTGCAAATTGTTTGTTGTTGCAGAACGTTCAAGATGGAGTTGATGCTCGTCTCAAATTGCTTGTTGCTTCCTCAGTTAGATTAGTTTTGTGTTATAGAGGGTACATTGTCAACAGATTTAGATTCAACAAGATGAAAGTTGACCTTAGTAAGCAAACCCAAAATAGTGGAGTTTTAGTGAAAGGTTACTTCTATAATGATAGTGAGCGAGATTTTTATAGGCAGTTAGTGGATATTGTTGAACTAGATTATTATGGTAGCGATAATCGACTGGTAATGTTCAATTGCAGCTAGTTTGACATTACAGTCGGCATCCAAGTTAGTTGACATGGGATTGTAGACGTTAATATGAGATCAAGGCTCGGATCATACGAACCATTTGTATTTGCAACTCAAGCAACGCAAGTCTTTTATGCAAAGCGTGTGACAAGGAAAGACCCAAACTGGCATACTGTTATCAAGACCAAAAATGTCTTTGCTGACGATGATGTGTTCATTAAGATTTACCAAGGGCACGATGCTCCCACATTGATGTCGCTTCATGAGAATAACGATCTTGTTGATGAACCTCTATGCGATTTACACTACAAGAAAACAGGGTTTTAGCGACGGGGTAATCCGTCACTAAAAGCCAAAAATCTGTCTCTAAAAGAATTAGCGACGGATTCACCGTCGCTAAATATCCCTCGTATAAAAGCCCGTCACTAATAGTTTAGCGACGGAATTTTTAAATCCGTCGCTAAATATGTCATTTTTACCGACGGATTTATTTTAATTAGCGACGGATATTCCGTCGCGAATTATATTCTTTAGCGACGGATTTATATTTTTGAGACGGAATATTCCGTCGCTAAAAAACTTATTTAGCGACGGAATATTCCGTCGCTAAATAACTGATTGTAGGAATACTTTAGCGACGGAATTAATCCGTCGCCAAAAGTCAATTTTTTTTTTGAATTTTTTTTTTATTTTTCAATTACCCAAACCTGTAATACAATTTTCAAATCTCAACAACAACGCGCAATAATCAATACAGAAAGAAATATATATAATCAATTATAAAAAAAATTTATAATAAAAAAAATTCATATATGTACAAGCCGGGAACCGGATATAGCCGGTTAGGAGAGGGGAGAAGAGTACAAGGCGGGCACGGGGGGGGGGGGGAAGCTAGGAACGGGCACGGGAAGGGGCTCATCAGGGGTTCCCGAGTCCCGGATCTGGATCCTGCTGATCCGGGGCCGGGGCGGCCTGTCCAGCAGTGCCCTGCTCCCTGATCATCTGGCACACCACTGTAGCAATGCGCTGGATCTCCTCGTCGTCCAACTGAGGCCGAGGAGCCGGTGTCTGTGGAGGGGCAGCAGGGGGTGAGGACGCTCCTATCACGGCACGAGCAGTCGTGCTAGGCAGGCCGCGTATGCGGCCTTTCGGCCGATTCACGACCTCCGGCGTATCCAGCCATCGCTTCAACCCCCCAGTACTCGCAGCCGTACTAGTGGACGCTGATGGCTGTCCGGACTGCTGCTCGGACCCCCTTAGCTGTTCATACGAGGCCTGCAAAAATAGTGGTTTAACGATATGTTAGGGCATTAATTAACGAAACAGACATTGAGGATAGAAAGAAAAAACATTAACTTAAATAAATTGACTCACATCGATCCGCCGGGCAATATCTGAAATATAGTCGCCCGCCCGGTGCGTCTCGTCCTTGTCCTTCTTCCGCACGTGCGTCTGATTATACGTCAGAGCTACGACCTCATCGTCCTCCAGATCCGGGTGCTCGACCGCGTTCTTGTGTCGGACGATGTCGTGTGGCACCGACCCCCCGTGTGCGTCGGATCTTTGTTCTGTCTGTTCTCAGTCCCGCTCTTACTCTTGGCGTCCCAACCTGGATCCGTAGCCCACCGATCTATCATCTCCCCCATACACGGTGAGATATCCAATGTGGGGGATATCTCGCCATGTCCGTCATCGGGGCACCCGCGGGCAGCGCCTTCTTCGCCCGGTCCCAGTACCTGCTGCTGAGGCGTGTCAAACGTGAACCCCTCCTGTAAGGCATTCAATAACACAAATTAACAACATAAAACAAACTGTAATTTAACATTTACTAACGCTGAAAAAAATACTTCACCGTACCAGCCACTCCTCCCATAGGGCCTCCCTCGCAGCGGCATCCCAGTCCTTCCAGTACAGGCGTGGCTCGAAGAATCGGCCCTTCACAAGAACGCCGATCTTCGTCCTCGCAATATTCTCCAGGATCCTGCCAAAGAAGTAATTAAATTAATTAATACAGTTCAAATATAAATTAACACCCCAAAATTTTAAACATAAGGCATGAGGTGATATTTTTAGTACTTACAGGCCCTCCTGCGTGAGCGTAACTCTCTGTTTACGCTGGGGGTCGATGCGTACCCCGCGTGTCGGACCACGGCCTCGTCGAGATCCTACAAAACACAGACATTAATACAGTTCAAATATAAGGCTAGCAAAAATGTACGAAACACCGTTATCAACTATACCTGAGGTAGAACCCACGGAAGATGGAGAATGCACGCGCGTGTGGGATGAATCTGCGTCGGGCTGGGGCGACGGCTCGAGCTGGGGCTGGGGCGACGGGAATGGCTGGGGCGACGGTGACGGCTGGGGCTGGGCCCCAGATGGCTGTCCGCGATCACTCTGTGCCTCGTCATCAGTAGGCAATGACGAGGTGGGACTAACCGGGGAGGAAGCAGCTCGGCGTCCAGCCCGGCCACGAATAGCCCGTATCCTATCCATATCTGACTTCATATAGATTATATACAAAGACATTAACACGTGAAAAACAATAATTTAGGCATAAATCATCATCGGCACTATATATATATATATATATATATATATATATATATATATATATATATATATATATATATATATATATATATATATATACATCAATAAACACCAAGTTCTAAAATGTTACTACATTTTTCCCGTGATGTTACAACATTACAAGTCAATCATTTTCAGTTTGCGAATCATCTTCATCACTTTCCTCGTCGCCCTCTTCTTCGTGGGACTCGTCGTCCTCTTCATCTTCTAATTCATCCTCTTCATCAGTAGACTCGGTCACATCATCTCCAACACTTTCAACATCTTCCGCGTCATCATCTACGACTTCTTCTCCCACAAGAAGTGTTGTTGGAAGAGGAAGATCGTCCTCCTCGTTGTTGACCTCAACAGGGAACAAGACACGTGGTTGGTCGGCTTGAAAGGAGTCTAGCTCACTGTCATATGTCACGGGCAATTTCTTGGACTTGATAGTTGTATACCAATGAGATTTGGGATTGGCGACGTCCTCCGCGTAAAAGACTTGTACAGCTTGACTAGCAAACACAAAGGGCTCGTCTGATGCAAGTCTTGACTTGACATTGACATCTACAATCCCTTGAGAGCTAACACGGATTCCTCTACTGCATGTGACATCGAACCACGTACACTTGAACATTACCAGGCGGTTTTGGGAACCCAAATATGTTAGCTCAACAATCTCATCTAGCTCTCCGTAAAAATCCATGCAATTCTCGGCATAACAGTCGCCGTTGACCAAGACTCCACTGTTTTGGGTTTGTTTTGTTCGGTCATCATCTTTTACGTTAAACCTAAACCCGTTGATGATATAGCCTCCATAACAGGATGTTTGTTTGTTAGGGCCTTCGGCTAGTAATTTCAAGCATGAGGCCACTGGTCTATCCATTGACTGAACCTATTGTAGATGACGGTAAAAATTAAGGATAAATCAGTATACTAATTGGCCACAGAACTGTATATAACACATAATATAATTTCGTTAAATAATCTTACACGAATTTTGAACCACTGTACAAATTGTGATTTTCGATGAGATTCAAGTCCAGCGGGATCAGTGATTAAAGATTCCGCATCGAACTCACTGCAAACCAATATAGTTGACTCACTTAACACACACTTTCAATTATGTACAACAATGTAAGTGAATTAAGACTTTAACTTACTCAACGAATGCCGAAACTTCATCGCAATTTAGAAGGGCATATATTGTTGCAGCACTGTACTCTTCATCCGTTAGCCATCGAGTATACGTTCGGCCGAACGGACTCCCTGGCTGCTTGAATATTGACAATTGCCCTTCCAAATTTGTGCTTGATCCGGGGTCATTTCGGCCTAGTTGATTTAACCTCGTACCAACATTAGGCCCGAAATATTGACTACAAAAGTTTACAAGTTCTTCCATTACGTAAGCCTCCGCAATTGAGCCTTCAACCCGAGCCTTATTACGGACTTTTTTCTTTAAATGGAACATGAACCTAGAAGTTTAGCGAATCGAGTTAGGTGGAATATCAATGATAACAGATGTCGCATTAAGTGTAAACGAACAACTATAACAATTTAAGGATTACCTCTCGAAGGGATACATCCACCGATATTGCACGGGTCCACCCATCTTAGCTTCATATGCCAAGTGAACAGGCAGATGCTCCATTGAATCAAAGAACGAAGGTGGGAAGATTTTCTCCAGCTTGCAAATCGTCACCACAATGTTCTTCTCAAGCACTTCCATGTTACTCACCCGGATCGTAGAAGCGCATATATCTCGAAAGAAATGAGATAATTCAGTCAAAGTCTCGCAAACAACCCGTGGCAACAGTCCCCGGAAGGCAATAGGAATGAATCTCTCCATGAATACGTGGCAGTCGTGACTCTTCATCCCTTGGAACTTGCATTCCGATACATTGCAACAACGAGATATGTTGGACGCAAACCCATCCGGAAGCTTCAAATTCTTAACCCACTGACAGACCTTCTCCACTTGTTTCTTGTCTAGACAGTAAGGTGCTTTCGGAAGTATGGTCCTCCCACTGACTGTCCGAGGATGCAATTCACGGCGTACACCCAACTGTTGTAGATCCCTTCTCGCTTTAAGGTGATCTTTCGATTTGCCCTTGACATTCATCACTGTGTTGAACACATTATCAAAAACGTTCTTCTCAATATGCATCACATCCATGTTGTTTCGGATAACGAGCGTCCTCCAGTAGGCTAACTCCCAGAAGATACAAAATTTTCTCCAGTTGTGCTCTTTCCCGAACCCTGCAATCTTCCGATCCGGCACACCCTTACCGTGTGGTATGTCAGTATCAAGTGCCTCCAGGTGTGAGAGTACTTCTTCACCAGATGGGTAGTCCAGTGTGACAACCTCACGCTCGATTGTCCCGTCAAATTTATCCTTCTGCCTACGAAACTGATGGCCCGGTGGCAAAAGCTTACGGTGACATCCGAACCACGAGGCCTTTCCGCCGTGCTTTAACGTATGACCGGGGTTCACGCCCATACAAGCAGGGCATGCTAGCTTCCCATGTGTGCTCCAGCCACACGTCATTCCCAATGCGGGGAAATCATGTATAGTCCACATCAAAGCAGCCCTCATCTGAAAATTTTGTTTAAGGGATGCATCATATGTTTCGACTCCATGATTCCACCATAATTGTTTTAACTCATCAATCAACGGCCTTAAATACACATCTATGTCCTTACCGGGACTCTTCGGCCTCGGAATAAGCAACGACAAGAACATATACGGCTTCTTCATGCACATGCCTGGTGGAAGGTTGTAAGGGACAATAATAACAGGCCAACAGGAGTAAGGCGTGGTAGACTGACCGAAAGGGTTGAACCCATCGGTTGCCAGACCAAGTCTAACATTCCGAACTTCCTGAGCAAAGACTGGATGCCTGCGGTCAAACTCCTTCCACGCCTCTCCATCAGCTGGGTGTGTCAGCACATCGGCATCGTTGCTGCGAGTCTCACGGTGAGCCCTCATATGTTCAGCTGTACTGGAGGAGTAGTACATTCTCTGAAGCCGTGGTGTGACCGGAAAATATCGCAATATCTTCCATGCAATGTTTTTCTTCTTCCCTTTGTCCGGTTTGTACCTCGAATGATCACATACCGGACATAATGACAAATCCTTATTCTCTTTCCAGAATAATACACAATCGTTATTGCACGCATCTATCCGGTGATAGCTCAACCCAAGTTTCCTCATCATCTTCTTCGCGTCATAGTACGACGGCGGTAGCTTTTCACTTTCGGGCAGTATTTCTTTGATGAAGGTAACAAACTCGTTAAAACCTTTCTCACTCAGCCCGTGGTCTGATTTCAACTGTAATAACCTGCTAACCGCAGACAGCCGTGTGTGTTTCGGAGCTCCATCCCACAGCGGCTCTTCCGCAGCTCTCAACAACTCATAAAACTGATGAGCCCCCTCGTTCGGCGGTTGTGGACTGTCGTCACCCCAGTCAACATTAGCATGCCCAGCATCCATAATCATATCTCAGAAATCATATCGTGCCTCCTCCCTAACTTCAGTTTGACTAGCCAGGTTGGACGACAATACTATCGTTTCCCCGTGCTGCGTCCACCTTGTGTATCCACCCATAAAACCGTACCGACGAAGATGCCATTTTACTTCAATTCTTTTTCTCCAGTGCAACAACTCACATCTACCGCACGGACACCTTATCTTATCAAGGTCAACATGTGCAGGATGCGCATAAGCGAAGTCGAGAAATTCGTCAACGCGACACTCAAAATCTTCAGCATTCTTCCTTTTCATCCAACTTCGATCGACTGACATGACGACTGAATTATCGTACTGTATACCACCTTCAATAATGACCAGTGATTAGGCATTGCCGATGTAAATATCAATGCATGAATGTTACAACATGTCTACATATTTCCCCTCCACTCTTGACACAGGTAGTGGTCCTATCCCATTCAGAAAAGCACATGTTTATAAAATAGTGAATAACTCATGCTTAGTCCAATGTCTGTGAAAAATTCGGCAGCACCTCCCCGCATTTCTCCAAGTACACCACATCGATTAGGTGTTCTAACATTCATCTAACCTTGCTCAGGAAGGTTTGACGGATGTTAGAACACCAGATCTATATGCACCCAGAGAAACACACGAGAACGTGTACCAAATATCCACGACATAGAACATAAAGCATGAGTCAAAATACTATTTTATAAACAATTAGCTTTTCCAAACTGTCCAAACTGGACATCCAAAGGCTCATTACAAGGCATTACCTTGTAATGAGTACCTTTGAACGGGAACTAAGGGTTTCTATGCATGCATGTGTTCAGAAATTGATAAGAAATTGATAATATCAAAACTACAGAATGATCGTTGCATATGTTACCAATTCCACATTAAATAGAACTCGTTGGCAACGAGTTGAACCATCTCGTTGCCAATGGACTTCTCAAAACAACAATTAATATAAAGAAGGCAGGGTTTGTAAACAACGAGTAATTGAACCATCTCTGGGCAACATGGAGTAATTATGGGATGTACAAGGGCTAATTAGGGCTAACTGGGTTATTAGGGTTAATTACGATTATTAATTATAGCTGATTAGGGTTGATTAGGACTAATTAGGGTTATTTAGTCCTAATTAGGGTTTAATTGTGCCGAGTAGTGATGATTAGTCCTAATTATGGCTAATTGGGCTTATTGGGTTATGTTAGGGCTAATTAAGGTTAATGAGGGATAGTTTCAGATAATTATAGCTGACTAGGGTTGATTATGGCTAATTAGAGTTATGTAGTCCTAATTAGGGTTTAATTGTGCCGAGTAGTGCTGATTAGTCCTAATTAGGGCTAATTAGGCTTAATTGGGTTATGTTAGGGCTAATTAGGCTTAATTGTGCCGCGTGTCTGACACCTCCGGACACGTGTCCGACACATACCGACACGTGTCCGACGCCTTTGGACACGTCCACGAAGCCTCCGGACACGTGTCCGATGCCCACCGACACGCACCTCCAGACACATCGGCATACGTTAATTTATTTTTTAAATGTCGGACACCGTCGATCAGACGTGTTGTCCGTGTCTACGCTAACTAACAGGTATCTCAATCCAATTGGGTCCCATCCTCCGTCAACAACCTCAATTCTCAATTCTCAAATGCTCAATGCAATAAAAATTAACAAAAACCACACATTCAATCCAATTGGGTCCCATCCTCCGTCAATAATCTCAATATCTCAAATGCTCAATGCACAATTAACAATCTAAAATCATCAATTAATAATCGCAATTACTTTAAATGCACAGCTAATAACCTAAAATCATCGATCAATAATCACAATTCTAAAACGCACAATTAACAACCTAAAATTATCAAACAAATGCTCAATGTTCAAATGGAAAAAAAATGTTCAAAATTCACATATCCGATGCGCTTGAATTATTTCAATTTAGGGTTCGATTGTATTAGGGCATTAAATTTAGAGTTCAATTTAGGGTTCAATTACTTCAATTTAGGGGGTTCTATTGATTCAATTTAGGGTTCAGTTGATTTGAGGCATTCAATTTAGGGTTCAATTAGTTCAATTTAGGGTTCGGTTGGATTAAGGCATTCAATTTAGGGTTCAATTAAGGTTCGGTTAGATTGGAGCAATCAATTTAGGGTTTAATTAGGGGTTCAATTAGTTCAAATTAGGGTTCGATTCAATTAGGGCATTCAATTTAGGGTTCAATTACTTCAATTTAGGGTTCAATTAGAGGGTTCTATTGATTCAATTTAGGGTTCGGTTGATTTGAGGCATTCAATTTAGGGTTCAATTAGGGTTCGGTTAGATTGGGGCAATCAATTTAGGGTTTAATTAGGGGTTCAATTAGTTTAATTTAGGGTTCGATTCAATTAGGGCATTCAATTTAGGATTCAATTACTTCAATTTAGGGTTCAATTAGAGGGCTTTATTGATTCAATTTAGGGTTCGGTTGATTTGAGGCATTCAATTTAGGGTTCAATTAGGGTTCGGTTAGATTGGGTCAATCAATTTAGGGTTTAATTAGGGGTTCAATTAGTTTAATTTAGGGTTCGATTCAATTAGGGCATTCAATTTAGGATTCAATTACTTCAATTTAGGGTTCAATTAGGGGGCTCTATTGACAAATTAACAAAAAATTGAACCTAAATTGACATACAAATCTAAATAATTCAGATAATTTAGGGCATGTAACCTAAATTGAAGACAAATTAACAAAAAATTCAGATAATTTAAGGCAATTGACATACAAATCTCGAGGTGGGTACGACGGCGCCGGCGTTGGTGGTGCGGCGGCAGTGGTGGGTTTCCTTGCGCGGCGACAGTGGAGGCTTTGTGGCACGACCGGAGTGCAAGGCTTGGTGGCGCGGCGTCGGGTGGGGGACGGGAGTGTCGTCGGAGCTGGGTCGCCGGAGGTGAGAACGGCGGTGGATGGGAGTAGAATTTCAGAGAGAGAACGGGGAGAGAGAAAGAAACCAGATCTGAATTTAAATAGAGGATCTTTAGCGACGAACTTATTCCGTCGCTAAAACTCCGTCGGTGAATGTCTTATTATAAAGACTTTTGCGACAAAATTTTTAGCGACGTTTTTATTCCGTCGTTTAAATAATTTAAAAAAAAAACTCAAAATTACTAATTTTATAAAAAATATTTAGCGACGGTAATTCCGTCGCTAAAAGTCCGCCGTTAAAACTCCGTTGCAAAATATATTTACCGACGGTGTCTTCCGTCGGTAATAGTATTTTGCAACGGAGTTTTAACGACGATATATTCCGTCGCTTAAAGACATGTTTAGCGACGGAATACCTTTCGTCGCTAAAACTCCGTCGCAAAATACATATTTTCTTGTGGTGTTAGGCCATGCTGGTAAAGAGATCGATGCTGAAGCCCTCCGTGGTGGTGATGACGATAATTCCGAGAAAAAAGTTAAAGAAGAAGAAGAAGATGATGAAGATGAAGGGGGGAAGATGATGAGGAGAAGAAGACATGACGAAGAGAAGGAAGACATTCTGTTATCTATTAGTGATAGTGATTGACTGTGTAAAGCAAAATCATTCTTATCAATCTATTTTTGCACTTGTGGTGTTTGTTATTTAAATTGAGTTACCTATTACTGATGGTGGTTGACTATATATATAAAGCTAAATTAACATTGTTATCAATTAACTTTTGTACTTAATTCTTTTTTATTCAAGTGAACTGTATTTGGAACTGCAAACATATCAATTGCTTTTAGTTATGATATTGATTGTTGAAGTTTTCTTATGTTACTCCTGAGTGATTTTTTGTAGATATACTGAGATCTAGTGCATCCCGAGGTTGTGGAGGTGGCCGCTGCGGACCTACTTCGGCCCACCTCCCCAGGATTGATGATGACACTACTGATGAGCTGCCGATATCGTCAGTAGCTTCTGATAATGGTGAGACAATAATATTTTGTTGTTATAACATATTTGTTGCAAAATTTATACTGTCTTCCTTTTCATCATTTGTAGCTTCGTACCTAGAGGTATCACACATGGGATACCTCTTCCAGCCACCCCGGAGCAGAGAATTACTGCTCATGTTCTCAACAATTAGTATGGTTTCAATTTTCAAAGCTCAATTCCTACCATCTTTTAGCTAACCTATCTAACTTAATATTTTTTTTAGAATTGACGTATCTCTTGTGATGCAACTTAATCAGCTGTGTCGAAGATTACATGAAGACCAAAATTGGTCCTATTATCAAGGCCCACCTCCCACGACCTTATCTGACGTGGAATGGGTGGACCAAACTTGACAAGGAATTTGTCTCGAGGAAGTTCTTGGTAAGGATCGTCTATTTTTTATTGCATTATTTGGTTATAGAAGTACATTATTGCTAAATTTTTCTAGCTAATTCCATTTAAAATTGTGTTGAATTATGTTCAGGACTACTTCAAATTCGAGTCCGACAAATCGAGACCAAGAACTTGGGAGGCATACCTGGGAGAGCCATTGTTCAGTAAATTACAAGAAATAGATGCTCAATGTAAGGAGGCATGCTCTAGCTTGGATGGCCAGGGACTTTAATCCTGATTACTTCTGAAAAGTCATGTGGGAGCTGCTGGGGGATCATTGGTGTACAGCTCAATGGGCCAAGCACAATGAACGAGGTAAGGATATGGCCAGTAATGAGAAGAAGATGAAGCATAATGCTGGATCACGTGCATATGCTATGCACAATCTGAAGCTGAGAGAAGAAGACCCTGACAAATGGCCCTTTATGATCCTTTAAGGCTTTGAGGTAACACATAAAAATAATGGGAAGTGGATTTCTGAAAGTGCAGAGCAGTTTGTGGTGATCAATTAGCTATTCTTCACTTTTGCATTCCTACAATATTTATTACTTTCTTATACAAAATGCATATAAGGAAAAAGTTCAGGCCAACTCCCAGGCAGATGGTAACCAAGGAGTGGATGAGATCTCTTTGTGGTCAGAAGCTATAGGGGGTCCTAAGAAGGATTGTATCATCGGCCGCCCTTGTCAATCCGCATGTTCAATGCTAGGCAGACAACAGTCATCAGGTGCGAACAGTTGTACCGGTTCTCAATTTGAAGACAGAAAGAGTGCTTAGACTTGTTGAAGAAAAATTGCGATGATGATCCAACAAGATTTTATTATGCCCGTAGCCAGACGTCAGGTAATACCAATTTTCTTAAGTAGATATGTATTGTGGTCATTTAGTCTGTGATCTTGATTTGATGATATCAGTGTGGATAAGGTATTAATACAATTGTATTGAATTATTTGTATGGCTTCATGTAGAGTGCTATTGTACCAGTGCCGGTAATTCTCAAGGCGATGAGGACATTGTTGGAACGAACGTGCCTTCAACAAGGGATGAAGAGGATGATGATGACAAGATTGATGGTTCCGCTGACTAGTATGTTTTTGGGGTCCTATGTATTATAGTTGTGTAGCTCGTGAACATATACTTGACTCATTTTTTCCAATTTTGGTTGAAGACTTTATATGTACTTGAGAGTTGACATTTTTCTTTGTCACTTTGATGTAATTTTAATAGCCTATGTTTCTAGTTTGATGATGTAAAGCTTTGTTGATGTACTTGGTTTGGGATTGACGTATTGAAATGAATGTGGGACTCTTTTTTGGATGTGTACAGTAGTTGAATGTGCGATTTGTTTTTGGAAAAGCTAGTTGAATGTCCTGATTTTGCACATGTTTTTGAATGTCCTGATTTTGCACATGTTTTAGACAGGAGCTCAACACAGACCTGATTTTCAAAGCATAACCTAGCTAAACTGGATATGGAGGTCGCTAAACAACAAAATTAAAAATAAAAAAATATTTAACGACAGCATGAACAGCCGCTAAATTTACTGCTCATTTGGAAAACAAGGTCGTTAAAAAAAAATTTAATTAAAAAAGTAGTGATCGCACGATCGGTTGCTAAAATTGAACACCATAGTCGATAAATACAAAACAATTTAAATTTTAAAAAAATTAGCGACCACATTAGCAGTTATTAGATTTGTTCAACGCGGTTGCTAAATTAATTAAATGCAGTCACTAAAGTTTAGTGACCTAGCATCTAGCTACCGTTTTAGTGACCGCCTTTTTGGGATCGCTAAAACGGATTAGCGATTGCATTTTTGCCTTTAGCAACCGCCCTCTTGTTTCTTGTAGTGGAGGGAGAGAGGGGGAAGAGAGAGAGAGGGGGAGGGGAGGGAGAGAGAGAGAGAGAGAGAGAGAGAGAGAATTCCTCAATTAACTGTGCGACTGACCACAACCACAAACCTGATGGATGCATATTCTTCAAGCAGTAACCGACCAATGGTTGATTCAAATCTTTCTAAATAATAAGCATGACAGTAGTTAACAAGACCCCTCGATGGTGTGTAATTAACACCCAAATATTGCTAAATTTGGCAGCTAGTAACGGCATCAACAAACTCAAACTTGGATGCCTGAAACATGATCTTGCATGGCAGAAATTGTTTCTCATCAACCCCAAACAAGAAGCCGTGTCATGCTTTTTCTCTTCAAAAGCAATATCAGGTAGCAGAAGTGGCAACAAATTGTTTTCTTTTTGTATGACCTTACGAGATATATATGTTAGAAGTTTTATCAATTTGACATTCTCTCGTCCACTAACCAATCCAAGGCTTGGAAAGTGTTCTTATAGATTTGCATGCTTCGTATTATTGTGGAGAAGAAAATTGAATAACTAAAGTTATGCATCGAATAAAGACATTCGAAAACAGATCTTGTTAAATTGCAGTCATAGAGATTCCTAATCAAGATCTTGCTTAGTTGTGATACTCTAGATGGAGCTGCAAAGAGGATAACATACGAACAAGTATCAAGTTTAGGTGCATTCTTCTAATCATTTGATCATAGACGTAGATAATGAGGCACCCTAATGGCAATGAACTATGCTCTACATTCGTTTGGCATATTGAACCCAAAAAGATAGAACCAAAAAAATTTTGTTCTTTCCTTTTCTTTACATGTTTTAGCAAACAAATGGGAAAAGGTATTTCGGTTAAAAGTCTTGACCAAAACTATTAAGTTTTAGCAAACAAATGGGAAAAGGTATTCGGTTAAAAGTCTTGACCAAAACTATTAAGTTTGATAAATTCTCCAAATGCAATCAGAATGTTAAGCAAACATATATGCTTATGGTACCAAATAAC